>CAWTZC010001763.1:0-18154 GCA_963919715.1 Microtus obscurus | reverse complement strand
TTTAAATTAATTTATTATGTTTTCCATTATTTAAAACAATTTTCAAATTCAAATACACTTTGATCATATTCTTCCTCTCCTCGTCCCCTTCAGATCTTTTCCCCATCCCTACCTGCACCCAACTTTAAGTTCTTTCTTTAACAAGAAGCAAAAAATCCTGTACAACAATAAAATCTTCCAAAACTTAGGAACAAAGAAAGTTATACCAGGAAAAGAAAGAAAAAAAAGATTGAAAACAAACAAAAAGCCCAACTTGTAACCAAATAAAGCACAGACAAAATCCTAGAATCCAACTATATGTTGTTGGTCAATTACTCCTGAACATGAGGCTTACCCAGAATTAGTTGACATGCTCAGTGTCACTCATCGTAGAAAACTGATTGTCTCTCCCCTAATACAAAAATTTTCGTGAGGTTCAGTTGTTAACCTTTTTTTTTGTCAAAGCCTCCGTTTATTAGGGACAGGGTAACGACTATATACCCCCTGAATGAGGGCTTGGGGAGTAGGGCACAGGAGCATGGAATCTGGCCGCGTGGTCCCAGTCACGTAACCCCATCCGGTCAGGTAGGCCAAGGATGTCGGAGTTGCACCACACCTAGTTCCCCGGATAGCTGGAATTTAAGGCAGTTCCAGCTATCAGATTAGGTTCTTTAGCAATAGCGAATAGCTAATTGGGTGTGGGGCAGGTGCCAATAGGGACTATTCTTAACATAATTATGGGTTTGGGGTTCCCTGCAAGGCTCCCCAAGGTGATGGTTTCTGTAACAATCTTTGGGGGGGAAAGCGGCTCCCAACTATATTCCTCCCTTTCTTATATAAAGGCAAGTAGTTATAGGTGGAGGGGCACCAAGACAGAGTCCCAACCATGGTGTCAGATCTAAAGGAGAGGATCGACTGGGCGGAGAGACCCTCCTCTCCAACTGGTGAAGCAATTAACCTCTCCTGGAACAGAGGGGTGCCTTATGAGATAGCATTAGTTTCTTGGCTTCTCAAATAAAAAGGTATCTAGTAGGATTAAAGCAAGCAGATCACAGGGCACCCTGTCTTTAGGCTATGTGGAGAGCGCCCTCGTACCTAAAAACCATGCCATGTTGAGCCGGCCTGTACGGCCTCTGTATGGTTTGGAAATTTAGGTGAGGATCCACACTTAACTCCCGTCATTGGGCCCCCTGTATCTATCTTTAATGAAAAATCTGTGAGGAGTGCTCCTTAAACAAAAGATATGATATAATTTTTGGCACCAATAACTCCATCTCCAGACAAGAAGAAAGGGGCACCTTCCAAACCCAGTATTCACCTTTTAGTCTAGCCCATGGTATGTCCTCCTTCCTAAATGCCTACTCCACAAAAAGTTACGTGTGCTGCACTGCCATCAATTAGGGAGGTGGGAAAAAGGGAGTCAAAATCTAAAATTCTTAACATATGCATTAAACCCAAACACTTACAGCATGTGTCAAACCTTTCCCAACATCTATAAGCGGTTACAAATATCATTAGATCAATTTCAGTAAGAGTACAATGACATACATTGTTCCGTAAATACCACCATTTCCAGACTCTGAGCAACAGTCACAGGAACCCCAATCTTTCCCCTTCTTAAGTGAAGAGGTTAGTATTTTAATTGTTAGTTCTGTGTCCCAAAGATTAAAACAGTCTGATGTCCAGTCTGCATCTCAGCTCCAAAGCAGACCAGAGTTCAAGCTTCTGCAGAAGCAGTTTAGCACTCTGTGGGCTTCCGGGCCGGTGAGGATTCCTGGGTGAGGTGAGCTGGATTCAGCTATCTGAAGCATGCATCCTGGCATTATCTCCAGCCGGGTCTCCCTGGACTCAGGAGGCAGGACATTGACACCCTGCAGAGTGGGCAGCAGGTTCTGTTATCAGGGGACTCCTCTCTGGGGGCAGGAAAAGCCAGACTAAGGGACCTCTCTGCAATCGCCTCAGGAACTCCTCTGTGTGTCCGCAGCGCAGCCTCGACATCAGGCCCAGCTTTTATTTTCTTTCTGTGAAAAAAGCATAAACATATCCTCGACCCCAAATATATATAGGTCGGGTTTTTTCATAATGCATTGCAAGGGGCTTTTCCACCTTGCCCTAGCAAAGGTCAGCTTGGTGTTATCAATGTCAGATCCGTTTGCATCTGGATCTACTTGCAAGTTTCATAAGCTGCTTACAAGGAGCCTTATTATGCTCCATAATATTTTTTTATTATTATTAGCCATATATGCAGTTCCTCCATTGGAAGAGCCATTTGTAAAATTTAGCATAAAATCCTGTAAGGGATTTTTTTTGCTATAACATTAGCAAAATACAGTTGTGTGAATTGTAGCAATAATCATCTGGGGATCAAGCCATTTTTTAGCTTTTATCCTGCCCTTTTGTACCAGACAGGCTACTGGTTTAAATTAAGAGTTTAATATCTTAATTGGCAAAACTTGAGAAGATTTTGCCATAAACAGCATTTTTTCATAAAAAATGTAGAATAAGTTTTATATTTAATATGCACACTTGCCATAGCTGCATTATAATTAAAATATGTCTGTATTTGTTGATTATTGTATACTTTACCTGTTGATTTATATTTTACCTGTTTGAGTACCTGTTAGGCAGCTTTAAGCTCTCTCTATTGGAAACTGTTTTTTTTTTATTTTATTTTATTTTTCTATTCTAAGAGGCTCCCTTAATTAAGATGTGTGCTTCTCTGCTCCCCCTAACCAACCTTCCTTTATCCCAAACATCCCGTTTCCCCAGGTTCCCCCCATCCTCCCCTTCTCACATTTCTCTCCCCTTCTCCCCTCACCCCCCTCCCACACACACCCCCAAGATCCCAAATTTTTTGCCCGGCCAATCTGGTCTACTTCCCATAACCGGAGGATAGCTATTGTTTTTCTTTCGGTTCACCTTCTTATTTAGTTTCTTTAGGATATCAAATTATAGACTCACTGACCTTTATTTATCTCTAGAAACCAATTAGTGAGTGTGGAATGTACATCCCATGTTCATCCTTTTGGGTCTGGGTTACCTCACTCAGGATAGTGTTTTCTATTTCCATCCATTTGCATGCAAAAATTCGCGAAGTCATTGTTTTTTACCGCTGAGTCAGTATTCTAATGTATATATATTCCATACTTTCTTCATCCATTCTTCCATTGAAGGGCATCTAGGTTGTTTCCAGGTTCCCGCTATTACAAATAATGCTGCTATGAACATAGTTGAACAAATATCCTTGTCATATGATCGGGCATCTCGCATGGGTATATTCCCAAGAGTGGCATTGCTGGGTCCATGGGTAGGTTGATCCCAAATTTCCTGAGAAACCGCCACACTGCTTTCCAAAAGTGGTTGCACAAGTTTGCATTCCCACCAGCAATGGATGAGGGTACCCCCTTTCTCCACAGCCTCTCCAGCAAAGGCTATCATTAGTGTTTTTGATTTTAGCCATTCTGACAGGTGTAAGGTGATATCTCAATGTTGTTTTTGATTTGCATTTCCCTGATCGCTAAGGAGGCTGAGCATGACCTTAAGTGCCTTTTGGCCATTTGAACTTCTTCTGTTGAGAATTCTCTCTTCAGATCAGTGCCCCATTTTTTAATTGGGTTAATTAGCATTTTGAAGTCTAGTTTCTTGAGTTCTTTATATATTTTGGAGATCAGACCTTTATCTGTTGCGGGGTTGGTGAAGATCTTCTCCCAGTCAGTGGGTTCCCTTTTTGTCTTAGTGACAGTGTCTTTTGCTTTACAGAAGCTTCTCGTTTCAGTAGGTCCCATTTATTCAATGTTGCCCTTAATGACTGTGCTGCTGGGGTTATACCTAGGAAGCGATGCCTGTGCCCATCTGTTGTAGGGGTACTTCCATTTCTCTTCTATCAGGTTCAGTGTGTTCAGATTGATATTGAGGTCTTTGATCCATTTGGACTTGGAGTTTTGTGCATGGTGATAGATATGGGTCAATTTTCTTTCTTCTACAGGTTGACATCCAGTTGTGCCAGCACCATTTGTTGAAGATGCTTTCTTTCTTCCATTGTATACTTTTAGCACCTTTATCGAAAATGAGGTGTTCATAGGTTTGTGGGTTAAGATCCGGGTCTTCTACACGATTCCATTGGTCGACTTCTCTATTTTTATGCCAATACCACACTGTTTTCATTACTGTAGCTCTATAGTAGAGTTTAAAGTCAGGGATGGTAATGCCTCCAGAAGTACCTTTATTGTACAAGATTGTTTTGGCTATCCGGGGTTTTTTGTTATTCCATATAAAGTTGATTATTGTCCTTTCAAGATCAGTGAAGAATTTTAATGGGATCTTGATGGGTTGCATTGAATCTATAAATTGCCTTTGGTAGGATTGCCATTTTTAGCTATGTTGATCCTCCCAATCCAAGAGCAAGGGAGATCCTTCCATTTTCTGGTATCCTCTTCAATTTCTTTCTTCAATGCCTTAAAGTTCTTGTCAAATAGATCCTTCACTTCTTTGAGTTAGAGTTACCCAGGATATTTTATCTGTTTGTGGCTATCGTGAAAGGTGTGATGCTTCTCTGATTTCCCTCTCTGCTTCCATATCCTTTGTGTATAGGAGGCGACTGATTTTTTGGAGTTGATCTTGTATCCGGCCACATTACTAAAAGGTGTTTATCAGCTGTAGGAGTTCTTTGGTGGAGTTTTTGGGGTCGCTTATGTAGACTATCATATCATCTGCAAATAACGAAAGTTTAAACTTCTTCCTTTCCCCAATTCGAATCCTTGATCCCCTTATGTTGTCTTATTGCTATTGCTAAAACTTCAAGCACTATATTGAAGAGGTATGGGGAGAGTGGACAGCCTTGTCGTGTTCCTGATTTAAGTGGGATGGCTTTGAGTTTCTCTCCGTTTAATTTGATGTTAGCTGTCGGTTTGCTGTAAATAGCTTTTTATTATATTTAAGTATGACCCTTGTATCCCTAATCTCTCCAAGACTTTTATCATAAAGGGATGTTGAATTTTGTCAAAAGCTTTTTCAGCATCTAATGAAATGATCATATGGTTTTTTCTTTCAGTTTATTTATATGATGGATTACATTGATAGATTTTCGTATGTTGAACCAGCCCTTGCATCTCTGGTATGAAGCCTACTTGATCTGGAATGGATAATGTTTCTAATGTATGTCTTGGATACGGTTCGCCAGTATTTTGTTGAGGATTTTGCGTCGATGTTCATGAGTGAGATTGGCCTGTAATTCTCTCTTTCTTGGTTGAGTCTTTGTGTGGTTTTGGTATCAGAGTGATGGTAGCTTCATAAAAAAGGAATTTGGCAATGACTCTTCTGTTTCTATATTGTGAAATACCTTAAGGAGTATAGGTATTAGGTCTTCTTGGAAATTCTGGTAGAATTCCGCCTTGAAACCGTCTGGTCCTGGGCTTTTTTTGGTAGGGGAGGTTTTTGATAACAGCTTTCTAATTCTTCGCGACTGACAGGTCTATTTAGATTGCTCACCTGGTCCTGATTTAACTTTGGTATATGGTATTTATCTAAAAAAGTGTCCATTTCTTTTAGCATTTTCTCAGTTTTTGTGGCATACAGGCTTTTGTAGTAAGATCTAATGATTCTCTGAATTTCCTCTGTGTCTGTGGTTATGTCCCCCTTTTCATTTCTGATCTTATTAATTTGCAGATTCTCTCTCTGCCGTTTGATTAGTTTGGATAGGGGGTTTATCAATTTTGTTGATTTTCTCCAGGAACCAGCTTTTTGTTTCATTGATTCTTTGGATTGTTTTCTGTGTTTCTATTTTGTTGATTTCAGCCCTCAGTTTGACTATTTCCAGTCTTCTACTCCTCCTAGGTGAGTCTCTGCTTCTTTTTTTCTAGAGCTTTCAGGTGGGCTGTTAAGTCTCCAATGTATGCTTTCTCTGTTTTTCTTTAAGTGGGCACTAAAGGGGCTATGAACTTTCCCCCCTTAGGACTGCTTTCAAAAGTGTCCCATAAGTTTGAGTATGTTTGATTCTTTATTTTCATTGAATTCAAGGAAGACTTTAATTTCTTTCTTTATTTCTTCTTTAATCCAGGTGTGGGTCAATAGTTGGACTATTTTAGTTTCCATGAGTTTGCAGGCTTTCTGGGGGGGTAGCATTGTTGTTGAATTCTAACTTTAGTCCGTGGTGATCTGATAAGACACAGGTGGTTATGGATATTTTTTTGTAACTGTGGAAGTTTGCTTTGTTAATCCGGGGATGTGGTCAATTTTCAGAAGGTTCCATGAGCTGCAGAGAAGAAGGTATATTCTTTCCTATTTGGGTGGAATGTTCTATAGATGTCTGTTAAGTCCATTTGATTCAATACCTCCATTAATTCTCTTATTCTCTCTGTTAGGTTTCTGTCTGATTGACCTGTCCATTGGTGAAAGAGGCGTGTTGAGATCTCCCACTATTAGTGTGTGCGGTTTGATGGCGTCTTTGAGTTTTAGTAATGTTTCTTTTACATATGTGGGTGCTTTTATATTAGGGGCATAGATATTCAGGATTGAGACCTCATCCTGATCAATTGTTCCTGTTATGAGTATAAAATATCCCTCTCCATCTCTTCTGATTGATTTAAGTTTGGAAGTCAACTTTGTTAGAAATTAGTATGGCCACACCAGCTTGTTTCTTAGGGTCCATTTGCTGATAAACCTTTTTCCCATCCCTTTACTCTAAGTAGGTGCCTATCTTTGTGGTTGAGGTGTGTTTCTTGTAAACAGCAGAATGTTGGATCCTGTTTGCATATCCAATCTCTTAGCCTGTGTCTTTTTATAGGTGAGTTGAGTCCATTGACATTAAGGGATATTAATGACCAGTGGTTGCTAACTCTGGTCACTTTTTTAGTCATAGGGTTTGTGTGTTTGCTTTCTTTTAGTTGTGCTGGTAAAGGGTGTCTAGAAGTTTGAGTTATTGTGGTCATTGTTGGTCTCCTTGGTTTGTGATTTTCCTTCTATTACTTTCTGTAAGGCTGGGATTTTGTGGCTACGTATTGTCGGTTAAATTTGTTTTTATCCTGGAAAATTTTGTTTTCTCCATTTATAGTGAACGAAAGCTTGGCTGGGTATAGTAGTCTGGGCTTGCATCCATGTTCTCTTAGCTTCTGCAGTACATCTATCCAGGACCTTCTGGCTTTCATGGTTTCCATGGAGAGTATGTCAGGAGTAAGTCTGATGGTTTACCTTCTATAAGTAACTTGACCTTTTTTCCTTTTGCAGCTCTTAATATTCTTTCTTTATTCTGGATGTTTTGTATTCTGATTATTATGTGGCGAGAGATGTTTTTTTCTGGTCCAGTCTATTCGGTGTTCTGTATGCTTCTTGAACCTTCAAAGGAATATCTTTCTTTAGACTGGGAAAGTTTTCTTCTATAATTTTATTAAATATATTTTCTGAACCATTGAGCTGTACTTCTTCTCCTTCTTGTATCCCAATTATTCTTAGGTTTGGTCTTTTTATTGTGTCCCATATTTCCTGAATGTTTTGTGTATGAGAATTTGTTGGTTTTGCTGTTTTCTTTTGATCAGTGTGTTAATTTTCTCTATGGTATCTTCAGTGTCTGACATTCTTTCTTCTAACTCTTGTAATCTGTTGGTAGTACTTGTCTCTGTAGTTCCTGTTCGTTTACCCAGATTTTCCATCTCCAACCTTCCCTCGGTTTGTGTTTTCTTCATTACTTCCATTTCATTCTTCAGGTCTTGAACCATTTTCCCTTACCTGTTTGATTGCATTTTCTTGTTTCTCTTGGTTTTCTTGGGTATCTTTGAGCGATTTATTCATTTCCTCTACCTTTTGTTTGTAATCTCTAATTGTTTATGGCAGTTTTTCACCTCCTGTTTAAGGTCTTCTATTATTTTCAAAAAATTCACTTTTGGGTCGATTTCTTCTTACTTCTTCTGGAGTAGGGTGTAGCAATTCTTCTTATTTCGGGGATCCCTGGGTTCTGGTGATGTCATGTTGCCTTTCAGGTTGTTGGAGGAATTCTTGCATTGGCGCCTTCCCATCTCCTCTTTCAAATGAAGCCAAGAGAGGCCTGGTGTCTTGGTCCAGTTTTTGCTGTGACTGAGCCTCTGGGTGTATCTCTTCAGTGTGGAAGCGATGGTCCGTCCTGCTGAGCTTGATCTGCCCAGTGATGTCTCTCCTGGCACCTGGATCTGATCTCCCTGCTGCTTGGGTGTCTCGCGAACAAAGGGCCAACCTCGCTGCCGCAGGGCAGGCAGGCCACCCCCTAGACAAATGAGCTACTACCCTCCTGGCTGCCCTCGCAATTGGGACCCTGTCCCAGTGCCCAAACAGGCTGAGCTGGGAGCTGTTGTGTGGTTCAAAGAGGGGAGGGGGGGTCAGACAGGTAATGCGGAGGGCCTTGGATGCAAGTTGGGTGGGACAGTAATGGAGAAGAGGGTATCAAGGAGTACAGCCCCTGCAGACTGACCAGGGAGTGCAGGAGGGGTGGGGAACGTCTGAGCTCCCTGTCCGGGGCTGCCGCTGTGGCCAGAAACTCACTCACCCCAGCGATGGCCCACCTGGCACCCGGATCCGATCTCCCCACTGCCTAGGCGTCCCGCCGGAACAAAGTGCCGGTGCCCCGCTTGGTGCAGGCCGGCCACCTAGACAAAGGAGCCACCACCCTCCCGAATGCCCTCCCAATTCGGACCCTGTCCCAGCGCCCAAACAGGCTGAGCTGGGAGCTGTTGTGTGGTTCAAAGAGGAGGGGGGGTCAGAGGTGGTGCAAGGAGGGCCTTGGATGCAAGTTGGGTGGGACAGTAATGGAGAAGAGGTATCAAGGAGTACAGCCCCTGCAGACTGACCAGGGAGTGCAGGAGGGGGGTGGGGAACGTCTGAGCTCCCTGTCCGGGGCTGCCGCTGTGGCCAGAAACTCACTCACCCCAGCGATGGCCCACCTGGCACCCGGATCCGATCTCCCCTGCTGCCTGGTGCGTCCCACGAACAAAGGGGCCGGACCCTTGGTAGCAGGCTGGCCACCTAGACAAAGGAGCCACCAACCTCCCGAATGCCCTCCCAATTTCGGACCCTGTCCCAGCGCCCAAACAGGCTGAGCTGGGAGCTGTTGTGTGGTTCAAAAGAGGAGGGGGGTCAGAGGTGGAGTGCGGGAGGGCCTTGGATGCAAGTTGGGTGGGCAGTAATGGAGAAGAGGTATCAAGGAGTACAGCCCCCGCCAGACAGACCAGGGAGTGCAGGAGGGGGTGGGGAACGTCTGAGCTCCCCTGTCCGGGCTCCCCGCTGCGGCCAGAAACTCACTCACCCCAGCGCATAACCCACCTGGCACCCGGATCCGATCTCCCCGCGTTCCTGGGCGTCCCGTGAACAAAGGGGCCGGACCCGCTTGGTGCAGGCCGGCCACCTAGACCAGCATGATTTTTTTTTTTAAGATTTATTTTTATATCATGTGTGGGCATGTGAATACATACACACACACACACACACACACCCAGAGAGGGAGAGAGAGAGAGAGAGAGAGAGAGAGAGAGAGAGAGAGAGAGACTGAGTGCAGGTTCTAAAGAAACAGAGATTTCAAATCCCCTGAAAATGTAGTTCAGGGCCTGTAAGCTACTTGCAGGGCCCGAAAATCCAACAGAGTTCCTCTCAAAGCAAAAGCACAATTTACTGCTGAAACATTTCTCCAGCCTCCAGATAAACAATTTCCAGGCTGTGAGAGAATGGGCACTACTTCTCAGCACCAGTCCTTCTTTTCAGTCTGCCAACCTACTTTGTGATACTCCAATAATTCAACCGCTCATTTCATTTACATAATACTATGAATCCTCCTTTGTACTTCCTGTATATGAAGGTAATGTAGTCGTACTTGGTAAAACACAATGTTAGTATCTATTCATTCTCCTCATTCCTCTCTTTTCCTTCTTCTTCCCCCCTCCCCTCTCTCTCTTTCCTGCCTGTCCATGTGCGTGTCGTGTCTCTTCCCACTTTCTCCATCAGTCCCTCTGCCTCAAGTACCAAAAAACTCTTACCAAAGACAAGCATGCAATGGCTAAAATAATGGAACGGCTGTCTCTTGAGGTGATCATCTATTGAAACAAAAGTCAGATGCTATTTATTGCTGCCATCAAAAAGAACACATAAGTAAATTCTTGTAGAGACTTTAAAACCCTTGAGAATATCTGCAAATTTTCTAGCATCTTTAGGACCTAATTCAGGAATATAAATAAAAGAGGTTCCTATTTAAAAATAAAAAAAATCTGCAATCAAAGTTCAAGTAAAAATTTTAGCCCTTAAAATGGGGCATGGTGGCATACTCATATAAGCCCCCATTCAAAAGGAGAACACCTAAGGATCATAATAAATAAAAGGTCATTCTCAGTTTCGTGTGAAGTTGGAGAATTGCTGTGGGAGGTATGAAATTCTACAAATAAACATGTAGATAAAGAGGTAGACAGATTGATAAATAAGATAGACAGACAGACGATAATATATTATAAATAATTTCTAATATTTATATTGAGTGGGCCAGGAATATTTATTTTATAACCCTACTAGAAAGATTAAATAAAATCTCAGAATAAAATTCCCTGTGGGATTATCCTTTAAATGAATTAAAATATCTTAAATGTCTTAGCTAAACCTACTGAGAAATAGGTCACTCCTGACACCAAATGAAAATACAGAATTATGTTACAAGCAACAGGAACAAAAGGCAGGGAAGCATGGGCTGTGCTGTAATCATCAAGGTGTGCTTTAATAAAATTTGAAAATCTAGAGTACACTTCTGAATTTAAAATACACAATTGTTCTATTTTATGACAAGGACAACTCTGCCTTCATTTGTATAAACAACACATGTTAAACAGATTAACTTAGGGTTTGTTTTAATATAACCTCCATTTCCTATTGTGGTCATATATGAATGAAAGTATCTCTTCTCTGCTACACCATCACCTAACTGGAAATGCAAAGCTTTAGAAGCTCAAATACACATTGCAAATAAAGGAAGCACAGTGTGCTTAACCCAACAAACTTAATCCAGAGCAAGAGCACTGAAAATAAGACAGGTGGAAAATTCAGGAAGAAAATAGGACAAACCATGTATATGATGGAAAAGTTACGCATTGAGAGAATCATAAATTCCCAGCCAACCAGGGATATAGAGAGAACTCAGAAAACAAGGCAAGGGAACACACATGTTACTAATTGTTCTTGGCTTGCTGTCAAGGTTAAATTACTTTATCCATGAAATGATTATAAGGGTAATGTTGGGAAAAATATCAAAGGATGTCCTTTATTCTGTAATTTTTTCCTACCCAGCTGTTTTGCCAATTCACTTCTCATTTCCAGGCTTGTTCATTCAAGTCTCACCAAATACTCATCACAACACTTTAGGCATGCATTAACAAACAATAATAATAAGACTTCTGGCAACATAGCTAGGATTAGAAGCTCTTGCATAAGACAAAGCCACTGTGTTAAGTGAGCAAACAGTGTTCTTTCAGTCTCCAGCAGGATACTTCTGCTAGTGACTTTAATACACCACACTCCTTCATGTGCACTTGGCAAGGCAGAATGGAAAAGATCCTTTTCTGAGGACAAAAAGCCAAAAAAGTAACACAGTAGTCCCAACAAATCAGCAGAGGTAATAACTGAGGTGGAGGAAGTGGCCATCTCTGCTCCAATCTAGTGGTGGTGTGGTGGAAGGGGAAAGGAAGGAGGAGAGGAAAAAGGAGGAGAAAGAGGGGAGGAGGAAGGAAGAGAAAAAAAGGAGAAAGAAGTAACTTGCATACCCTCTCCAAATAATATAGAAAAGCTCTCAGCAGCTATACCAGTCGGCAGTGGTCTCTACTCCCTTACTGAGCAGTAATTAATAGTGAATGTAATACTCAGCCTCCCTTATACAGTGGTTTATAAAACATAAACATATGCCCCTATGTTTTTATTTTCTTTGGGTATAGTATGATTAACATATTTTGTCCTTTTGACGTTTTAATCTACAAATTAATAAATCTTACCATTGTCACTGTATAAAACTCCGGACTTATCTGATTTTTATTTTACCAAAATAGCTGGTTGCCAAGATGATTAAAATCAGATCAGAAAGGTGTTTTGCTTTTGATATATACATATATGTATGTGTGTATGTATATGTATGTGTGTGTATAAAATGTGTGTGTGTGTGTGTGTGTGTGTGTGTGTGCTGGTTTGAATGATAATGCCTCCACAGGTGCATATATTTGAATGTTTGGTCCCTAGTTTGTGGAACTGTTTAGGGAGGGGATGAGGGAGTTGTGCCCTTGTAGGTATGGCCTTGTTGGAGAAAGTGCATCACTTGGGTGAAGCTTTAAAAATTTAAAAGTCCCCCCCAGCCTGGTCTCAATTTCTCTATCTCCAACTTTTGAATCAAAATGAAAGCTTTCCCACTACTGCTCCAAGTGCCAGGCCTGCCTGACAGCTGCCATGCTCTCTACCACATCAATGATATAACTCAGCATCTGAAAACTCTAAAAATCCCCAATTAATTAAATTTTAATAATTTGCCTTGATCCTTTGTACAGCTTCACAGCAATAGAAAATTAAAGCTAATATATAAGGTTTATATATGTAGAAATATTCATATGTGTGTATATATGTATGCAGGCATGTATGTTCGTATTCCATCACATGATCTAAAGCTGTCATGCTTGAGCTATATCACAAACATAACAGACACATTTGTTTCTTTCCACATGTTGGTGGCAAAAATCTGTCATCCATTCCTGCTTTCTTTGATAGTTCTACTGAGCAAACTAAATTAGCTAGCTTTTTCTTCCAATTTTAATTGTGAGACAAACTTCAGATTACATATTATAGATCATGCATATATATGTGTGTGTGTGTGTGTGTGTGTGTGTGTGTGTGTGTGTATAATTAATGTATAGTGGTAGCTACTGTTTTGTTTGACCACAACCTGTTTTTTCCATCGAAGAAATTATTTTATTGTAAATGGTCTTTGTGATTCAAGGTGTGTGACGGAGAATTGCCATTGTCAATTTGAAACGTTCATAATCAATATGAAACATGTTTTGGGTGTGTCTGTATCTTGTTTTTATTGTTGTGAAAGAGACACCAGGACCATGGAAGCTCTTATAAAGAAAATATTTAATTGGGGTGGCTTGCCTACAGTTTCAGAGAGTTCAGTTCATTGTCATCATGACAAGAAGCATGATGGTGTACAAGCAAATGTGTGGTACAAGAGCTGAAGTGCTGCATCTTGCAGGGAATAGAAGTCAATTAAAACACTAGGCAGTATCCTGAGCATGACTTCAAAGCACACACCCACAGTGACATACTTTCTCCAAGAAAGCCCATAACCACTCCAGCAAAACCAAGCCTCCTAATAGTGCTACTCCCTATGAGATTATAGGGGCAAATTATATTCAACTACACCACAGTCGTAAGGATTATTTCCAGAAAAGTTTAACTGAGGAGGTAAGATCAACCCTGAATGTGGGTGACTTCATCTGATGATTTGAATTGTCAAGCATGTGCTATCAGAAACATAGACAGACACATTTGTATCTTTCCACGAGTCTAATCTCCCAAATAACAATAGGTTCTCTCCCCAGCAATTTCAGGGGCAAGAATTTGTCATCTGCTCCTCTTTTAGTGATAGTCAGATTTAAGGCAAACCAACATTGTTGTCTGTTTATTCCAATTTTAATTCAAATAAACTTCAATATACCTATACGTCACAGGTGTGTTTTGTGTGTGTGTGTGTGTGTTACATTATTAAAGAGGAAAGAAGCTTCTCAGAGGCCGGAGAGTCAAAGCTGGGAAACAGATGGACCTCAATAGTTCTACACTGATGCGATAAGAAGTTCAAACTAATATTCAGTGGAGAAAAGATGAATGAAGCAGGTCTGATGGCAAAGTTGCAGAGATGAAGTACAGTTGCAAAGTTGAAGATCATAACCAGGTCCACACAGAAGAAAAGAATGATGAAATAAAACACAGTCTACTGGTCAACAAGAGGATAGCAGGGCAGTTGAGTGGACTAGACCAGCAGCAAGGAGAGAGGCAAGCTGAAGTCCTCTGGGAGAAAGTTGTTAGTTCTCTGCTTGTTGATCGCCTTACATATCAGTGGTCATATGGCAAGTTGACAGGGACCCTGACAATTTTGGCACTAAATAGTCACCTCTTTGTGAGTCTGGGTAAGAGAGTTACATATTTTTCTTTGATCTGTATATCCAGTAAGTTCTTGAGCTCAGTTTCCCTGATAAAATTTGAATATAGGGGCTGATTGGCTCAACTAAGCACCTATTATTTTCTCAGAGGACAGAGATTTAACAATCTGCACTCACACAGTGACTCGCAACCATGCATAATTACAGTTCCAGGAGATGTGCTCTTTTGTCTTGGCAGGCACCAAGCATGCAAATGATATTCAGACAAACATTCAGAAAAAACTCCTAACACATCAAATATATATCTCACCTCACAACTTTCCTACAACTAATCTATAAAAAATGTTCCTCATTTGTGAAGGTCCCCTCTTCACAGTACTTTACCTTAAGTCAAGCTCACAAAAAACTAATCAACACATAGCTTAATGGTTAGGTTCTGGCCTAGCATACCAGAAGTCATTGCTTTGTTCTCCAACCTACTTAAGCTGGGATAGTGGCAAACAGGCCTGCAATTCCAAACTCCAAGGAAAAAAATAGGAAGTTCTCCATCTCAAGGTCATTCTCTGGCTGAGCCAGTTCCTAAGCCAAGTGGACTAAATGCAACATTGTCTCAAAACAATAACTATAAAAGCCATGAAGGCCCTGTAATACTGCCATAGTCTCTATAAGTTCATATGTACATTAGTTCTGTTGTTTCTGAAAGATGTTGCTTCTTTGGAATCATTTTCTCATCTGACTCTTGCTATCTCACATCTCCTCTTCTTCATAATCCCTAGCCCTGAGGGTAGAGGTCTGATGAAGGTATTCCTTTTAGAACTGAGTGTTTCCAAGGTTTGTCACTCTATGCACACATTGTCTAGCTGTGTTTCACAATTGCTCCCATCTACTGTAGAAACCATATTTAATGATGGCTAAGTAAGACACCAATCTATATGGATATAGCAGGATGTTGCTAAAGTGATTTCATGAATACATTCCTTTATCTGGATAGTAGGATTTGTTTTTCTCATAGGTCCATACCTATCTAGTCTTAGGTTGTTGACCACCGAGGGAGGTTCAAAGAGTGGGTTCCATCTCATGGAATAGGTCTTAATTCCAATCAGAATAGTTAGTTATTCCCACATTTTGTGGCACTATTTCATAAGTATCTTATGCAGGCAGGTCAATGTTACAGATTGCAGAGAGTTTACATAACTGGGTTGGTGATTAACTTTTTTTTTCTGTAGCATGTCCTTCCCACACTAGGAACACTAATCAAGAAGCGGTGAGGGTGCAGATGTGCGATTTTGAAATGGTGGCTTTCCTAGGCCCAATGCTGCCAGCGCCCGAACTCTGGCTTTTTCAGGAGGCCAAGCATTTAAATGGGTTTTGTGGGCAATGTGCTGCAATTTACTTGGTGGCAGCATGGGCCAACCGGTTACCAGAGTTGAGGTGGTGAAACATCCTCCCAGCAGTCTCAGAGGAAATGAATGGGCTTTGGCCATGTCGGACTAGGTGGAGCAAGCCAGCAGGCCATAGTTCCCCTTGCAATGCCATTGCTTAGATTTCTTAAGAAGAAGTGCTAAGCATTTTAAAAAGCAGTTGGACTTGTCAGAAAAGGATTACAGATACACAATAAGGACAGATTCCACATAAACCTCTAAATGGGTCACAGTGTGTTTAAAAAAATGTACGTAGGTTGGAGGTAAAAGGGTATAAAGAGTCATGAGAAAGTGGTTTGGAAAAATAAAACAAAGTCTTTAAAGTAATAAGTAAAGAAAGTAAATTAAATGTTAAAAAATAACAGTAAAAAAATAATAAGCCATGTAAAAATGGAAAATACACAGAGAATCTGATTATTATATTATTATTGTTTTTCTTTGAATTTTTACTGTAAAGGAACTAAATAACCAACATATATACTTCTAACGTATCTTGTCTTCAAAATTTGGGTCAAAAGGTATGTTGCTTTGGAAAAGAGGTTCTTCATTTGTTTCCACAGAAGATAGAACTGTGGATTAATTTCAGACTAATGTGGTTTAGTGGACCAAAACCCCCCAAAATGTCACTGTAAAGCAGCCCCCAAAAATTACTTCACCCATGAAAAAAGCAGGAAGCAGTTTGGAGAAAACTATGCCAATATTCCCAAATATTGATTTATAAATTTTTGTTTACATTTAAAGGGGTATATGCTATAAGGAGATTTGCATTGGTATGGATCTTGGCTAACCTTTACTGTGTCCCATCAGGCATATTGCTCTAATTCTCATTCAATTAAAAAAATTCATTTCCTTAATAATTTATGTGTTACCCTTTATTTATTTATTTATTATTATTTTGTTTTTTGAGACAGGGTTTCTCTGGTTTTGGAGCCTGTTCTGGGACTAGCTCTATGGAGCCAGGTTGGTCTCAAACTCCCTGAGATCCGCCTGCCTCTGGCTCCCGAGTGCTGGGATTAAAGGCGATGCGCCACCACCCCCGGCTCTTGACCCGTTTTTAACTGAAACTAAGATCTTCATTTTCCATGAGTTTCTATACTTTCTGTTGACTCTGTTGTTGTTGATATCCATTTTTAACTAATGTTGATAAGGTAGGATGCATAGGCTTATATCAAGCTTTATGCTTGCTAAACTTACTTTGTGTCTAAGTATATTGCCAATTTTGGTTAAAGTTCTATGAACTTTAAGAAGAAAGTAAATTCTTTTGTGTTTTGTTAAAACTAATAACTATTAATTAATTAATAACCATTGGGTCCATTTGATCTATGATGCTATTTTGTTTGTTTTGTTTTTTGATTTTGAGACAGTGTCTCTCTGCTCTGGAGCCTGTCCTGGAACTAACTCTTATAGACCAAGCTGACCTCAGACTCACAGAGATCCCTGCCATTTGCTTCCTGAGGACTGGAATTAAAGGCGTGCCCACCCCAGCCCATGGCCCCCATGAGGTTATTTAACCTCAGCATTTCTCTATTTATCTAGCACAGATACCAGTCTATAGGTAAGAATTCACCTACTATCATTTGTTAGGGTCAATATATGATTTTAGAATAAATGTTTAAATTTCAATATCCTCTTGGTGGAGGTTTTCCTTTAATGAGGATGTAGTGCCAATACCTACCTCTGCTCATTAGTTTTGGTTTGAAGTCTATTTTGGCAGATACTAAAATAGCTACATTTTGAACTGGCTTTTGATCCATTTTTCTAATTTTTCCATCCTTTTAAGTTTAGGTGACATCTATCCACAATGACACTATTTGCACAGTGAATGCAACAGAAAAGATCCTATTTTCTAGTCAAATGCATTAGTCTCTATTTTTTAATTAGTCTCTAGTCTATTTAAGTATGTCCATTAATATTCATAGTTATCACTGAGCAATATTTTTGGATTCCTCTCATTTTATTCTTGGTTAGGGGCGGTTTTGCCTCTTTTGAGTTGCTAGTCTGGGATATTTATTATTTGTGTTGTCTTGGGTATGGTTAACCCTTCAGATTTTTCACTCTAATGCCTTCTGTAGAGCTGGGTTTGGAAGATATACTTAAATTTGGTTTTATTATAAATATTTTTCTTCCTTTGACTGCTGTGATTGATAGTTTTGCTAGTGTGGTAGCCTGGTCTACTGTGGTATCTTAGAGTCTATAAACATACATCTAGTCCCTTCAGGTTTTCAGAGTCTCTAAGGGAGAAGTCCAATTGGTATACTAATGGATTTCATTTATATATTGCTATATCTTTTCCCTTGCATCCTTTATCCTTTCTTTGTTCTGTAAACTTAGTGTTTTGATTATTATGTATCCTGGGGAGTTTCTTTTTTGGCCCTGTCTTGTATGCTTCTTATACCTTGATAAGCAATCTCTTTTATGTTAGCTTTCTTCTATAATTTGATTGAAATAATTTCTGTAACTTTAATATTTTTTCTTCTCCTTCCTCCATTTCTATTTTTCATAGATTTGATCTTCTCATAATGCTCAAGTTTCCTAGGGTCTTTTATGCTTAGAATTTTTTAGATTAAACATTTTTTGACTTATGTGTCCATTTCTTCTATCTTGTCTTCAATGCTTAAGATTCTC
>CAWTZC010001762.1:0-16219 GCA_963919715.1 Microtus obscurus | reverse complement strand
GTCTTAATTTTCTACAGCTTGTGAATAAGAACTACTCTTTGGAGCTCTAAATCCCAAAGCACCAGCTGCACAATTAAAATGCATTATCCTTCTCACCACCAGGTAGCAATTTGCATATTTTATGCCTTTAGGTGGACAAAAGTCCAAGTAAATCCAGTCATTCTCTTGGGTTTGATGGGTTTATGGACACCTGATTTTTGATATAGACCTATTTATGTTTTGCAAATGCTAATAAAAAAATACCATTACTCTAATGTGGATGAAATCTCACCTTACAATAAATATTGAAGATCCTTTGAAAGAAAGATTGTTTTTCAGGACAATAATTAACTTACTTACCAAAGATCTCAACATTTCTTGTTATGTTCAAATTGAGGGAAGAAAAATATTGTAAAGAGGTGGGTCATTGCTATTCAAGTTAACCTCTGTGTAGCTGCCAGATCCTAGATAATTTTAGCTGTTCAATGTCAGAGGCACACTTCCCACTGCTATTTTTCTGATAATATGGTCCAGGCATCTTTCATACACTGATTGGAAGGTTCCCTGGGGAATTGTAGAACCAATTACATGATCATACTCCCTGAGCACTGTGGCAATACATTTCAGTTTACAAATTAGGTCACAGAGTCACCGAGAGGTCAGATGACACAGTCAGCCTTCATAGTGTTCTGTTCTGGTTTTGTGTCTACCCCACAGGCTCAGAGCATTACATCCAGGGCTTTACTCAAGGCAAGAATTGAAATTAAATAAAGATTATGAATAATTTATGCAAGATTTTATGGAATTTAGAAGCGTTACTAATGAAAACTTTCCCACAACTTCACAACTTTGTTTTGTTAAGAAAGCTTAAGTTGATTTGCACACAGAGATCTAATCATGTATCTAAACTTCTGTCATTATCTTAGACCATGATAGTATACAAAGGTGAGTTTTAAGCATCAAAATTATCTTTTATTACTATTACATTTATATTAGTACAATATTATAATATGATACATATTTACAATCTAATATATAGCATTACTTGTAATAGTATTACATAAAATTGCATAATTAAACATAATATATAATTTCAATATACAAAATAAGATATAATATGTAACGAATATTATAAAATTACCCTAAATATAAATTATTTTAAATATATAATCATGTTTATAATTATATTTCAATTATTCTAATAACATACTTCTACTCCAAAGAACCTTTCTTTAAAGAGATGGAATTAACAAATTCTATTGTCCATTGTAGGTTCCAGGTCACTATTATGAGATTCTTCAGTTGCTCTAACAGGGTATAAATATGGGCTACTTAAAGACCAAATATGTTTCTATGCCCTGAGAGCCACATGAACACCCCAGGAGTGATTATTTCTACTAAAACTTGTGGAAACAAGCATACACAAGGCTGTGACTCTAGGGTGATGATGAAAAAACAGCTGTACCCGAATAAGATAAGGTGTGGCTACAAAGCTACGTGTCAGGAGCAGGCCCAGCCCCATAGAACCTTAGACACTGGGCAAAGCTAAGTACAGGAGCAGGCACAATCCTGCAGAGCTTTGTAGTTTGTTTTTACTCTTAGAGGTCCCACCACCCAGCTCTCAGATGAATACATGGACACTTTCATGAATGCCTAGCCTAGCAACTTGTTTCTATAGCCAACTTTTCTAACTGGAAATTCTCCCGTTTCTCTTCTAACTACCTTTTTGCCTCTAGGCTTTATATTTTTCTTTATTCCATACATCTTTCTTTCCTTTTTATTCTGTGGTTGACTGTGTAGACTGGGTGACTGGCCACTGGCATTCTCATCTCTTATTCTTTTCTTTCTCCATGTTCCCCTTCCCTAGATTTATCTTCTATTTATTCTCTGACTATCAGCCCCGCCTTTTTTCATCCCCTGCCTAGCTATTGGACATTCAACTCTTTATTAGCTCAATCAGGTGCTCAAACAGGCAAAGTAACCCAGTTTTAGTAAAAGTTAAACAAATGCAACATAAAAGAATGCAACACATCTTTGCATTATTAAGTAACTATTCCACAGCATAAATAAATGTAACACATTTTAAATTAATATTGCACAACAGAGCTTCACACACTGGGAAGTTCCCAGGTGAAGAAGTACAACCAGTGCATAATAGGTCAGACAACAGTTGCCATAGTGGTTATTTCCTTTTCTTAGACAGTACCCTATCAGTACACTGTGAATGAAACTCTCTAGGGAAGGGGATGAGCCATGCTGATGCTTGAACCAAAATCCAACACAATAGGAGAGTGAAAAGACCAGAAACCTGTTTAACTTCTACAGAGACACCATACTGACTTCTTACCTCCTGCACTACATAGCTGGCAAAATGATTTTTATTAGAAGAAAAAATTTGTGCTTTAGATTATAAAATCATGTTTTAAATGCTTTCTTTCCATGTTAATACATGATCTTGATAAATTGGAGATAATCCTTCAGTATGTATCTCAAAATTGTTTATAGTTGTATTAGTTACATATGGTTGTTGTATTATACTGCCACAGCACTTTTGATTTAAGAGCATATCTCTTTTTTTATGTTTTTGTTATGAAGTTGAGAGTCTGATACCCACATTGGTTGAACTCACCAAACTTTTATTAAGATATTTGGCAGGACTGTGTACCATTAGCAGATCCATGTGTTTTCCAGCTTAGAAGGGCCCCTGAGTCTCTTGGCTTGGTCCTCTCTGGCATCTGCACAGCCAGCAGCCTACTACTGCCAAGATTTTTTGCCTCTGGTTGCTTTGCTGTTTCTATAACTCCTCCTGCTCATAAGGAACATGGTGATTATACTGCAAACTTTGGAATTGAGTCCTGACAGTCTTTCCTCCTTACCATCTTCAATCACAGCTGCAAAATTCATTATACCACATCTGGAAGAGTAAACTATATAAAGAGAGTCAACATATACCTACAGAAAAATGCCATTAAGGCCAATGTATGACTCCAATGTTACTTATACAGGAATGTTTCAATATATAAAGATACTAAAAATTAAGGTTTTAAAATTCTGATATTTGTAATTATATTTTGAATAAATGATATTTTTAATTGATTGGGTCTCTTTATTTCACTATAAATTGCACTCTGATTGTCTATGAGCTCCTAGATCTTCCCGCCTCAACTTCCCAAATGTTGAGACTATAGGCTTTATGCCTCCATGTTCTATATTCATTATTCAACATTTATATTTATCATTCGTTTTTAAGTACATGATGTAAAACAGAAGTAATGTGCTTTTATTAACAAAATAATTACCTAATTAAAAATTTAAAAATTCCAAGTCTCATCATATTTTTATATACCCAAAGCAACCTGTCATTGCTAATGGGCACTGTGTTCACCTTACTTTTTACCCAATAATTCACAGCAATTTCAAAGACAAATCTAAAATTTTCCTCCATATTCACATCACACAGCATTTGAGAGTATTTTCCAGTGGCATCTTGCTCAGGGACTTGACTTATACTTATGTGCCGCTTTACTGAGGTGAATTCTGGAACCCTAATGGAGCTTTAATTTCATGGATTGTAAATACACACTTTCATTTGTAGACAAATTGAGAGAATTAATTTGATCTTTGAGAGAAAAAAAAGAAGTGCATGAGCTTTTATGCAGGTTTCACAGAAGCTTCATTTACTGGCTATGTTGCCTTTAATATATATAGTTAAATGGCCCAATAGTTGTTGAATTTTTTTAGATTTTTCATTCAAAACCTTTGAGCAAGCTCTATATCAAATAAGAAAATTATAATTAAACATTTCTAGAGCATCATTTTCCAGGAAAGTACAAAGAAATACCCTAAGTTCAGTGAGAGAGCAAAACCTGTTATTGATTCAGAAGCACAAAGCCAAATACAATTGCATATTTGAATGTTTTCCAAACGGCTAATTCTTTGGTACTAAACATGGTAATCACTGAGCAAAGAAAACAGTTGCCTTCCTACTTTAGTATGAAAAGCCAAGAAGTTTCCGACACACCAATAAAACATTTACACTTTGAAATTATTTATCATGGAATATTTCCAAAAATTTGTATGTAATCATTATTAAGATTTTGCTGTTATTTATTTATGCCCAAAAAATATATTCTCCATATAAGGAATGTCCACAGGAGAAAAGGTAAAAATATTGCCAGCAACTATACTATCTATTCAAAACTCAATTTTTATTTCTTAGAAAAAATGAAAATATTTTTTTCTTCTATGTATATGATTTGTTCTATAATCCCCAGTTCACGACTTTCTTTTCTTTTTTTTTTTGAATTGTGGTTTTCCATAGTGTCTAATGGTAGTGTCACTAAAATAAAAAAAAAATTAAAGTACATATCAAAGTTATTTAACAAGAGAAATGAAATTAGAAGCATCAACAAATATCACAGAAAACATTTAGAATGAAAGCATAGATGGAATTTTAGACAGACATAGAAGCACAAATAGAGTAAACATTCTTTCTAAAGACTGAGGCAAATTGAGTTTGCATAGGAAGAGAGTGGTAAGAAGTAAAAGGAGGTTGAATATGAACATATTCTCTCCAGATGCTTCAGTCAGTCATGCCCCTGGTCCCTAAGGAAGCAAGTTTAGATGAGATAACCTCTCAGAAATAGTCATGTTTCAATCGAGGAGTGGGAACGGAGGGAGCGGAGGTGGGGGTGGCAAGCTTGATTGTGCTAGGAAATTTAAAAAATTGCTGCAGGAGCCCCTTCCAAAGGTCCTTCAACCAATAGCCTTTATGATACCAGCCCACTTAAAGGGCAATGGTCTATTTGGCTTGAAAAAGTAGTTTGCTTCAGAATCCACTTCCAGCTACCAGACTCTTTTCCTGTGTTGTGAAGAGGGCTGTTGTCTAAGATGGTGATCTGCAAGTTTTTTTCTTTAAATAAATAACCCCTTTATTAATCATAATTCCAAACTGGTGTGGGATTGTTTTGTGACTTACTTCATTTAAAAATGGACTCTAGGAGTGGATGGGCTGTTAAAGGGGCATGTCAGCAACCTTTTGACCTGAGTTTGTCCATCAGGATTCACACCGTAGGATTAAAAAGAACTGAAGAAGTGACACCTGCAAATTGTCTTTGAGATCCACATTTATGCCATGGTGTGTGACCCACCTGCCAGCACACACACACACACACACACACACACAAATACACATAAAAGAACAACAACAAATAAAAGTTGATTTTTAAAAGAAGTAACTATTAAATAATTTGAGAGGACACAGGTGCCATGTGACAATGCTCAGGGGTAGATGTAAGCAAACATCTACTTACTTTCGGATAAGGAACTGGGGATAGACAAAAGTAAGGAATCTCTCCCCAAGTTCAGTTTGGTGAACCAATGAGTTTACTGAGTTTTTTGTTTTTTTTTTTTTTTACCAGAATATTGGTGAAGAGTTACCTTCAGGGACAGAAATGACTTCAACACCTGCGTCTCTAAAATCATACCTAATCTAAGTGACAGCAGCTCAAGAAACCTTGAAACCTAGAATATACTACAAAAGATACAAGTAGTTACAATAGTTAGTCTCTTTTAGGTGGGTTCATCTACCTATGGTAGATTGAAAGTAATTAGCCCCTAATCTCATAGGAGATAGCACTATTATGGAGAATGGCTTTGCTGGAGTGGGTATGGCCTTGTTGGAGGAAGTGTGCCATTGTGGGATTAGATTTGAGGTTTCCTATGCTCAGGATACTGCCCAGTGTCAATAGGACTCTCAGCTACTACTCCAGCCCCAAATCTGCCTGAATCCCGCCATACACCACACAGTGATGATAATGGAGTGAATCTCTGAGATTGTAAGAGAAAACCCTTGTTGTACGAGGGTGCTTGTTTGTTCCCTGGCTGCTCACCTCTGAAATAATAACACAAAAACAATATGATTCACAATACTGCTTGGCCAATAGCTTAAGTGAATTATTGGCTAACTCATATCTGAAATTAACCCATCTCCATTAATCTGTGTATTGCCATGAGGCTATGGCTTACTGAGTAAAGTTCCCCTGAATTGTGTCTGGTGGGGCTACATAGGTTTCTCACATGACTCTGCCTTCAGTTTAGTTTTCTTAGCATTCATTTAGTTTTCCCAGCCTAGCTCTGTTCTGCCCCTGCTCTGCTACAGGCTCAAAGTAGTTTCTTATTTAACTAATGGTATTTAGAGCATACAGAGGGGAATCCCACATCATGTCCCCATTTTCTGTTTAAATAAAAAAGGAATATTTTAATCTTTAACACAGTAAAATTACATATAACAAGACAGGAATCAAGCAAGAATTACAGTTACAATATTTATATATACCCCTTTATCTTTATCATAACTAAGGAAAACTATAAATATAACTAGCTATTATTCAACTTCATCCAAGATGCCAGAAGGATATAATATTACCCTAAGTAAACCGGAAGTACATTGTAAGCTACTTCAAAAAACTCTAGAGTTGTCAGAGCACCCTCACTGCCTCAACAGTCACCCAAAATTCTTCTCTACCACTGGGGCATCCATCTTCAGCCTACTTGCCCATAGTATCCATCAGACTTTTTGATCAAGCAGGAAATTTCAAAGTCAGCTCTGTCTATATTGGCCAAGTATATCAGTCACACTTTTCTGTGTGTTCCTGCTAAATGTCTAGCAGACTCTTTCATGAAGCAGGAACCCTGAAGGATCATCTCTACATTTAGTCAAGTTCAGCTATCAATTTTCTGTGGGTCCTGCATATCTCAGTTCACACAGCATAGCATCAAACAGTCCAGGCAAGAGCAGTTTCTTGCCCAAATGGCTCAGCAACTGACATAAGGAACCTCTTTGGTGCCAGCATACTCTTGAAGTAGATTGGTGCTGCCAGGAGCCGATGTGTCTCACTGTCATGAAGTCATACGTGCCTAAAACATTTTAAATGCCATATTCTGAAGGTCTTTGAAGGTGTTGAATATTATCTAACTAATATATATATATATATATGTATATATATATATAAAAACTGACATGACTACAAGACATCTATTACTAGATACTCCCTATTAACCTATATTTCTTAATTATACATTACACGTTTTAAATGAGCTTCACAAACCACAACACCTTAATCAAGAGCAGAAATATACATATAACAAAATTGACCTTAAATTTGTAACAAATAAACCAAGACCCATAAGAATGCAAATTCCTATAGCATATCCCCCTTTAAATGTAAACAAACATTTATAGACAGTGTTTGGGAATATACTGGCATAGTTCTCTCCAAACTGTTTCCTCGCTTTTTGTTGGGCAAAAGTATTCTTGGAGGCATTCATGGCAACTTTTTCAGTTAGTCTAGAAGCAATCCATAGCTTCTCATCTTCTGTGGAAACAAAGAAGAACCTCTTTTCCAAAGTAACATATCCTTAGGACCCCAAATTTTGAAGACAAGATACCTTTAAAGTATATGTATTGGCTAATTAGTTTCTTTGCAGTCAAAACATTCAAAAAACACAATAATATATATAATCCAGACTTTTTTGTGTATTTTCCATCTTCACATGGGTTATTTTTTTCCCTATTTCTTTTTAATTTTATTTTCTTATCTTTACTCCTTCAATCTATGACCTATCTGTACTCTGTCTCTTTAAAGACTTTGTCTTTTATAAGCCATATTTAATCCCTCTTATGATTCTCTATAATCTTTTTCTACTCTTTCCCCAAGCCTATGCTACATTTTTAAAACACACTGTGTCTTATTTAGAGGTATTTTCCATCTGAATTTGTCTCTATTTGTATCTGCTAATGCTTTTCTGACCAGGACTGCTTCTTAAAATGCTATGTGCTTTTTACCAACCTAAGTGCTAGCATTGCTAGGTCAAATACAGCCCCTGCCTGCTTACTCTGCCCAGTCCAACATGGCATGGCAGAGGTCAGTTTAGCGTAATGCCATACTCACAGCCCAGAATTTTTCAGGCACATAGTTGATCTATGTTGCCATTATGCAAGGTGTAGCACTCTACTCACAAACCCCATTTGAAATGCTTGGTCTCCTGAAAGAAGCTAGAGTTCGCACCCCTTCGGCAGCATGGCAGAAAGCCACCATTTCAAAAACCACATAGCTTTTTTTTCTGCTACCACTGAATCAGGGAAAACCTCTCTTGGGGAAGCCAATGGTGTTAAGCCATGCTTGACACAGTTTTTCTTTTTTTTCTTTCTTTCTTTCTTTCTTTCTTTCTTTCTTTCCCTTCTTTATTAATTAATTAATTTATTTATTTTGCCTAGAATTCCTTCCCCAAACTCTCTCAGGTTTTAAGTGGATTTTAGCTGGCCACATTAGCATGCCAATTTCTTGTAGGAGGCTGCTTGTTTGTTCCTTGCAGCTCAACCCTGAAATAATAACACAGAAACCATATTATTTGCAATATTGTTTGACCAATACCTTAAGCAGCTATTTCTGACAAATTCATATCTTAAATTAACCTATCTCCATTAATCTGTGTATCGTCATGAGGTTGTGGCTTGTCTGGTAAAGTTGCAGCATCTGTCTCCAGCAGGGCTACATGGCTTCTCCACTGAAACTGCCTTCTTCTTTCTCCCAGAATTCAGTTTAGTTTTCCCTGCCTAACTCTGTTCTGCCCTGCTCTTCTACAGGCTCAAACAGTTTTTTTATTAACCGGGTATTCATAGCACACAGAGGGGAATCTCACATCACACCCCCTCAATTAAATATTTTTCTTTTAAGAGTTGTCATGGTCTTGGTGTCTTTTCACAGCAATAAAACCCAAACTAAGATAGAAGTTGGTACCAGGAACTAGTATATTGTTGACATAGGCCCAGTCATGATTTTATTTGGAATAATATGGACTTTTGGACTATGGATTTGTAAAGCTGTTGAACATTTTACAAACTGTTTAATGGGCCATCTGAGGAGAAGCATGGAAGACAGTGGTGCTAAGAGTGATTTGATGAACTGTGGGATGCTCACTCAAGAGATTATAGAGAGGAGAAGAATTTTAGTATGTTCCCTAGAGATCCTTTTTTGACATTTTGGTGAAGAAAGTAGCTACTTTTTGCCCTTGTCTGGAAAGTCTGCCTGGAAGCAAAAATGAAGAATTATGGATTAATTACAGTGGTAGAGGAAATCTCAAAACAGCCTAGTATTGATTCTGTTGCATAGTTACAAGTGTTAATCTGTTGAGGATCTTTGATGAAAAGGAGCAGCTGAAGCAAAAAAAAAAAAAAAAGCACAAAAAAGAACAACCAGGAAGTGGAATGGAGATAAATTCTATGTTAAAGGAGATAAATAGATTTTTAAAAAATAGAAAATTAAAAGGAGTGGTGACCTCAGAAGCAAGATCTCACACAACCCCTAAATTTTCAACTTGTGAAAAAAGGAACCAAAGAAAATCTTAAAGTCAAGTGTGGCAAATGCACATCTTAAATCCTAGCACTCAAGGGAGGCAGAGGCTGGCAGATCTCTGAATTTGAGGGCAATCTGGTCTACAGAGGACATTTCAGGACAGTCAAGGCATAGGCAGTGAAGGTAAGCGAAATCTAGTGAAGACGTAATTAAAGAAGAAGGCCACATATCAGCTCAGTAAGCAGCAAGAACTTGGCAGTTTTGGCCATGTGATTGTAGTTCTGGATTGAGTTAAGGGACAGAAGAAAGGAGTTATGGAATGAATGTGCCTCGGAGACTAGGCACGTGCCAGGGATGTCTCTTTGAATGAAGACCTAGGAGAGGCCGTGAAACTGTGAAGTTGAGGCCTGAATTGCCTTGGAAACTCCAAGATGTTAGCAGTGAGAGAGTTGTGGGATATCTGCTGAGGAAAGCTGTTAATAGGGAATGGAACCAGCAGGAGAAAGAAGTGTGTTGCAGTCAACAGAGCTGAACAAAGTTGAAGATCTGAAAAAAGTGTTGACATCAGATGTGGAGATACAGAATTTGGAGTTTGCCCAGCTGGTTTTTAGTCTTCTGTTGGTCCAGTATTTCCTTCCTGTGCTCCCTTCCCTGAATTTTGGAATGGTAATGTTAGTGTCCTCTGTCATTCATTATATGCTGGAAGTATGAGATCTAATTTTTTTTATTTTGATTTTTTTTACCAGTGATTTTATTTAAGAGATTTCATGAACCTCAGTAGAGACTTTGAAGTTTGTACTTTGAAGACTTTGTTGAGACTGTGATAGTCTATGGGGATTATGAAGTTGGATGAAGTAAATGCATTTTGTATTATGGTATGATTAAAAGCTTGTGGGGGTCAGAAATTGGAATGTTGTAGTTTGAATATAATTAACCCCATAATCTCGATAGGGAGTTGCACAATTAGGATGTGTGGCTTTGTTGGAATGGATACAGCCTTGTTGGAGAAAGTTATGTCACTGTGGGGTTGGGTTTGAGGTTTCCTATGCTCAGGATACTGCCCAGTGTCTCAGTCAACTTCCTGTTGCCTTCAAGATGTAGGATACTCAGTTTTTCCTCCAGCAGCACATCTTCCTGCATATCCCTATGTTCCCTGCCATGATGACAATGAAGTGAACCTCTTAAGCTGTAAGTGAGCACCCTCAATTAAATATTTTTTCTTTTAAGAATTGCTATGCTCATGGTGTCTCTTCAGCAGAAACAGAAATCCTAACTAAGACATCTGGTCTGAACCTCATTCTGCTTTCTAGTCAGTTTTACTGAAGCCTTTGAGGGTTTTTATGTTTTTTTTTTTTTTGAGCTAATGAGAATCTCTGCAGGATGTAATGTTTCACCACCTAAGAACTTCCAATGACTTACAGAGTTTCCCCCCCAAATGGATGACTTCCATCTCTAGGAAAATTGTTAGATAATGTTAGGTTTGCAGGATGAATTGAACTAGAGACTGCAGAAGTTATACACAATATGAAATAACATTTAAAGATATTAAAGACTTAAAGATAATTATTTGATCAGGGGTTTCCCCTTTTCCTTCTTTTTCCTTGCTTTCCCCTCTGCTCCCTTCCCATTCTGTGCCATTCCTTCCTTCTCCCTTTTTCCATCCTTTTTTAAAATTAGTTTCCAAGATTTATGTGTTTTTATTTTACATATATGAGTGTTTGACTCCATGTAGATATATGCACCACATGTGTGCACTGGCCTCTTAGAAGTGGACATCAGTTTCTCTGGAACTGGAGTTACAGCCACCATGTAAATTCTGGGAACTAAACTAAAGTTCTCGACAACAGAAGCAAATGTTCTTTCTTGCTGAGATTGCTCTTTAGCCTTCTCATCTTGACTTTTCCTTCTTGTTTTTCTTTTCTTAAGTTTACATGCCAAAGAAATGAAAGAACTACAAGGAATACATACAGAAAGGGATTGACTAGTTACTCTTCTTTTATAATAAAATGAATGTTCTTGTTCTTGAAGTGAATAGATTTAATCTGTTCTGAAAATAGCTTCTGACAACTTTTGAATGAATTTTACCAAATCATTTGATTTTAATGGTTATTCACACATTCTGAGGCCCAGCATCCAAGTGACTTGCAAAACAAGTAAGAATGTGTTCTGCTAACTCCCATTTACTATAGACTATCAAAGTTTAGGAATCCTTACACTGTGACATATGGAAACCAAATTAAGTTTTACACCAAGATATCTGGGTATAGAAAAAGGGGAGCTTTGCTCTTTCCACATAAATCAAACACCTTGATTTTTTTTTTGTATATAGTTTTTTCATGGAGATAGTTATATGATGAAATGATCTCTAACCAGAAGAACTTCAAAGAACACAAAGCTGACCCTACTATTGTACAAAAGAAAATTTAAAAAGCCAAAAGAAATATAACATCAAAATTATAAGATTTCCTAATTAAGGAAAAATAACTTGGAGAAAATTTGTAAATAGCTTCAAAATTTTTGTGTTATAGCCTCTAGAACTATTAATTACAGGCTGAATGAGCCACAAATATTGCGACTGTTTTAGCAACCATTGTCTAATCACTCACAAATGATTGCCATATGAAGGCTAAAACCCATGCTGATGAAAGCGTTTAAGACCAAACTCAGTGTTTTTTCAAAATAAATTCAACCCATAGTCCCTTCATTACATTTGATGTCACCTTGCCTTAGCTGACAACCAGTGCAACAGAGCAGAGTACTAAGACTAGAGAAGGAAAAAATAAAATGAATTCTTAAAATAATGTTAATAACAATTGATTCAAATATAAAATGTGTGGAGTTGAGGGAGTGCAACCTACAATATAAAGTATGATCGTCTTCAAAAATAGGAGTCTCTCTGTGAATGGCTTTGGAATCTAGAATAGCACTAATGGAAGGCTGCCATTAGGGTGGTGACTTAATTTAATAAGAGTGTTCACTTCACAATGTTAGGCTTCCTATGCACACTGACAATCAGCAGTAGAAAACTGCAACTATGCATACACTGAAACTCAGATTCAGGTAGTACATGTGCAATGGAAATACAATTGGTAGGTCATGCAAGTACCTCTGGAAAGTTTTGTCCACACTGTAAACTTTTAATTCTGGGCAAAATATATATCAAAAAAATAAGTACCCTTTATTAAATGAAGTCATCATGCCTAGAGCATCCTTCAGTTAGTGCTATCTAGGTCCCAAACCCTACAAAAAAAAACAAAAAACAAAGACAAAAAAAACCTCTCTTTCAAAGACAACAGATTAGCTTTATATTGAAGATGGCCTTTCTCAATTCAACAGGCTATGCTTCATCACTATATAGCAGCACACATAAGAGCCACCATGGGAGCCACCACTGCCTCTACCCCCAGTGCAGTTTTGGGCAAAGTGTCTGCTACCCAGAAACTGGCATTGATTTGCAAATCTTGATGTACTTTTCATTGCTATTGATTAGTTGGTTTCGTTTTGTTTTTGTTTTGTTTTGTTGTTATTTTTGTTGGTGGTGAGTGGTGGTTTTTGCTAAGTTTGGGGCTGTTCCTTCTAGAGGAATGTACTACATTATTGTTTTTTCCAAGACCCTTCTCTTTTCTCTGGCTGTGATGATAAAACAACAGAAATATGTTTGCAATTTTTTCACTGAGGGTTTTTCTCTATTTGTCTTTTTATATCCAAAACAAACAAACCAAAAGTCTTTTGTTATTTCATAAATTGCCATTTCCAAATAGCTGTGTAGTAGTCCAGACTCTTTACAAGGTTTACTTTTTCTTTTTGCTGTTTAGCACACGGCAATACATGTAATATGAGACAGTAAAACTTCTTTCTAATTTATTTCCTAAGCTTGAATGAACACAAGCAGTTCAACTACAACCAACGACATTACATGAATACAATTATCCTCACTTTCATTCTCCACTCTTATACAAACTTCCCATCTGCACACTTAATGCCCCACTGGAAAGGGTGCAACATTGTATTTTGCCTCTTGTTTTTATCATGTGGTCTTCCCATTTCCCCTGTCTAATTATCTTACAGCCCACCATATGACTTGATTAATGAACATACTGTAACATTTATCAACAATTTCCTTATTATCAGACATTCAGAGGGACAGCAAAAGATTATCCCTTCCTTTATTTGAATTTTAATTTAATGTGAATTCTCAAATGTAAATTTTATAGAGACAAATGGCAGAAACATTTCATTCTTAATAGAACCTAATTAAAATACAAAATGATGGCTGCAAATTCAACTGACACTAAGAACTTGGGAGTTCTTAATTCCACTAAAAACTAATTTTACTATAATGTCAGTAAATATGGCATTATAATTTGATCATATTTATATAAACAGGTTGTTTCATGAGTATATGTTATTATGTTCACTAACATTTTCAAAGCATGATGTCTTTTTATTAATTGCTATTTAGTCAAACCTTCATATATGTATATGATATATTTTACCATATTCTTCCTCTTATGCTTCCCCATCCTCCTTTTCCAGACCTTGCCTTCCCACTACTGCTGCTTTTTTCTCTCTAGACTGTATTGCTTCCACATTTATATCATATATAGGTATGATTTCATTTTTTGTATCTATATGAGAGAAAACATCATTTACCATTCTGAAAATTGTTAATATGATTACCTACAGTGCATATATATCCTGCAAAAATAAAAAAGCTGAAGAAAACAAGCTTATTGTGCATGTATACCAAATTTTTTTTCTCCATTTCTGTATTGGATAACTATGCTTATTCTAGTATTTAGCTACTGTTTATAATGCTGTGATCAATACTCATCCCATGATGTGTTGACTTGGAGTTCTTTGGAGAAATGCCCAGGAGTAGTATATTTAAGCCATTCAGAAGATATATTATTAATATTTTAAAAGAAAACTAACTTATTTGTGTAGTGACTAGACTAGCTTACATTTCCACAAGTAGTGTACAAGAGTTCCTTTTTGTCCACATCCTTGATAATATTTGTTGTTATTTATTATTTTGATGAGTATCATTCTGACTGGGCTAAGATGGAATCTCAAAGTAGTTTTGATTTCTCTGGTGTCCATTGACATTATTGTATTTACTTATTTTTATTTATTTAATTTTGTGGAACTACAGTACACATATATAGAGCTCATAGAAAATTCTCATGGACGTCAGTTCTGTTCCATTCTTCTTCCATGTTGAGTCCCACAGGATTGAACTCAGTGTAGCCATTATCCTTTGGCAGCAACTGTTTTTCCTGACCAAACTCCTTTAGTAGCCCGTTTTCCATTTAAATTCTTGTTTAGTTTTTAGAGTTCTTTATATACTCACAAAGTGCTAATCTTCTACTAGCTAAGCTCTTTGCCAACAATTTCCTCCCATTCTGTAAGCTGTCTCTTCACTCATCTGTTTCCTTGGCAATACAGAAGCATTTTAATATGACTTCCCTTTTTGACAATTGGTGACATCTTTATCTGAGCAGCTAAAATCCTGCTGAGAAAGTCATTGCATATGCTACTTGCTGGAATATTTCCTCCTACTAGTAGTTAAATTTCTTCACTACATTTAAGAGTTTTGGGTCTTATATTAAGGGCTTTAATATATGTGTGATTGGTTATTGTTCAGGTTGAGACACAGGGATCAATTTTCATTCTATATACTCACTTTCCGGCACCATTTGCTGAAGGAACTCTCTTCCTTCAACGTATATTTTAACGTCTTTTGAAAAAAAATCCATGGACTGTACATTTTCTACTCTATTCACTTCGTCTCCATATGTTTTTGTTTTTATGATTTTGTAGTATTCCTTAAAATCAGGTATGGTAATAGCTCTAGTGTAGTCTATAGGGAGGCTTGAACTGGCCCGCAATCAGGTCTTGCTTGGGTCAGAAATTTAGTGACAATTGGTGAGCAGATTATTGTTTTTTTCTAGTGTCTCCCTTTGTGAATGTCACAGTTTCCCTGAGTTCCCTTATTACAGGTCTTATTGAATGTTCATGAATTCTACCTCTATAACTGGAAAGTCAAACATCCATCTCAAAATAATTTATTAATTGATTTTGGAGCAATGTTCGTCAGCCTAAGTATCTCCCGCTTTTGAGCTATAACTATGTATCCGACCTGTAGATCACAGGTTAGCTCTAGTTAACTTGTTCTTTAGTCCTAAATAGTGTTCTTGCTTTTCATGCTAAAAGTTGATGATCTTCACAAACAGGAGACGATGGCATTCTTGTCTAGCTTGCCTTGTTTTATTATAACTTTAGGCTTTTGGTAGACAAGGGATAATTTCAACAGTTATGAAACTCTGACATCTTTCATCTTCAACCCCAATGTAGAATATTATAAAATACCCAATTTCACTAAGAAGCAATGTATCTATATCTTTTCAAATATACAACATAAAATTCCTGATCTAAAAGCAATTATGTTACTAATTTGCAAATTTCCTTACTGATTTGTTTAGTTATTTAAGTAGGATGGATTATCCAATATTGAAAAGTATAGGGAAAATATATGTCTTATTTCCTAGCAATCCGCTCATTTGAAATATAAATTTTACATAAAATCTTAAAAGTTGGTAAGGATAATCCCTAAACAATAAGAAGTTCTCAGCTGACAATTCATAATCTTCCAGACTTTGTTTGTTTTTTTGTGTTTTTTTTTCTTTCTTCTTTTTTTTTTCTAGAAAGATCCTAAAACTTTGCTTTAGCAAAGGAAGGCATAGTAGAGAGTCCCTCACTTGGATCTGGTTGAAGACTTTTGTCAGGGCCAAGAAGAAGTAAACTTCAGCACAGTTAGCATTTGCTGTGATGGTTGCCAGCATGGAGGAAATGTGACTTTGATATAAGAATATTTTCAAGTA
>CAWTZC010001760.1:432500-434717 GCA_963919715.1 Microtus obscurus | reverse complement strand
TTTAATTTTTAATTTTAATTTTAATTTTTAATTTTAATTTTAATTTTAATTTTAATTTTAATTTTAATTTTAATTTTAATTTTAATTTTAATTTTAATTTTAATTTTTAATTTTAATTTTAATTTTAATTTTAATTTTAATTTTTAATTTTAATTTTAATTTTTAATTTTATTTTTAATTTTAATTTTAATTTTTTAATTTTAATTTTAATTTTAATTTTAATTTTAATTTTAATTTTAATTTTAATTTTAATTTTAATTTTAATTTTAATTTTAATTTTAATTTTAATTTTAATTTTAATTTTAATTTTAATTTTATTTAATTTTAATTTTAATTTTAATTTTAATTTTAATTTTAATTTTAATTTTAATTTTAATTTTAATTTTAATTTTAATTTTAATTTTAATTTTAATTTTAATTTTAATTTTAATTTTAATTTTAATTTTAATTTTAATTTTAATTTTTATAATTTTTTAATTTTATTTTAATTTTAATTTTTTAATTTTAATTTTAATTTTAATTTTAATTTTAATTTTAATTTTAATTTTAATTTTAATTTTAATTTTAATTTTAATTTTAATTTTAATTTTAATTTTAATTTTAATTTTAATTTTAATTTAATTTTAATTTTAATTTTAATTTTAATTTTAATTTTAATTTTTTAATTTTAATTTTAATTTTAATTTTAATTTTAATTTTAATTTTAATTTTAATTTTAATATTTTAATTTTAATTTTAATTTTATTTTAATTTTAATTTTAATTTTAATTTTAATTTTAATTTTAATTTTAATTTTAATTTTAATTTTAATTTTAATTTTAATTTTAATTTTAATTTTAATTTTAATTTTAATTTTAACTTTAATTTTAATTTAATTTTAATTTTAATTTTAATTTTAATTTTAATTTTAATTTTAATTTTAATTTAATTTTAATTTTAATTTTAATTTTAATTTTAATTTAATTTTAATTTTAATTTTAATTTTAATTTTAATTTTAATTTTAATTTTAATTTTAATTTTAATTTTAATTTTAATTTTAATTTTAATTTTAATTTTAATTTTAATTTTAATTTTAATTTTAATTTTAATTTTTTAATTTTTTTTAATTTTAATTTTAATTTTAATTTTAATTTTAATTTTAATTTTACTTTTAATTTTAATTTTAATTTTAATTTTAATTTTAATTTTAATTTTAATTTTAATTTTAATTTTAATTTTAATTTTTTAATTTTAATTTTAATTTTAATTTTAATTTTAATTTTAATTTTAATTTTAATTTTAATTTTAATTTTAATTTTAATTTTAATTTTAATTTTAATTTTAATTTTAATTTTATTTTAATTTTAATTTTAATTTTAATTTTTAATTTTAATTTTAATTTTAATTTTAATTTTAATTTTAATTTTTAATTTTAATTTTAATTTTAATTTTAATTTTAATTTTAATTTTAATTTTAATTTTAATTTTAATTTTAATTTTAATTTTAATTTTAATTTTAATTTTAATTTTTAATTTTAATTTTAATTTTAATTTTATTTTTTTAATTTTAATTTTAATTTTAATTTTAATTTTAATTTTAATTTTAATTTTAATTTTAATTTTAATTTTAATTAATTTTAATTTTAATTTTAATTTTAATTTTAATTTTAATTTTTAATTTTAATTTTAATTTTAATTTTAATTTTTTTAATTTTAATTTTAATTTTAATTTTAATTTTAATTTTAATTTTAATTTTAATTTTAATTTTAATTTTTTAATTTTAATTTTAATTTTAATTTTAATTTTAATTTTAATTTTAATTTTAATTTTAATTTTAATTTTAATTTTAATTTTAATTTTAATTTTAATTTTAATTTTAATTTTAATTTTAATTTTAATTTTAATTTTAATTTTAATTTTAATTTTAATTTTAATTTTAATTTTAATTTTAATTTTAATTTTAATTTTAATTTTAATTTTAATTTTAATTTTAATTTTAATTTTAATTTTAATTTTAATTTTAATTAATTTTAATTTTAATTTTAATTTTTTAATTTATTTTAATTTTAATTTTAATTTTAATTTAATTTTAATTTTAATTTTAATTTTAATTTTAATTTTAATTTTAATTTTAATTTTAATTTTAATTTTAATTTTAATTTTAATTTTAATTTTAATTTTAATTTTAATTTTAATTTTAATTTTAATTTTAATTTTAATTTTAATTTTAATTTTA
>CAWTZC010001760.1:425000-427500 GCA_963919715.1 Microtus obscurus | reverse complement strand
TAATTTTAATTTTAATTTTAATTTTTAATTTTAATTTTAATTTTAATTTTAATTTTAATTTTAATTTAATTTTAATTTTAATTTTAATTTTAATTTTAATTTTAATTTTAATTTAATTTTAATTTTAATTTAATTTTAATTTAATTTTAATTTTAATTTTAATTTTAATTTTAATTTTAATTTTAATTTTAATTTTAATTTTAATTTTAATTTTAATTTTAATTTTAATTTTAATTTTAATTTTAATTTTAATTTAATTTTAATTTTAATTTTAATTTTAATTTTAATTTTAATTTTAATTTTAATTTTAATTTAATTTTAATTTTAATTTTAATTTTAATTTTAATTTTAATTTTAATTTTAATTTTAATTTTAATTTTAATTTTAATTTTAATTTTAATTTTAATTTTAATTTTAATTTTAATTTTAATTTTAATTTTAATTTTAATTTTAATTTTAATTTTAATTTTAATTTTAATTTTAATTTTAATTTTAATTTTAATTTTAATTTTAATTTAATTTTAATTTTAATTTTAATTTTAATTTAATTTTAATTTTAATTTTAATTTTAATTTTAATTTTAATTTTAATTTTAATTTTAATTTTAATTTTAATTTTAATTTTAATTTTAATTTTAATTTTAATTTTAATTTTAATTTTAATTTTAATTTTAATTTTAATTTTAATTTTAATTTTAATTTTAATTTTAATTTTAATTTTAATTTTAATTTTAATTTTAATTTTAATTTTAATTTTAATTTTAATTTTAATTTAATTTTAATTTTAATTTTAATTTTAATTTTAATTTTAATTTTAATTTTAATTTTAATTTTAATTTTAATTTTAATTTTAATTTTAATTTTAATTTTAATTTTAATTTTAATTTTAATTTTAATTTTAATTTTAATTTAATTTTAATTTTAATTTTAATTTTAATTTTAATTTTAATTTAATTTTAATTTTAATTTTAATTTTAATTTTAATTTTAATTTTAATTTTAATTTTAATTTTAATTTAATTTTAATTTTAATTTTAATTTTAATTTTAATTTTAATTTTAATTTTAATTTTAATTTTAATTTTAATTTTAATTTTAATTTTAATTTTAATTTTAATTTTAATTTTAATTTTAATTTTAATTTTAATTTAATTTTAATTTTAATTTTAATTAATTTTAATTTTAATTTTAATTTTAATTTTAATTTTAATTTTAATTTTAATTTTAATTTTAATTTAATTTTAATTAATTTTAATTTTTAATTTTAATTTTAATTTTAATTTTAATTTTAATTTTAATTTTAATTTTAATTTTAATTTTAATTTTAATTTTAATTTTAATTTTAATTTTAATTTTAATTTTAATTTTAATTTTAATTTTAATTTTAATTTTAATTTTAATTTTAATTTTAATTTTAATTTAATTTTAATTTTAATTTTAATTTTAATTTTAATTTTAATTTTAATTTTAATTTTAATTTTAATTTTAATTTTAATTTTAATTTTAATTTTAATTTTAATTTTAATTTTTTTAATTTTAATTTTAATTTTAATTTTAATTTTAATTTTAATTTTAATTTTAATTTTAATTTTAATTTTAATTTTAATTTTAATTTTAATTTTAATTTTAATTTTAATTTTAATTTTAATTTTAATTTTAATTTTAATTTTAATTTTAATTTTAATTTTAATTTTAATTTTAATTTTAATTTTAATTTTAATTTTAATTTTAATTTTAATTTTAATTTTAATTTTAATTTTAATTTTAATTTTAATTTAATTTTAATTTTTAATTTTAATTTTAATTTTAATTTTAATTTTAATTTTAATTTTAATTTTAATTTTAATTTTAATTTTAATTTAATTTTAATTTTAATTTTAATTTTAATTTTAATTTTAATTTTAATTTTAATTTTAATTTTAATTTTAATTTTAATTTTTTAATTTTAATTTTAATTTTAATTTTAATTTTAATTTTAATTTTAATTTTAATTTTAATTTTAATTTTAATTTTAATTTTAATTTTAATTTTAATTTTAATTTTAATTTTAATTTTAATTTTAATTTTAATTTTAATTTTAATTTTAATTTTAATTTTAATTTTAATTTTAATTTTAATTTTAATTTTAATTTTAATTTTAATTTTAATTTTAATTTTAATTTTAATTTTAATTTTAATTTTAATTTTAATTTTAATTTTAATTTTAATTTTAATTTTAATTTTAATTTTAATTTTAATTTTAATTTTAATTTTAATTTTAATTTTTTAATTTTAATTTTAATTTTAATTTTAATTTTAATTTTAATTTTAATTTTAATTTTAATTTAATTTTAATTTTAATTTTAATTTTAATTTTAATTTTAATTTTAATTTTAATTTTAATTTTAATTTTAATTTTAATTTTAATTTTAATTTTAATTTTAATTTTAATTTTAATTTTAATTTTAATTTTAATTTTAATTTTAATTTTAATTTTAATTTTAATTTTAATTTTAATTTTAAT
>CAWTZC010001760.1:0-422500 GCA_963919715.1 Microtus obscurus | reverse complement strand
TAACCACAAACATCAAACATAACAACACTGACAATAACCACTGTCCATAAGCATGACCATGACCCTAAACAGAACACTAAGCATGAAAATGACCGTAAACATCACCATAATCCTAAACACAGCCATAACCATCACAGTAACTATAATCATAACCATCACACTAAGCACAATCCTAACCCTAACTATCACCCTAACCATATCCCTAACCCTAACCCTAGGATGAACAACCAAACACCTAGGACAGATATCCTGGGTAAAATCACCAAAACTTATCCAATTGTTCTTTTCTCACTAGCTACCTAACAAAAGTGATTTCCCTTCCATCATTATTCCCTAATACCCACACTAAACACTGAACCCTGAAATCTGCCAATCCCACCTTACCTGAAAACTCACCTGCTGTTGTTCAGCAGTGCTTTATATGAGTAAAAAAAAAAATGAGTTATGATACAAAGAGAAAAAACATGTGCATGGCCAACAGTACGGCAGAACATCCCACTCTCTTGTACATCCATATTATGGCAAATATGTGTGGCACTCCCTAACCTGCCTCTGTTAAGAAGACCAAGGGAGAAACTGAAAACAAGGTGTGAATGCAAAGAGTACAGCAAGAGGAACCAAGTAAATCAAAGCAAGAGAGCATGTGAAATGAGTCCTATAAACCACAAAGCATACCAAGAGCAATTCACAAATACTCAGACAGCCTCACAAATACTCAGACAGCAACAGCACGACTTGAAAAAGATGAAAAGGCAAATCAGTTATAAAATCAATAAAAGAGATGGATAGACTCCAATGCAGAAATTCAACGCAAATCATAGAAGTCAACACTGCATCATCAGAATCAAGTGATCACCGACAACACAGACCTCATAACCAAGAAAAATCCAACCTAAATTACTTCAGAAAAAAACTTTATCAATAAGACAGAGACATTTAAAGTCAACTGAAAACATCCAAAAATAGTAAATGAAAAAATCATCACCAATAATCTAAAATAAATTAGTAAAGCACAAAAATAACAAGATATGGAAAGGAAACATAGCAGACTAACTGCAAAAGAAAATGCTGTTTTCCCTCAGACAGAGATACAAGCAATAAAGAAAACAAAAACAGTAGATATGAAAAACAAGGATAAACGAAAAGAAACTACGTTGGGAAGTACCACAAACAGAATAAAAACAGTCAAAGAGAAAATCTCAGGATTTGAAGATAGCAAAATCTGTGAATGAACAAAAAAGTAGTAAAACTAGCAAATCTCCATTGTAAACAAAAAGGAAATCTGGGGAAAAAAAGAGAAGTAAAGACATAAGACAATTAGGGAGAGAAGGGACAGAAAATATAGTCATGAAAAACACAGAATAAAACATTCCATAATTAAAAAGGGATATACCTGTGGAATTAAAAGAAGCATAAAGAACAGCAAATAAACTAAATTTAAAAGATACCCTTGTCATACCCAAAAACAGCAAACACAAAAGCCTACAGAATAAAGAAGGAGTAGTTGGAACCTCAAAAGAAAAAGGCACAAGTAAAATATTTAGATAAACATGTCAGAATCACTCCCAAACTCTCACCGGAAACCATGTAAGGCAGAAGATCTTGGATAAATGTGCAGAAGACACATTGAGACATTGACTAAAAATACAGACTACTAAAGCCAGCCAAGTTTTCTTTCAACATTGGAGAAAATAAGATAGCACATGACAAAATAATGCTTAAAAGGGATGAAAGGAAAACACCAACCCAAGAATGCAAACTTCATCCCCAAAATCTCAAGCCACAAAAACTAACATCATCAACGCTAACAAGGAAAACACACAACCACTCAAAATGAAAATGTAGCAGAAGTCATCAACTACTAGTTATTAACATCTCTTATTATACATTCCACATATAATGACACAGGATAAGTGAATAGACAGGAAAAAAGAACTGGAAATCTTTTATATACAGGAAAAATCCCTCAAACTCAATGACAGACAGTACCAAAAAGTAAATGTTATGGAAAAGTACAGGAGAAACCACCAATAATATCTATACTACTATCTAACACCTGATTTCAAACTAAAGATTTAAGAGTTCGAGAAAGACACCATATACTAATTACAAGTTCACCCCATGAAGATGAAGTCTCAATACTTGGCATCCATACCCATAATGCAAGTGCACTCACACGTGAAAAAGAAACATTATTAGAAGTAAAATTACTCATCATATCATACACATCAATGGAAGAAAATATCAGCATTACGCACTAGACAATCGGCAGTTCACACAGACAGAAAGCTGTAAGAGGAATCCGAGAACTGACAGACATTTATGGAATATTTCAATGAAACCCTAAGTTTACCATCTTATCAGGAACTACTCAAAGCTCATATATGTCCGACCACACACTGTGTAACACAGCCAAGATACACAGAAAAAATAATGGATTAATACACTGTGTTATCGATCAGATCACCAAGAAGTAAAATTAGAACTTGATAACAATACTATCAGAACTCTCACAAAGCAATGATTCTGAACAACAAAGTACTGAACCACACATGGCTAAACGCAAAATAAAAGACTTCCCTAAAATCCAAAAAAAAATGAGGCACACTGTACACAAACCTAGGGAACACTATGAAAACAGTGCAAAGAGGAAATTTCCTACCTCACACAGAAAGCTCACACTAGTGACCTAACAACACACATGAATGCTAGAGAACATAAAAAAGCTGACATGACACGGACTAAAACACAGAAAATAATCAAAGAAATTAAATACAGGAAAACAGAAATTCCATTGTACCCATGAGAAAAAAAGAACATCCAAACTAACACAATCAAAAATGAAAAGGGATAAATGACGACAGACAGTAATGAAAGCAACAGAATACTTACCTCACAAAAATTGGGAAAAACAAAAGAAATGGACAATTTTATGTCTAGGTAACAGTTACCGATATTAAATAAAGCATAGTTGAGAAATTTAAATAGGCATATACTCTTTAAGGAAACAGAAGCTCTCATCAAAAGCAAACAAAGTTTACCAGTGACTAATGGCTTCAATGAAAATTTCAATCACAACTTTCTCTCATCCTCTAAGTGTTGCACATAATGTAACCACAAGGAACATGGCCAGAACTATTTTTAGGAGTATGCAGCAAGACTCATGCAAACCCACACAAGGAAAGAATAAACACAGGAAGAGAATTAAAAACTAATCTCAGTAATGAATATGAACACATAAACGATGAATAAAATGTTGCAGAGATGGAACAAAAACCCTAAATGCAGTAATGTAATTCATGATGTAAATAAACATAAAGGAAAAACACATATGAACAACCAAGTAAACAATAAAAATGGCACATAGCATACTTGCTATAAGACTCACAGCATGCCTCACTAATAAAAATGAGATAAAGTTTCTGAAAATAAAGAAACATCATAACCTGTCAGTACAGATTATACACATTATAGTTCAAAACATCAGCCATTTATTAGGAGAACTTGACCAAGTATTCAATACTAGTGGCTCGATTGGGGAACATATGGTTACCTTAGTAGCAATTGTTCTTAAATGTCACAACTAAATCAAGCATAGAATAAAACGGAAACAGGAAGAAGTTTTCTGTCAATGATCGCCTTCCACACAGCCCCTAATGTGCATATATAGATCCATATTTGGAAGATGATATCTGGCTTGAAACATGTTCAGGCTAGTAATGGCTCATATTTTGGATCAGCAGTATGCACCTCTACTAATGAATTTAACACACTAGGAAATACAAATGTTATTAATTATGCACCACTAACATACAAATTTTGAGTTGGAAGCATCAATTTCACTACTGACTGGAAATAGTAGCTATGATTTTCACTGGCATTCATGTATTACTCCCTTTGTTAACTTTAATCCTCAACATCACCTATGATACTACAAAAATGTACACATCTTTTACTGAGTGCAAACCGAGGTTCTTATTGGTATAAAAGTAACGTAGATGATAGTGTTATAGACTTCTTCTATAAGCAATTGAAAAACACAAAGTGCATGTTTGACTTGGTAAGAGCTGTAATTCTTAAACTTCATTTCTTTTGCTGCTAATGCTTCTATATCAGGTATTGCTTGACAAACATCCTTGCCACCAAATCACTTTTTATGGAAAATGCAGGAAATTTACATACTTTATGGCTAATACTCCTTTTACTTAAAATAAAAATAAAAAAGGAGGAAAATCAAGAAGGTAATACACTAGCTTAGAGTACAGGATACTCATGGAATAGATGAGAGAAAGGTGGGAAATGGCAGCATGAGAAAACAGGCATAGGTGAAACCCAACTCTGCCTATTACTTAAATGCTATGTCAAAATACGCACCATGCATATAGACTTAGCTTTTGAGTTACGCTGTTCAAACTGTACCAGTGCTTTGTTTCTGCATCTACTTTTTGTCTTGTTTCTATGTAGTACTTTTCATGTATATTACTGATATTCATTGAGGTATTGTTGCTGTGAAGGAGAGGCACGAACGTGAGTAAAGAGTGGCTTCTGAGTCGAGGTAGTGCTTTAGAGCATGCATAAAAAGACACACGAAGTAAATCTTATTGTGCAGTGGTTCACACTATATGACCACGTGTACTTATTTTCAAGACAACCATACCAAGAGACAACAATGCAATAGGTAGTTCTTGAAAAGCGACACCAGAACTGGGAACAAAAAGAGAAGAAGTCAGCAAGGGTCTAAAAATATAAACCAGATAAGCAATCTTACTTAAAGTGTAATGGAACAGGCCGAATCCTATGTGTAACTTACTAAGTGAAAACATTACAAAAAAATTCAAGTGGTTCACGTTTCTCTTTCAGATTTAGAAATCTGAGTGGAAGTAATGGAACATTGTAATTTCTTGGTATACAGAAGGCAGGTAAGATATAGATACTTGTTTAAAAATTAAAGCTAATGTGGGGAAACCTATGAGATAGGGTGGAAAGTAGCTGTCCGTTTCTGGTATATACGATTAATGAATTTTACTATTTTCAAAGAAAAGAATATCAAAATTAAATTGACTCTGAGTAAAAACAGATAGTAGTGCCAACTGCATAATTAATGACCATGCATGAAAAAATCAAATGTTTGGCTTCCTTGTAATTAGGATCAGAAATTATATAGCCCTCTCTCTACTTCTAAAATTGCTGATCGAACTAAAATTGGCACATGATCCTATGAGAAAGGATTTTTTGAGTAGAATGAAACCAAACATTCAATTTAAAGTATTAGTATTGGTTACTTATCAATATCATACATGCATTTCAGATCAAGAAATACTTCCCCTTGAATGTATGTAAGCAGAGCATATATTTTTTAAAACAAGTGCTGACGACATGTTAGTCTATGGAAATCAATAATGATGTCATAATTTAAGAGGTATACATTGTCCTGCACATTTTTTGCATTCACAAATGTAGAAATAGAATATGTGTTTCAGCTTTCAGAAGCTTTACAAGTTAATTCTGTTTCTATTACTGATACTTTGAACATAATTAGCACAAAGAAAATTATGGTTCTATTTAAAATAATTTGTAATGAATAATATTGTACCTTTAAGGGGCTAGAGAGATGGCTCAGCAGCAAAGACCATTGGCTGCTCTTAAAAAGGTCATGAGTTCAATACCCAACAACCACCTGGTGGCTCACAACCATCTGCAATGAGATCTGGCACCCTCATCTGGTGCAGGGACATACAACGATGAAGAAAGAATGCTGAATACATAATAAGAAAATAAATATTCAACAAATAATAGTGTTTCTTTAAATCATACAACAAATGCACTAACAATTTTGGCTGATGGTTGAAAAAATAAATGGTTATTAGACAGAAATTAAGTATTGGGCAGAAGTCACAAATTACTCTGTCAAACCAAAAAATTCATTGTACATTGTTGTTAAAGGCAAGCATAAGTCACATAAAGAATTAAATATTGTAGGTAATTGACCCTGTACTGTAGTTATTGTACAAAGCACGTTTAATTCCGTACATCATTACAGCAACCATTCGTTGTTTACTCTGTTGAAATTAGTATTAACTTTTCTAATTAAAATTATATTAAGACTGCACGACAAAAATTTGCTTTCATAGCTTACATTTTAAAATGAAAATGTGATAAAGTACTACCCTTTCCTATCATCAAAAAGAACATTAACATTTACGTACTAATGATAATCATGTAAAGGTAAAAATAAAATAGGATTTAAAAAAGATAAGTAAATTATTTTGAACTCTCCAATTTGTCATGTGCAACATATCCATTCTATTACTCAGAGTATCATGCCTCAAGTATTTACCATAATACAAAACAAGAAGATAGTATTAAATGTGTGAGTGATACAGTAAAAAAAATTAAAAGGCTTTCGCTTGTACACATCTCCAGCTGTCCTGGAAAAAACTCTATAAACCGGAGTAATCTTGAACTCAGAGATCAAGTTCATAAGCCTCTGCCTCCAGGTTGAGAATAAAAGTATGTGTCACCAGCCCTGGCTTCAGTGTGTGCTTTTAATTTTTAAGAATCGCATTTATTGCTGTGTGGTGGTGGTGCATGCCTTTCATCACAGAATTTGGGAGGCAGAGGCAGGCTGAGTTCTGAGTTTGAGGACCACCTAGTCTACAAATAGAAGTCAAGGACAGTCAGGGCTTCAAAGGGAAGCCCTATCCTGAAAATGAAAAATCAAAAAACTTAATTTATTTGAGTGTGTGACTGTGTATGTGAATGCTCACATGCCAGGGTCCACGTGAAGAGATGAGAATTGACTCCCTTCTCCTACCGCTTGTCCTCAGGATCAAATGGTTTTCTGTTGGGAAAAAAAGGGGCATATCTACTGGACTAATTTTACACTTTTATCCTGACAATGTAGTTATTGTTTTCACTCACGCGATGAGTTAGACCACTGCTAATGCCACGCATTGAACATGCATCATGTTTGTATTACAGAATTGTAAAATATGTGAGCGTTATGACTCGTGGGTTATGTGTGTACTGCTTTCCTCGCTAGATTGACATTACACCTGCTCAAGTCAGGGTTGAGTGTTGTCCTATATGTCCTGGAACGCTCTCAGCACACCATGCTCTCCTTGAGTACACAGGGATCGACCTGCCTCTGCCTCCTGAATACTGGGATAAGAGGCATGTGTGACTCTAGGGCCTGAGTTTCTTTTTCATTTTTAAAAGACAGATTGGGTCTGTTATTCTTGGATACCAGTTTCCACGGTTACCATGAACAACACATACCATCTCCCTGCGCTGCGAACATTGTGTGTCATAGCCTGCTCCAAGCCGAAAAAAAAGCATTATGTACTCTTGCTTAAACACTGGAGAGTTTACTAACTTTTCTGTGTCTTCATAGCCCACTCTATGTCTGGAAATTCTCCGGTTATTTGTCCTTCTGACCTACCTCTGTAACTAAAATTGACTGGGTATTTACTATTTGGTGCTGTGCTGCATTTCATTTCCACGCAGCTCTCATATTTATTCATACAGGTACCTGTCTTGGAGACCTTTTTTCTTTTTAGACACAAACTGGGCTTTCACATAGATAAATTTGGATTCATAGTCCTCTCACGGTGGAGAATTCAGCCATAAGAAAAATCTCACAGAAAGAGAAGCTGTGCTGGGAAACCGAGTAAAGTCAGTCTTGACAGACATAGCGACAAACAATAGCTGGGTTCTTTTACAGAAATAACCAGAGGGAAAAGCTAAAGATATGTTCAAACTTTTGACAATGCTACTGTCTCTTCCTTGCATTGCTGAGATTTCGGGTGTTAGTCGTTATGCCTCATGGTCGCAGGGAACCATCTAGTGGTGAGCCAGTAGAACTGGCCAATGGCTCAGGAATCATATATTGCGACATCTGGTGGTGAACCAGGGGAAGTGTTCAGTGTCTCATAGATACCACGCCATCTAGTGGTGAACCAGTGCAAGTTACCAATGGCTGAGAAATAACCCAGGGCGCCATCTAGTGGTGAGCCAGTGGAACTGGCCAATGGCTCAGAAATCATGTATTGCGACATCTGTTGGTGAACCAGGGGAAGTGTTCAGTGTCTCATAGATACCACGCCATCTAGTGTTGAACCAGTGCGCAAGTGACCAATGGCTGAGAAATAACCCAGGGCGCCATCTAGTGGTTAGACAGTGGCAGTGTCGAATGGGTCATAAATCACGCAGTGCGCCATCTGATGGTAAAATGGTGGAAGTATTCACTGGCTCACAGAAATATCAGTCTGCCATCTAGTGTTGAAACAGTGGATCTATACACTGGCGCAGAGAAATGATACAGGGCGCCATCTAGTGGTGATACAGTGGAAGTGTCCATTGGCTCGGAAAAATAAACAAGGCGCCATCTAGTGGTGAAACAGTGGAAGTATCCACTGGCTCAGAAAAATAAACAAGGCGCCATCTAGTGGTGAAACAGTGCAAGTGTCCACTGGCTCAGAGAAATCAACAATGGCGCCATCTAGTTGTGAACCAGTGTGAGTTAAAGACCAGGCTGGCACACAAAATGATTTCCACAACAGCCAAAGATACACAGAGGAACTCTGTTATGAGGGAAAAAAAATAAACTACACGCACACAAACTTTAAGAGGAGCATGAATGGAGGGTTCTGTCTCACCCAGTTCTGCACCTGCTCAGTCCCAAAGCTCACACCTCACAGTAATTATACATTTTTTGTACTATTATCACTGACCCTCTCTTAAAATTTTTTCTTATGTATACAATATTTTGTGTTTATGCAAGAAGGCAAGGAGAGGGCACCAGACCTCATCACAGATGGATGTAAACCACCATGTGGATTTTGGGTTTTCAACTCAGTACATTTGGAAGAATAGGCAATGCTGTTTATCACTAAGCCATGTCTCAAGACCAAACACAGACATTTTTTAACTAGCTATTACAACAAGTCAACCCATAATTCTTGTCTATGTTTATCGACTTTACTTGGCACCTTTTATCAGTGACACTTCCCAGAATTATATATGGTTGAACAATTTATAATTCCTGTCTTGTTAATGCAAAACAAATCTTTTATTAAACAAATATGAGCGATAAATATTTACAGCACACAAAAGCAGCATGCCACAACAAATAGAAAGATGGAAAGATGGCTCACTGTTTAACAGGCGCACTCACAATTCTGTAGAATTGCAACTTCATGAATTCAAATGCTCCTTGTGGTGTAAAGATGAAGATGCTGACAAAATCACCCATATACATAAATTAATAAATATCTAAGGAATAGTAATAATTAAGGTAAAAAGATGGATCATTGTTTAAAAATGATGGCTCCTCTTACAGAGGAAACAGGCTTGATTCACGGTACCAACTTGGTGGCTCAAAACAATATGTAAGTATAAGGACATGTAACCTGACACCCTCTTTGTCATTTATGGACATACTCATGTAATTACAAAGAATTTACTGCGTTCTGGGAATCATGTATCACTGTTCATGTTACACGCATTTACTAGCACACAAAAAAGTAAGCTATTATTAAATGTGTCAATGATACAATATAAATAAGTAAAAAAAAAACGAGGAAAAAGGAACAGCATGGCATGTAATTAATGTGAGAATTTCAAAACTGTGTGACCCATTTGTTCACATAAAATTTCATAACAGCACAGAAAGACTTCATAAACCCCACAAATGCAGAATTTGAAAAAAAGAATTGGACCAAAATGCCAGATATTAGTGGCAGCTGGCATTCATTGCTTACGGTGAAAGGGAGAGGGTATGTATAGCCTTGTCTATCTCCAAGATGGACATCAATTATGGATCATGGCTCGGAAAAGAGCAGAAACTAGAGACAGGATTCCAATGTGGTCACGATACCCATTGACAAAGAAGACATCCTACTATTGTCCATGGCACAATTATATCTCAGAAAGCGACCTTGATGACATAGCTACTCACCATAACTGACATGGGGTGAGGTGAAATATCTTACATCTTAGGTTAATAGTCTTTAATAGCAGTCCAGAATAACAGTTTAGGCTGAACATCATTTTCTGACCCTGAGTGCTGTGCTCTGTCTCTTCAGTTAAGGAATCAGATGTAACTTAATGGTATCATGTCAATAACAAACCAATGTTTGAGACTATCTTTTGGTTAGACACTGATGGGCTAGTATATACTACTGCCAGTATCCTCACTCGTCCCTGGAATAATTTTACTTATGTGAATAATTAAGATGGGAATCCATATAATTCCACGTACATGGATAAATAAGATTTGGAAATACTCCTTGGTTTTCAATGTTTATGGTTAGAAACCTAATATGAAAAAGAAAAATTTGACAGAGACAGGCAGATCTCTGGTTGTTAAAAACAGGAATAGTCTTCAAGAGCTACTTACATAACATGAAACTAAAGATTCAGTGAAACAATATCTATAAAATAAAAGCAAAAAATTAAAAATTAAAAGGTAAGGGTAGAGGGGATGGAAAGATGCTCAGGGGTGGAAAAAATTGCCAACACTTAAAAAGGTCAAGAATTGAATTCCCAGGAATCACATGTTGGCTCACTAAAATATGCATCGATGTCTGGTGCCCTATCCATGCCTGCCAACACAGACAGATTATTGTGCACATAGGAAAAAAAGAAAGAAAGAAAGAAAGAAAGAAAGAAAGAAAGAAAGAAAGAAAGCAGAAAGAAAGAAAGAACAAAGAAAGAAAGCAGAAAGAAAGAAAGAACAAAGAAAGAAAGAAAGCAGAAAAAAAGAATGAAAGAAAGCAGAAAGAAAGAAAGAAAGAAAGAAAGCAGAAAGATAGAAAGAAAGCAGAAAGAAAGAATGAAAGAAAGCAGAAAGAAAGAAAGAAAGAAAGAAAGAAAGAAAGAAGAAAGAAAGAAGATTTAAAAAAATGTGCAAGCACAAGCCTGATCAGTTAAACATGGATCAAAGTTAGAGCACAACAACAGTCCTAACACAAGAAAGCATACAAGCTCAATAACTGAAAAATGTCCTACTAATTCACCCCAGGGTCAGGAAAGAAAAAGAAATTGTATTCTTCTGTGAATTCAACAAAAACATAGACACAACATCAGCTACCCAAAAGAAGGGCTAAGAGGAAAATTCATCACAGTAAGTGCACACAGCACAAAAAAAAAGAAAGCTCAAATAAGACACCTAACAGGTCAGCATTCTTAACCAGGAGTAGAAGGCTAGAAATTATATAAGGAAGGAATTAAGCAAAAAATATATAAACTCAGACAACAATCAAAAGAAATCAATGAAACAAAAAAGGGTTATTTGAGTAAAAACAAGAATCACAAATGGCTAGCCAATCTAATAATAAGGTACTGAAAGAAAACATGGGTATTAACTGTATAAGAAGTGAAATGGGGACATAAAAGAATCTGAGTATATTGTGAAATGATCAGATATCGCTACAAAGATCTAAATGGCACAAAGATGGAGAATACAAAAGAAATGTTACAAGAGGGGAACAATTTAAATAGAACATGAAGAGGTGAGGAGATATAAACAGTCTTTGGAAACCAAACCCAAGAAAAGCAAAGGACGAACAAGTTTTAATGAATAATTACAAAAGAAATGACAAGAAGACATGATAACTGAAATGCTTAACATGTATCACGGAATAGAAGCTGAAGAATCATAGCAAAACTGTCTATGAAGCATCAGTGTTACCATGTTAACAAAACAAAAAAATAAAAAAATCCACCAAGACAGAAAATTACAGACCAATCTCGCTCATGAACATCGATGAAAAAATTACCCACAAAAACATGAAAAACAAAATACAAGAAGGCACCCAAAAAATAATAGGATGCTGCATCACAGAAATGCAGGGCTAGTTCAAAACATGGAAATCTATCAAACATATCATATAATTACACTAAAGGAAGACATATGATGATTTCAGTAGATGCTGAAAAATCATCGGACGAAGACAAGATCAACAATCCACTATGATGAAGGCAAGAAATAGGTTTGGGGTTCAGGGATCATATCAATGTAGAAAAAGCTAACATACAGCAAACCAACAGCTGATTTCAAAGTAGATGGTATCACTAGGACTTCTAGGTAACTCACTCGCTACACATGATTGATGACACGATGTAATCAGAGGAGGCAATTAGCAAGTACATCATATGCCCATTGTTCAAAAAGGACTACACAACGGAACATATTGATATTTACCATTCTCGGAAGTGTTACTCTTGGCAGTTTAATCATGAGCATTCTATGACTCTAGCCTAGCACCAACACATGACCTCAGGGACTGCTGTACACCAACAAGAGTTACAAACCTTAACACTCTAGATATTCTACTGCTAAACACATAAGTCTTAATAGCATCAGGTGTACCTGTCACAAGAGACCACCAAGCATAATAGAAAGCACACCAAATCACATAAACCAAGCCATACTTACAACATTCATAATATGAGTGTACTTCAACAGTGTACAAGACTCAGAATATTGGGAAACACCGCTCTGCATCTCAGACTGAACTTACGGATGCACATTCTTCATGGCGACTGTATTGCATTGCATCCACGTAATCATTGGCTCTACCTTCCTAATTATTTTCCTACAATAAAAATGAAAATGACCCTTGACATCTAGACAACACGTTGGCTTCAAAGCAGCAGCACCAGCATGATATTAACACTCCATCTAAATAGTATGACTACTCCTAAATGCATACATTTTCGGATGAAGATCATACTTTCTTAGTATAATCAGCACATCCGACGTCCAATCAACTACCTCTAGTGAAACCTAGAAGAAAGTGATTACCATAATGCTTATTTTTAAAGTAAACATCACCGTAGCCATCAATATAATTTACATAGCTTTATGACTTCCTCACTTTAACATCCATACTGAAAAAGCATGCACACATGAATGCAGATTTTACCGTATATACTGAGCTCAACTACAGTTCTCAATTAAATTATTTGTAGTAGCAATGACCTTCCTACTCTTCAACCTTTAAATCACATTCCTCCCTCCACCACCATGCTAAATACAATTCCACAACATAATCATACCAACAGTCATTGAATTTATGCTCATCACAATCCTAGCACAAGCTTATGTATATACACAAAAAGGCTATGAATACACAGAGTAATTGGTAACTAGATGAAATAAAATTCATGGGGTTTTTGGTGCGAGAAAAACAACACTAACCATTGACCATTACCATTAACACTCACTATCAACAATCACCATTAACCCTAACCTTAACCATTATCATAAAAATAACACAAACCAAAACTATTAACCATTATCCCTAACCACATACATCAATGATATCCATTAATCATGTCCATTAACAATATCCATTAACCATAACCATTAACCATAACACTAACCTTAAACATTACCATAAACATAACCATAACCATAAACATCAGCCATAACCATCAACCAGAAACATTACCATAAACAAAACCTAAAAATAAACATCAACCCTAACCTTCAACCATAACCATTACCATTATCATAACCCTTAACATAACACCAACACCTAACCATAACAAGAACCATAACCCTAGCGAGAAGCATAAACATAACCCTAACCAGAACCATAACCAAAACCATTACCATAGACTCTAACCCAAACCATAAACCTAACTGTAACCATGAACCACAACCATAACACATAACCATAACCATGATAACAATGAAACTATAACCACAAGGAAACCATAACCATAAAACACTATCCACAACCATAAACCTAAAACACTGATATCCTGAAAACATTGAACCTTAACCCTTGACACTAGACACTAACCCTAAATCTACACCGTGAACCATAAACCCTAAACCATAAGCCACTACCCTAAAACCATAACCTAAAAAACCATACCCATAACCCCAACCCCTAAAACCTAACCCTAACTCTAACCCAATTCCAGACAAGAACCATAACTACCTTAAAGTCCTCATTACTAACCATAAATCATGGCCCTAGATACAATCACTTTGCAAAAAATGCAGCCATAAACCCTTATCTTAAACAAGGACCAAGAACATATTAACCATGTACCTGGCAGGACAACCAAACACTTAGAGGATACATACACATACTGGTTCAAATGCCCAAGCCCCATGCCAATTTTCCTTTTCAGATCCACAAAGCTAACAAGAGATAGTTGCCTACATTCAGTATACCCTAAAATCACCCTAATCACTGTACCCTGGAAGTTGCTAATCCCATCTGACAGAAAAACTCACCTGTTCCTGTGTAACATTGATATAACTATGCAAGAAAAGAGTTACAATACAGAGATAACAAACAGGTGGGTAACCTGCAACATGACACAACACCCCACTTGCTAGAACATCCATTGTCAGACAAATATTTATGATAATACACAAACTGCCTATGTTCATAAGACCAACAGAAGAACTCCACAAACAAGCTGTGACTGCACCGAGTAAACCAAAAGACCAGCCAAATAAAACAAAGCAGACGAACTGAGACCTATAGACCACAGCAGTACAAGAACTACATACAAAGAAACTGTCAGGATCACATGAAAAGAAGAGATGGGCAGACTCCAATGCATTAATTTATCCAACATCCATAGAGGACACAGTATAACAAAGAAATCAAGCAATGACAGAACATGGAGACCTCGTAACAAAGAAAAAAAGAATAAAATTAAGAAGATGATTTTAAGGAGAGGATAGTCACATTTAAATTGAAATAAAAACAAAACTAAAAAAGCAAGAAAATGATCAACATCAATAAAAGGAAAGAAATTAATCATACAGAAACAAGTTAAACTAGGAAAGAAAATCAGACTGTTGAAAAAAAAGGTTTTCAGACTTGACACGGGCTGGGCGGGGTGTCGCACGCCTTTAATCCCAGCACTCGGGAGGCAGAGGTAGGCGGATCTCTGTGAGTTACAGGCAAACCTGGTCTACAAGACATAGTTCCAGGACAGGAACCAAAAGATACAAAGAAACCCTGTCTCGAAAAATAAAAAAATAAATAAAAAATAAAAATAAATAACAATAAATAAAAATACGTAAAAAGCAAAAAATTAAAAATATAAAAAAAAAAAAATAAAATAATAAAATAAAAAAATAAAATGAAAAAAATAATAATATAAAATAAATAAAATAAAATAAATTAATTAAAAAACAGAATAAGAAAAACAAAAAAATTAAGAATAAAATAAAAAAATAAGAACAATAAAATAAAAAATAAGAATAAAATAAAAAATAAAAACAATAAAATAAATAAATAAGAACAATAAAATAAAAAATAGGAACAATAAAAAAATAAGAACAATAAAATAAAAAAATAAGAACAACAAAATAAAAAAATAAAAATAAAATAAAAAAATAGGAACAAAATAAAAAATAGAAATATAATAAAAAAATAAGAAAAACAAAATTAAAAAATAAGAATATAATAAAAAAATAAGAACAACAAAATAAAAAATGAGAATAAAATAAAAAAATAAGAATAAAATAAAAAATAAGAATAAAATAAAAAATAAGAATAAAATAAAAAAATAAAAATAAAATAAAAAAATAAAAATAAAATAAAAAAATAAGAAAAATAAAATAAAAAAACAAGAATAAAATACAAAAACAAAAACAATAAAAGACAAAAACAAGAACAATAAAATAAAAATAAGAAAAATAAAGTAAAAAAATAAGAAAATTTAATATAAAAAACAAGACCAATAAAATAAAAAATAGGAAAAATAAAGTAAAAAAATAAGAAAATTTAATATAGAAAACAAGAACAATAAAATAAAAAGTAGGAAAAATAAAGTAAAAAAATAAGAAAATTAAATATAAAAAAATAAAAACAATAAAATAAAAAATAGGAAAAATAAAGTAAAAAATAAGAAAATTAAATATAAAAAATAAAAACAATAAAATAAAAAAATAAGAACAATAAAATAAAAAAACAAGAACAATAAAATCAAAAAATGAGAATAAAATTAAAAAAACAAGAACAATAAAAAATAAGAACAATAAAATTAAAAAAAATAGCAAAATTAAATAAAAAAATAAGAACAATAAAATTTAAAAAATGAGAATAAAGTAAAAAAATAAGAAAATTAAATAAAAAAATAAGAACAATAAAATCAAAAAAATAAGAACAATAAAATCAAAAAAATAGGAAAAATAAAATCAAAAACATAAAATAAAAAAATTGACTAAAAAACAAAAAATAAAAAAATAAAAAATAAAATAAAATAGAAAAATAAAATAAAACAAATTAATAAGAAAAAATAAAAAAAATAAAATAAAAAATAAAGTAAAACAAATTAATAAGATAAAATAAAAAAATAAAATAAAACAAATTAATAAGATAAAATAAAACAAAATAATAAGATAAAATAAAAGAAATTAAAAAATGAAATAAAATGAAAAAATAAAACAAAATAAAATAATAAAACAAAATAAAAAATAAAAAAGATGAAAAAATAAAACAAAATAAAAAAAAACAAAATAAAAAAAATAAAAAATAAAATATAAAAATAAATTACAAAAAAATAAAATATAATTAATAAAATTAAATTAAAAAATAAAATGAAAAAAATATGAAGAAAAATATTAAAAGATATAAAATAATTAACGAAATATAAAAAATAAAAAATAAACAATAAGATAAAATTTACCAAATAAAAATAAAAAAATAATAAATAAAAATAAATAAATAAATAAAATAAAAAAAAGAATTAACACTGAAATGTATGCAAGAAAACAGAAACAATAGTCAAGAAAAAAGGAAAAATCAACAGAAAATACAAGGGAAAGTGTAACAAAGAAAATAGAAGAAGTGGAAGAGAGAATATCAGGGTGTGAAGATATTTACATCAAAAAGTGAAAAAAAAATTAAACCTAACAAAATATTAACATAAAACACACAGTAGGGATAGAAGGCAGAAAAAATATAATAGAGGAAAATGTAGAAGATAACTTTCACAACTTCAGGAAGGATATGCCTGTGGAGCTATAGGAAGACTAAAGAACAGGAAATAGAATAAAAAGATCCCTCGCCACACCAAAAAACATCAAACACAAAAGCATACATAAGGAAAAAAGATCATTACGAACTGCAAAAGAAAAAGTAACATATTTAAGTAAGCCTATCTGAATCACCACCAATTTCCCAATGTAAACCATGATAGAACAAAGATATAAAAAAATGTTCAGCGGTCACTATGAAAACTTCAATAAAAATACAGTACACTAAATAACCAGCCAAACTCGTTATCACCCTTGGGTGAAACAAGACACATGACACAAAAATATTCAAAATGTACGCACAAAAATACCCAGACTTACTAAAAGGAAAACACCAACCAAATAATGGAAAATTAGGCAGCAAATTCCAAAGCTAAAAGTAAACTCACATCAGCTAAACTCTAGGAAAGGAAACAAAGAAACACTCTCACTGAAAAAGGAGATAAATTATCCAATACTAGTCATTAATATCTATTAATATACATGTAATGACACATGCTGAGAAAATAGATAGGAAAACAAGAATCAGCCATCTGTTGCATACAGGAAACATAACTCAAACTCAAATACAGTCAGTGCCTCAGAGTAAAGGATATGGGAAAGGACCCAAGAAACATGCAGCTGTGGCTATCCTACTAAATAACATTACATTTCAAAAGAACAAGTCAGAAGAGTCGGACAAGAACACCACATACTAACAACAAGCTCAATCCATTAAAATAAACTCTCAATCCTTGTCAGCTGTGGCCATAGCACAAGTGCACTCACATGTACAAGATACATTATTAGGACTCAAACTACTCATCAAACAAAACTTGCAATTGAAGGAAATCTCAGGATTCTGATTGAGACAATGGGCAAGTCAACCGTACAGAAATTTATAGGAGTGAAAGGATAACTAAGAGATGTAATCATTGAAATGGGCTGAACAGATATCTATGGAATCTTCATCACAAACAATGAAGTACATAACATCTTCTTAGGATCTCATGAAAACTTCCATTAAACTACCCACACAGTGTATAACACAGCACACATGCACAGAAAGAAAAATGTTGGATGATTACACTCTGCCTTATAAGACCACAAAAATTTGAAATTGGAACTTGACAACAACGGCACTCTCTAAAATCACAAAAGTAAATATATATCAAACAGAAAGCTAATGAACCACCCTTGGTTCAAGGTATAAAGTAATTAAACACTTCCTAGAATTAAACAGAAAAGAGAACACATTGCAACCATACATATGGAACACTATGAAAGCAGTGCTGAGGGGTAAGTTCATGGGTGACAGAAAAAACGCGCGTTAGTGACGTAACACATATGAATGCTATAGAACCAAAGAAGCAGACATACCCAGTAAGAGCAGAATACAGAAAATAATAAAATTGAAAGATTCAATGAGAAGAGCAGGTTATTTGCGAAAATAAAGAAGATAGACAAACGCTTATGAAAACTAATAAAGGACGAGAGAAAACATCAAAACTAACACAATCAGAAATGGAAAGGGATAGATGACAGAAGACACTAAGGAGATTGACATCATCCTAAGATCCTCCTAAAGAAACCTGTACCACACACAGGGAACATAAAAAAAATGGAAAATATGATGGCTAGGTACCAGTTCCCTAAAACAAATAAAGCCTAGGTAAGCAATTTCAATAAGCATACAATGTTTAAGGAAATAGAAGATGTCAACAAAAGCAAACACAGCACCACAGTTAAAAATGTTTTTAATGAATAATTACATCAAAACTTCCTATACTCCTCCAAGTGTTACACATAATTGAACCAGAAGGAACATTGACAGAACTCTTTTTATGAGTGTGCATTAGGATTGCTGTAAAACCACACAAAGATTCAAGCGAGGAAGAGAATTAAAAAATCATCTCAGTAGTGAACGTGAACACAGAAATACTCAACAGAATGATAGCAAACCAAATACAGGAATACATTTTAAAAACATTAATGATGAATTCAGATTCATCACAGATATACAGGGATGGCTCAACAGTCATCAATGCAATAATGTAATCCATCATATAAATCAACCTTTTAATAAATTGAATATGAAAAAACGCAAAAACTCTCATCACAGTCGATTAATTATACCCGTGACAATGTTTATAAAAATTCAGAAATAACATAACTTGCATGTCCAGATTTTACATATCATTGCTTAAAATATCAGCTGTTTATTTGGAATACTTTTGAAGTAATGATGTTCAATGGCATTCATGTATTAATCTCTTTGTTAACTCTTCTCCTCAACATATCAATAGGACACTACAGGAACAATAAACATACATTGTTCAATGTAAAGATAGATGCTCGACTCAGACAGAGATTGATGTACTTCAGCAAACAGTGGGATTGTTGGGAAAAAATATTTATCTAGGAAAGAACGGATTACTTTGACTTGTGATTGTAATCCAAACACTTTTGGCATCACTGATTAGACTCCTAATAATTTTTAGATGAACGGAAGGTTATTCAAACGTAACTTTTGTGAATCACTGCTCCTCGATCTATCATTGATCACTCGATCTATCATTGACACAGAACTGACTTTTCCTAATTAATTTCTGATTGTGATGACTCTAACACTGCACACATTTTGGATGACAAAATGACAGGACAATTTGGTAAATTAGAACATAAGGAATTGACAAAAATTATTATTCATACCTATGGTGGTATACTTAGTGTAATCATTCTTATGGCTTTCTATGTTTGATCAAGTATCAGTCTGGTTCATCCCGATGCAAAAAAAATGTACATATTTATGGTTAAAACTCCTTTTACATCGAATAAAATAGGATGAAAATAATGAAGGGACAAAACCACCTTGGATGGCTGCATGAGAAAACAAGCATAGATGAAAGCCAACTCTGACTATTTCTCAAATGTTATGTCAGAATCTATACCATGAATAAAGAATTGTCTTTTGAGTTCCATTGAACACACTGTACCAGTGTTTGTTTCTGTATACTATTTGCACTTTTTCTCTATACTAATTTTCTTTTTTATTAACGATATCGACTCAGCATTCTGGATCAAACATACCAGGGAGTTACACGATCAATCTTCTTTACAAAGTTTTTCAATATCCGATGAGCAATCTTTGTGTCTTTGTTTTAACACTGATTCTAGTTCTCTGTTAACGGACTGCGAGGACCCCATGAAGACAAGCAGACACCCACGGCTTATCTACTTCCGTCTTACAAGTGCCATGAAAACGAAAATATAGTACAAGCGCAGCTCGTTAATCTACAAGAGAGTGAAACACACGACAAGGTACTGCTGCTTATCAACATCGTACTTACCGCACATAACAGTTGTAACAGTGGATGATATTTATGTCTTTCTTTTAACAATGATTATAGTGCTGTGATAACGTATTGCGAAGAACCCACAAAGACAAGAAGTCACCCACGACTTATCTACGACCGTCTTACAAGTGATAAGACAAAGAAGATATACTACACGCGCAGCTTTTTTTTATCTACAAGAGCGAAGCACACAACAAGGTACTGCCGCTTATCTACGTCTGACTTACCGCACATAACAGTTGTAACAGTGGATGATATTTATGTCTTTCTTTTGACAATGATTCTAATGCTTTGATAACGGACTGCAAGGACACCACGAAGACAAGCAGGCAACTGCGGCTTATCTACGTCCGCCTTACAAGTGCCAAGAAAACCAAAGTATAGTACACGCGCAGCTCTTTAATGTTCAAGAGTGAAACACACGACAAGGTACTGCCGCTCATCTACGTCGGACTTACCGCACCTAACGGTTATATCGGTGGATGATCTTTAGGTCTCTTTGTTTTGACAGTGATTCCAATGCTTTGATAACGTACTGCAAGGACCCCACGAAGACAAGCAGGCACCCGCGGCTTATCTACGTCCGTCTTACAAGTGCCAAGAAAACAAAATTATAGTACACGCGCAGCTCTTTAATCTACAAGAGTGAAGCACATGACAAGGTACTGCCGCTTATCTACGTCGGACTTACCACACCCAACAGTTATATTGGTGGATGATCTTTATGTATCTGTTCTGACAGTGATTCTAGTGCTTTGATAACGTACTGCAAGGACCCCAGGAAGACAAGCAGGCACCCACGGCTTATCTACGTCCGTCTTACAAGTACCAAGAAAATGAAAGTATAGTACACACGCAGCTCTTTAATCTACAAGAGTGAAGCACACGACAAGGTACTGCCGCTTATCTACGTCGGACTTACCGCACCTAACGGTTATTATGGTGGATGATCTTTATGTCTCTGTTTTGACAATGATTCTAGTGCTTTGATAACGGACTGCAAGGACCCCACGAAGACAAGCAGGCACCCGCAGCTTATCTACGTCCGTCTTACAAGTGCCAAGAAAACAAAAGTATAGTACAAGTGCAGCTAGCTCTTTAATCTACAAGAGTGAAGCACACGACAAGGTACTGCCGCTTATCTACGTCGGACTTACCGCACCTAACAGTTCTAACAGTGATCACAAAACAAGGATCAAAAGTGCTCCCAGAAAGATGACCAAGGCCTCCGTGATACCAACCAAGGCGATGAAAGGTCCAATGCGAAATACAGAGAAGACATACCTCTCTGAACGTACCCACCTGCAGTTCTGTATCCTCCTCAAATCCAAGGGGTGTCCGGTGGTTCCGACAATGTGAAGATTCCCATGATTTCGGCAACAGCTGTCGGGCGCTACCTACCGTCTTGCCAGCAAGAACAACGCGGAACACTCAGAATCCTTATTCAGAAAAGCTTCAATGCGTCTTGAGAAGGAGAGCATAAGCTCACAGAGCTGAGACACCAAGGGACAAAAACCAAGCCCTTATATAGGTTAACAGCCCTCGCCTCGGACATGTCAAACTCTGGCTGCAACACGTTTGACGTGATGGGAGAGGCAGAGAGAAAGGGATGGAAAGTTACTATGCACATGCATACTGGCTTGATTACGGGTGGTGCTGTCAGATGTCAGCACCATCTTGTAATGGATTGTGTGGTAGCGGCCACCCACGCACAACAAATTCTTAATGTGCACTTAAAAAACACTAATCAATATCAATGAAACAAAAAAAACAAGGATAACCAAAACAATACTATAAAGTAAATTCCAGAGGAATGACAATCCATCAAACTCCAAGACAGAGAAACAGTTAGGGAAACAGCTTGATACTGGCATAAAAACAGACACTACACCACTGTCATCAACTTAAAGACCCAGATACTAATACACACAAAATTTCAGCTGACTTTTGCCAAATAAGCTAAAATTATAAAATGAAATAAAAATAGCTTCTTCAAAAAGGAGTGTTGACATAACCGTATGTCACCAAGAGGAAGAATGAACTCAGATACATATCTATCAACACAGACAAAAATGGAAACAGCTTGATACTGGCATAAAAACAGACAGACACCTGGACATTGGAATCAAATGAAAGACACAGATACTAATCCACACTGAAATGCAGCTACAATTAGACAATGAAGTAAAGATAGCTTCTTCAAAAAATAGTGATGGCATTAATGGATGTGACCAAGAGGAAGAATAAAACTAGATGCCTATCTATCAACATGCACAAAACAAATATCCAAAGGAATCTAAAAAATATATAAAGAGATCAATAAATTAGGCATGAAAAGATCAAAAATCCTTACCTTCTCTGAGGACTGGATGGATGTTAGGGAGGATGCTTGTCTGTTCACGGATGCTAACCCTAAATAATAAAACAGACACCATAATACTGGGACTACCCATTGGACAATAGCTTAAGCATATTTCTGGAAAACTAATATCATAAATTAAACCATAGACATTAATATGTATAGTCTTCCCTTGTAAATTTCCAGCACCTTTCTCCAGACAAGCTACATTGCTTTGCTCTGACTCTGCCCTCTTTCTATACACATTGAATCTCAGTATTCATACTGGCATAAACACTGCAAAGTCACTATCTGAAACAGATTTGTTATTAACCAATGGTATTCACAGCACAGACAGATGGGACTCTCACATAACCTTAAGCTGAAGAGAAAGCTGATAACAGTCTGCTCTCATTCTTCTAGGGTTACTACCATATATTACTTTAATTCTACTCCCACATTTTTGGAACCTATATATTTATATTCTTGTTCTTATGATTGACAATTGCTGAAAAGCATGCTTCAAATTTAGGAAATAAGAACTACATAATACAAAATGCAAAAGGACTGAGGCATTGGGGACAAAGTAGTGATGGTAACTGTTGCAGTAGTTTCTTTGTCAAAATAACCATGCTCCCAAGCAAGCATGCCCTTCTGTCTACGAGATCCAAGGCCAGAAAGCGGCCTTATCCCATCAAAGCTGGACACCACAGACACCTATCCATCTGCAGGGTGTTGAGGTCCAGAAACACAGCCTACTCAAGGCTAGAGTGGATATAGGAAACACCATAGCTAAGAGAACTAACAGATAGCAGACCAAGGAGAAATAACAAGCACACAGGTAGCCACAGCAAAAATCATACAAAACAGACAAGACTCTCATAACACGGTTTGTGCAGATACACATGCTTTTATGTAAGAATACCTCCAACAACGTAAAAGACAACATAATAGTATGAGAATCCAGAGAACAGAAAACAGGAGAATTTGAACACCCTAATACAGAGGAAGTATAAGAAATAGACTTTTAATGTAAAATTATAAAAGAAATAGAATACATAAAACAGAATGTGAAAAACAACTTTAAACAAATGGATGAGAAGAACAAATTTGAATAAATGAAAAATCCAAAGATACCCTAGGAAAGGAAACAAAGGAAAAGAAATCAAACCGGTAATGAAAAGACCCAAAGACTTAAAAAATGAAATGGAATAAATAGATTAAATAAAAGGATAAAATGAAAAGCCCATGCACAAAGATAACTTAGTAACAAAGAAAAAGCAATCAATAGAAAGAGTTAAAGACTTGATAAATGAAATGTAGGAAATACTTTAAAGAAAGCTATAGAATAAATCTTTCACTACATAAAAAGTTAATATTCATATTAAGGTAGAAGAAGCATACAGAAAAAAACCATACACTGAAAAAAACCCAAACTCATAATAATCATACCAGATAAGATACAACATTAATAAAGAATATTAAGAACAGAGAAAGAAAACAGGACAATAATAATTATTAATAGATAAAAAATGACATCAAACTTAAAGCAATAAAAAGAGAGTGAGATGGAAAATTTCTACTCATAGCAGGAATATTTCTCAGGTTAAAGTATGAATACCAAATATCAATTTCAATAATATAAGAGCACCCTAATTAATAGAAATCAATGCATACCTAAAACCACAAAATAGTTAGAGACTGCAACAATACTCTATCAAGAATAGACAGGTAAACCATGCAGAAAGATAACATAGAAATAAGGGAGATAATGAAATAAATGGACCTAACATGCATTTGCATAATATTAAACACAAATAGTAAAGAATATACTCAAGTCAGCATCTTGAGAAACCTTCTCAGAAATTGACCACATATGGATGCAGGCAGATCTCTGTGAGTTAAAGGACAGCATGGTATAAAAGAGATAATTCCAGGACAGAAACTGCAATGAAACTCTGTATGGAAAATGGAAAAAATAAAAATAAAGAGGGGGGATAGAGAAATGGCTGAGTGTCTAAAAACATTGCCAGCTTTTACAAAGGTCAGGAGTTCAATTACTGACAAACACATGGTGGCTCACAAACATATGTAATGATGTCTGGCCCCCTCTTCTTGCCTGCAGACACACAGACAGACAGAACAATGCATACACAATAAATAAATGAATAAATAAATAAATATTAAAAACAATTTTTTTCTTATTTTATCAGATCAACATGGATTAAACTTAGAGCACAACCAAAAGCCAACAAAGTCAAGGAAACTGATCAACTACTAAACGATCACTGGGTCAGGATGGAAATAAGGAAATTAAAGTCTTCCTTTAATTCAACAAAAATAAAGACACAACATAACAAAACAGAAAGCAGAACTAGGAGGCAACTTCATTGTATTAAGTGCCCACATTAAAAAAAAACAGAAAAAGCACACATTAGTCAACTAACACCATGGGTGAAAGCTATAAAAAAAAACATTATTAACCAGAAATAGAAGGCTGAAAATTATCGAACGGAGGGCTGAAACAAACCAAATATAAACACAGGAAAGAATACAAAGAAAGCAATGAAACAAAGAACTGGTTATTTGAGTAAAAACAAATAAAGAGGTACAAAAAGAGAACACGTGAATTAACAGGATAAGAAATGAAATGTGGGACAGAGCAGACACTGATGGTATTCAGAAATAACTAGATATCACTACAAAGACCTATATGCCAAATACTTGGAGAATGTAAAAGAAATGGAATTCTTTTTAGATTAATAACATACCAAAAATCAGAAAGACCAGGAAAAAAATGCAAATAGACCATGAGGCGGTAAGGAAATATAGGCAGTCATAAAAAAACCTCCAAACAAAGAAAAACACAGGAAAATTAGTTTTAATGTAGATCTTTAACAGAAATTCCAAAAACAGCCGATCCATAAACTCCTTAATGTATGTTGCAGAATAGAAACAGAAGAATAATTAAAGAGCTTGATATGAAAAAAAAGCGTTACAATGAAACAAAAACAGAAACACAAGATAGAGAATACCAAAACAATCTTGCTCTTGAACATTGATGAAAAAATAACCAATAAAATAACAGAAAACATGATCACAAAAAAATAATACCTGGCTTTAACACAGAGAAGCAGGGCTGGATCAAAACATGGAAACCCGTCAATCAAATCTATCATATAAATACGCTGTTAGAAGAAGAAGCCAAATGATAATTTCAATAGATACTGGAAAATCATTTGACAAAGCTCAGAAATCTTTCATGATAAAGGTGTTAAAGAGGCTAGGGTTACAAGGATCATAAATAAATATAAAAAAGCAACACATACGACAAAGCAACAGCTGTTTTCTAAGTAAATGTAGAGAAATTAAAATCTATTCCATTAAAATCTGGGGAAAAAAAATCAAAGTATATCTTCAACATGATGCATAAAATTAAGACAATAGAAATAAGAAAAGGAAAAGGTCCAGAAGATTAGAATAGGTAAGGAAAAAGTAAAAATTTTATTATTTGAAGATGGTATGATGGCATACACCAGTAAACAAAAAAAAGATTTGAAATAACTCCTAAGGATGATAAATGCAATGAGTGATGTGGCAGGATACAACATCAAAGGAAAACTAAATAAACATAGAAGTAAATACCTCTTCTATACACAAAAGATAGAGAAGCAGAGGGAGAAATAAGAGAAACTTCATATTTCAGGACAGGGATTAATAGCATAAAGTATCTGGGAGTTGAAATAAACAGTACTGAAAAGTCAATTTGACAAGACTTTGTAGAAAAACTGAAAAGGACACAAAAAATATTGAAAAATCTCCCATGCTCTTTGATGAATAGCATCAACACAGTAAATATGGGAGCAATAGCAATGGCAATATATAAATTTCATACTTTACCAATTAAAATAAACATAATTCTTTACAGAGCTTGAGAAAACAATATTCAAGTATATATACATAAAAAAAGCAGGGAATCACAAAGAAATCATCTACAGTGATATGACAGGCTGGCTTGTTAGTGTTCCTGTCACACCAGATAACACACAAACAGCATGCCAGAGAAAATCAGAGACATCACAAGGTGATAAAACTGATTGGACCACTAGCGAAGTATGTTTAGCTAATGTAGCCTAATCACATTCTTCTCAGCAACTTACACAGTGGGACAGAGCACATAGATAATTAAGAATATCCATGTTAAAATAATCTAGCAGCACTTATAAAAAAATATCATTTTTCAGTGCTTGCTACTTGTCCTGACTCAAACAATTCAAAGATAGCATAATAGCATACAGCATAAAGATTATGTATATTTTCCATACTTGACCTTCGTTGATTTTAATTTCTACTTCCTTTTTTTTATTTTACATTTAGAGACAAGTTGTATGTATATCTTTGACCTAAAATAACTCTATAGACCATGCTGTCATGGATCTCAGATCACCCAGCATGGGACACACAAGAGCTGGGATGAAAATTGTACGCTACCACACATCGAATGCAGAGATATGAAAGTCCATGACTCCCAGGCATTGGGATTAAAGGCACGTGCTACCAAACCTTTAACTCAAAGATGATAACATACCTCTGACCCTTGAAGGTCAGGGTCTCCGATTTTGTCATTCACAGAGGAGATATTATTACTAGAAATTCTCTGCAGTCAGTTTTTTCAGATGTCATTTTTTATCACAATGAAAACACCTGGCAATTTGATGCCTCCTCGTTGCTTCGGAAATGACTTATCCTACCAAAGATTCATCATTATATCTGAAAAACTCAACATTCATCGTATGATGAATACATTCATCCATAGCTGATAACCTAAATGCTAAATGATGAATACTATTTTTTCAATCTATGTTTGCATTTTCAAAAGCTAGAAATTCAAGAATTATTCATCTACCTTCTGGGTCTATAACCACCTATATCCTTAACCCTACTCAATCTGTGAAAAAAGGCAAAAAAGGCTTCTCCATGTCCCTGCCTAATCCTGGTATATGATTCAAACCCTTTTTGATGGATCTTGTATCCGATCACAAGCATTTAAAGCTGCTCGGTGGCATGGACACAGTGCTCCATCGGCATAAAGAGCTTGGACATGTGTACCAGCATATTCTCATGCACCAAGAATTTGATCTTGGGAAACCTCCACAACTTTTGCTCTTCCTCGCTATTACATATGTTTAGCTTCTTGTATGAAATAGATTCAAAACATCAAGGAAGGTGCATCATATAAAACTGCAGACAGGAACTGATGGAAAGCATGGTGGGTAGCTCTAGCATTAGTAGCAAAAGACCTTATCAGTTACCTTATATGCAGAGCACAAACAAATATTAACAATAAATAGTAATAAATTAATATCTTTAACATCATTCATTGCTATTGGCGTCCACCTGGCTTCTCTGACCGCCCTTGTGCAAGTAAAGTTGATGCTTTTCATTATTGTATTTTTTGAATGAATCATGAATCTCCTTACCTGCATGAGTTTCTATTATAGATTTAAGGTTATTAGGAGCACCATAATGTTCCTGAATGATAGAATATTCAAAATAATACTGATACCTAGTAACCAGTAAATTATACACCTAGCCATGGAAAACTCACATGATATAACCCACTGTAAAAGCAAGCAAAACTGTAAAATATGTGTTGGAAATGAAAACTGCCATACTACCTATTATCCAGCAGGTGGCGCTGTTGCAAGTCTTAACGAAAGAGGTTCCTATTTCAGTGTGCACCTAATGTCTGTTCAAAACTGGTAATTACTAATTGCTCAACAAAGTGAATGTAATTGAATCAATTCCATACACGGAACCATAAACCAAGAATACAGAGGTAGAAAAGAGTACCGCTATGCCGTAATGTGGCCAACACACAGCTTTCTCATTATCCAAGCACACAGCCTTCTTCGGTTCTCCGCCCAGAAATATGATGAGCAAAAACCAGCATTAAGCAGTAGAGAATTGGCCGCCCCAATCCCTTCAAAATGTGGTGTGTAATACCCCACTTTTTATTATAAGACCTGGGAATGTTAAGGTTTTATGTGTCGTAAAGAATTTCAGCTGTGTAACACCGCAGAGTATCTTGCAGCATTCTTTTTAGAAAATATATAAAAATAACCTACAAGCCTCAGGGAATCCACAGGTATGGGAAGTCTATGACAAGAAAAATTTAACATATACCGATGACATTGTTAAGTTCACCATTGCAACGTGAGAGAAAGAGCCCAAACACACACAGTTTACAAGGAGAAAAAAATCACTTTATCCAAACATCTTAAGTAGAAATAAAAGCAAACAGGCCACAACTGATTACAAGCAATGTGAACCTTAATGCAAATACAGGGACACAGAACACACAGCACTGTGCGTATTTATCAGCATTAAAGTGGCTGTGTCACACCCATCTGCCTAGGATGGAACATAGCGCCACCTGGTATGCCAGGCTGCCTTGTATACAGACACTATATTATCGAGATGCCTGCAGCGGTTCCAGTTGAAACTCATAAACAGCGCCATATGGTGGATGACAGGTAAACGGCAGGTTTTTTAATGGGAAACTACCTTGACTTATGCTCCCACTGTGGTAAAAATCACAAGTAGCATAAATGACTATGGAGGCACCTCCTTCTACTTATTATCACGTTTTAGCATCCTTCTTAATGTTATATCATTGTTGCCTAAATTGATAACACAAATACCATGATAGGCAAAATTTACTTTGTATGTGATGGTTCTTGGGGAATGTACATAAAAGGTTCCAAGATGTTGAATTTTTATTTCATAAGTTATCGCCTAGTTTTCCAAAAAAAGAAGGACTAGATATGACACCAGGATGGGAACTTACATGATTTCCAGGGTCAGTTGAAGGAGGAGATTTAATCTTTAAAAGGAAACATGAAGACCTTGGAATCACAGGTGCAAAATGGGGGAAGAATGGATACCTTAGTGACAACACTAGGGACACATGCAGGAAAGGAGATTCATGATTTAAGAAAAACTATAATCCAAGAATTTGAAATTATTAAGGAAATCATCTTTGAATTTAAATGACTTTAAATAGGATGATGAATTTTTGGTATGTTTAGCAATTTCCAAAGCGATGAGGAAACAAACCTACCAAATGTTTTAATAATAATATCTGCTTCATGTAACAAGAATTATACCACAAAATACAGATTCTGCCCTATGCACATGTAAAATAACATGAATACCTGAGAAACTTAGCTAGTTCCTTTTATCACTGAGAAATTAAATAGAACTGAATAATATCATTGAGGCTGCTGAGGGTAGAAGCATGTTAATCATTGCAATAGACATCAGCATAATACTACCATATACCACAGAACATTATGTTCTGACCTTCCAGCCAAGTAGGCAGGACCTGAGCTGAGAAATTGTGCTTTTTAACAGATTCCTCCACTTTAATAGAGCATGTCTGTTCCTCATCAAAGCACAGGGTCCTTAGTGGGATCATTACATGATACACTCAATGACCAGTGCAGCCAACCCATACCATCCTGCCTGGGAAATCCTGCACACAAACACAAGTCAAACTCACAACTGTTATTGAAGTAAAGCAGGCCATAAATTAGAAGGCACTGAATGGTCATGGTTGGGCCTGGGGACAGAAAAAAGAATGTGGATATGATCTAGTCATAATCTCAAAAAAGTTTTTTAAAATGTTGAAACAGGATTTACGGCCAACTGCGACATAAATTATGGATTTGTGTCATAGCACATCAAAGATATCTAAAACATAAAAAATACGTATCCAAATACCCAGCCTTACTGAAAGGAAAACACCAACACAGGAATGCAAACGTCAACCACAAATCCTCAAACAACAAATAAACTCAATTCAGCAAAACTCTAGGAAGGGAAACACACAACCACTCACACTGAAAAATAACAGATATTATCAACTTCTAGTCATTAATAAACATCCACTCAATACACACATAATGACAGAGGATAAGAGAATACACAGGAAAACAATAATCACCCATCTGTTGCATACAACCTCAAAGACAGACAGGACCTCAGAGTAAACAGTGTAGAAAAGGAACCAAGATAAATACAGCTGACTTTAGATTTCAAACTAAAGTAAGTCAGAGGAGTTGAAAAACAACTTATACTAATAAGCAGTCTAATCTATGAAGACAAAGTCTCAATCCTTATCATCTATGCCCAAAATACAACCACACACACACATATGCAAAAGAAACATTATTGGTACCCAAATGACTCAAACACTATTCACTAATGGTAGGAAAATTCAGCACTCCACTAGCAGTTATCACCATACTCCCATCAATACTTATAATCTCTTTCAAACGACTGGTCTCAAACCGCTTCCACCCATTTCAACAATGATTCGTCAAACTCATCATTAACTAAGGTTAATTCGCTCACACAAAGGATGCACATAATCACTCGCACTACTCTCCTTAATTATATTAATTGGCTGAACTAACCTTCTAGGTCTCTTACCTTATCAAAAAATTCAGGAATGGCAATGACACTGTGAGATGGGGCCTTAATCCTAGACTTCCACCATAAAATGAAAGCCCCAGTAGCACACCTCCTACCACTATCTCCATCATTTCTATATTAATCAGTATTGAAACCATCAGCTGATTGATAAAACCCACAGTCCCAGCAGTCTGTCTAACAGCTAACATCATCGTGGGCCACTTATTAATTCACTTAATGTGGGGGGGGGATACACTAGTTCTCACAAGCATTAACCCACCAACAGCTACAATCACATTTATCATTTTAGCCCTTCTTACTATCCTACAGTTTGCCGTAGTCATAATTCAAGGTTACGTATCTACCTTACTATCAAACCTCTACATGTGATAACAACTAATGACCCGTAAAAATCATGCTTTCAATATAGTAAAACAAAGCCCATGACCTCTAACAGAAGCATTCTCGAACATGCTGCTATCCTCAGGTCTAGTCATAAGATTCCAATAAAATTCATCTATCCTTCTATCACTAGGACTCCTACCTAGATAATTCACTAACTATATATCAGTGATAACGCGATGTAATCCAAGAAGGAACTTATAAAGGGCAACCATTGCTCAAAAAGACATGTGCTACAGAATAATCCTATTTATTGTCTAGGAAGTGTTTCTCTTTGCAGGTTCCTTAGAAGCATTATATCACTCAAGCCTAGGCTCAACACATGACCTCGGGGGATGCTGGCCAACAACAGGAATTGCTCCCCTTAACCATCTAGAATTTCCACTCAGAAAGACATCACTCTTATTAGCATCAGGAGTATCTATCACATGAGCCAACCATAGCCTGATAGAAGGCAAACAAAATAACATAAACCAAGCCCTATTTATCACAATCATACTGGGAGTCTATTTCACCATACTACACGTCTCAGAATATTTCAAAGTGCCATTATCTATCACAGATGAAATTTAGGAATACACATTCTTCACAGAAACTGGATTACATGGCCTCCACAAAATCAGTGGCTCAGTCCTTCATAATTATTTATCTTCTAGGAACAGTAAAATACCAAATCACACCTCAACACCACTTTGGCTTCAAAGAAGCAAAATAATGTTGACACTTCCTAAACCTAGTATGATTATTCGTATATGTACCCAGTTATTGATGAGGACAGTAATTTCTTAGTATAATAAGCACGAATGAGTTGCAATCAGTTAGCTCTAGTGCAACCTAGAAGAAAGTAATTAACATAACACGTATCTTACCAGCAAACATCACACTAGCCATAATCCTAATTTCCGTAGCTTTCTGACTTCCTCACTTTAGCAACTATGCTGACAAAGCCTACACATATGAATACAGATTTGACCCTATGAGCTCAGCTTGACTACCCTTCTCACTGAAGTTGATTCTAGTAGCAATCATCCCCCTAATATTCGATCTTGACATCGCAGTAATCCTTACATCGCCCTGAGTGTGACAATACCAACCTGAAAATAACAACAATAATCACATTTATGCTCATCAAAATCATAACCATAGACATAGATTATGAATGGACACAAAAAGGCTTAGAATGAAAACAACAATTATTAAGTAGCTTGAATAAAATTAATGCTTTCAAATATTAGATTGCAATCTCATAATTACCAAAACAATGCCGAACATATTTAACATTACCTTAGTTTTCAATTTCTCTTTACTAGGAACCCTAATATTCAAATCACACCATTATCCACCATCCTTTGCATAGAAGGTATGATACTATCCTTATTTATCCTAGCCACTATCACACCATTAAACACACAATGCATAAATGTATTCACAATACCCATCGCTATCTTAGTGTTTGCTGACTAAAAGGCAACTGTCGGACTAGCACTATTAGGAAAAATTTCAAACACCTATGACTCTGATTAAGTCCATAACGTAAACATTCTAAAACGCTAAAAATTATCTTCCCATCATTCACACTACAACCCCGAATGTGACTTTCACGTGACCAAGAAGTACGCATCATTAGAACAACTTATAGTCTACTAATTAACATTACCTGTTAACCTTATGTGTCAAAACAAAGAAAACAGCATGAGCTTCTCTACCATATTCTCTGCAGACCCTTTACTTGCCACAGTTCTAGACCTAACAACCTGACCACTACCACTAATACTCCTAGCCAGGAAAAATCATATCTAAAAAATACAAATACAAGAAAAAAATAGATATGTACCTACTAGTGTCCCTCAAAACTCTACCTCTCATGACAATCTCTGACAACGAACTCATCATATTCTTTTTTTTTTTTTTTTTCGAGACAGGGTTTCTCTGTGGCTTTGGAGCCTGTCCTGAACTAGCTCTGTAGACCAGGCTGGTCTCGAACTCACAGAGATCCGCCTGCCTCTGCCTCCCGAGTGCTGGGATTAAAGGCGTGCGCCACCACCGCCCGGCGAACTCATCATATTCTATGTCCTATTTTAAGCTAGACTCATTCCAAACATCACTATTATCATGACACGATGGGGAAACCAAACAGAACGACCTACTTAACGCTGGAATTTACTTCATATTTTCCACCAAAGCAGGATACATCCCCCTATTAATTGCCTTAATGTATATTAAGTACTAAACAGGAACATTAAAATTTACAATAATAACACTAATCATATCACCAATAACCCAAACATAGCGTAATAAAATCCTATGTCTAGCCTGTATCATAGCTTTTATAGTTCAAATGTCCTTATATGGAGCACAACTATGACTCCCCAAAGCCCATGTAGAGGCCACTATTGCAGGGTCTATAATCCCAGCAGCAATTCTACAAAAAATAGGAGGATACAGCATAATAAGAATCTCTACAATTGTAAACCCAATAACCAAATATACAGCCTACCCTTTTATCCTATTGTCACTATGAGGAATACTATAACCAGCTGCATCTGCCTCCAAAAAACCAACCTAAAATCGCTAATCGATTCGTCGACAGTCAGGCACATGGCCCTAGTCATTGCCACCATCATAATCAAAAACCCATGAAGTTTAGTGGGAGAAACGGCAGTAATAATTACCCATGGTCTCTTATCCTGCTTATTATTCTGTCTAACAAACACAAACTATGAACGCATCCAAACTGAAAGAATAGTAACAGCCAGAGGCCTAGAAGTAGCATTTCTTATAATAATCACATGATGAATCATAGCAAGCTTAGCTAACATTGCCAACACTAACAATAAATTTAACTGAAAAAACTAATAATTACAATCTCCTTGTTGTGCTGATCAAATCCATCCATTATTATGATAGAAACAAACATCCTTATTACCTCACTTTACTAATCTACATAATTGTCACCACACAAAGAATTCAACTAACCAATCAAATAAATAATTCACAACCTTCACACACACAAGAATCAACACTCATAACTGTCCACATGTTACCTGTCATCCTACTTACTATTTACAGTAATCGAACCATGTGCCACACACTATGTTAATAGATCTTAAAAAAAATACCAGACTGTAAATATGAAGATAGGATATCCTTATTTATCAAGAAAGCATGCAAGAGCTGCTAACTCATAACACCAAAAACTTGCTGCTTCTCCAAATCAAAGTAATAAACAACATCACATCCTCTATCTTTCTTACACTAGCGCTCACTTTTAATATTTCCTATGTTCATTTCATTCACTAACATACCAGAAGACATCAATGTTGCCAATTACGAAACATCATGTATTAAATGTGCATTCTTGATCAGCCTTGTTCCCTGACTTCCTTCTTCAACTACGGCGCAGAACTCATCATTCCAAATTGAAAATGAATTACTATTGAATACGCTATACTCTCACTAAGCCTAATATCTGAATCTTTCTCAAAGGTCTTCTTACCTGTAGCCTCATATGTCATGTGACCAATTTTAGAATTTTCTACATGAGACATACACTCAGACCCAAACCAACACCGATGCATCAAGTACCTATTAACAATCTTAATCACTATAGTCATCTTAACCACCGCTAACAACCTATTCAAACTTTTGATTGGCTGAGAGGTCGCAAGAATTATGTCCTTCCTACTAATTGGGTGATAAAACGGACAGGCCAACACAAATACAGCTGCCCTGCAGGCCATCTTATACAAACATATCAGTGATATTTGCCTTACATTAGCAATACCTTATTATGCACAAAAAGTAACTCATGTGAACTTCAACTATTCTACAATATAGATAACCCCAGAACCACCCCCCCTCACAGGACTTCTCCTAGCAGCCACAATAAAGTCAGCACAATTCAACCGTCACCCATGACCACCCTCAACCATAGAAGGGCCAAACTACATTTAAGCACTACATCACTCAAGCACTATAGTTTTTAAAGGGGTATTTTTTTAATAATCTGATTTCACCCCCTTATCTACAATAACAGCACTATATTAACATATAGACTATGCTTAGGCACTGTAAACACCCTAATGACACCAATCTGCACACTCACCAAAAATGACATGAAAAAGATCATAGCGTTATCAACATCAAGCCAATTAGGACTTAAATCGTCACCCTAGACATTAATCAACCTCAACGAGCTTTGCACACATTTGCACACATGCATTCTTTGAAGCTGTATTATTTATATGTGCAGGATCCATCATCCACAGCCTCCATGACAAAGAAGACATTAGAAAAATACGAGTGTCTGCAAGAGCCTGACCATCATGAGCTTAGCTAAAACAAGAATACCATTTCCAACCAGGTTTTACTGTGAAAAAGTAATCATCGAAGTAGATAACACATGCTACACCAATAAATGAGGCATATCAATGACTGTCGTAGCCACATCCATAACATACGTTTACATCATATGATTCATTTGGTCTTAATAACTAAAGCTCGTTTCCCATATAAGAAAATCATTAAAGAAAATAAACAATCACTAATCAAGAGAATCAAACGGCTAGCATTAGGAAACACACTATCAGGATTATTCATCTAATACAACATCCCACCCAAAACTGTAAAAGTAGTAAGTAACTAACCCTTTCTACCTAAAAACTAAAACTCTAATAGTTACTATCACAGGGCTGGCAAACGCAGTAGAAATTAAAAACGTAAGAAACAACCTTCTACCCATAAAACCTTGACCTACAAACTCATTCTAGGCTACTCTCCAACAATGAGACAATGACTATCACCCCTAAGAACACTCAACACAAGCTTTAAAACAGAACTAAACATACTAGACCTTTTTTTTTAAGATTTATTTATTTATTTATTATGTATACAACATTCCTTCCATGCCTGCCTGCATGCCAGAGGAGGGCACCAGATCTCATTACAGATGGTTGTGAGCCACCATGTGGTTGCTGGGAATTGAACTCAGGACCTTTGGAAGAGCAGCCAATGTTCTTAACCTCTGAGCCATCTCTCCAGCCCCACTAGACCTCATCTTACTAGAAAAAGCTATTGCAAAACTCACCTGCACACACTAAGGTCCTCTGGCATAAGTATCCAAAAAGGAATGGTAAAATTACATTTCCTCATCCAAATAATTATACGCACATAACTTCACAAGTGATGTCAATAATAATAAACACATCTATAAACAACCATCAATCATGCAGAGCAACTATAGAAAGCATCTACACCAGCAGCCCCTTCACCCATAAATCCCAAACAGTCACATTCAAGAACTACCCCACATACACTATTGAACTCTAACATCACATCTAAACACGCATAATAATTAGCTACAGATAACACACCTACCTCCATAAAAATACTCACTAATACAATACAAATTGTCAATCAACTAGACACTAATGCCTTGAGATAATCTTCCACAGACATAACAGTAGCATACACAAACTCTACAGAGATAACTCAAAAAAAAATTTAAAACACCATCAAACCAGAAAATGAAAAACCAAACCCGAACACGGAGAAAGAACCTGAGCAAACACTGACAATTAAACATAGCTGAACATAAAAAAACAGAAGGAAGGTTTCAAAGAAATGCCTTAACAACCTAACACAACCACCAAACTTAAAAAACTAATTCTGCCATAATTTCTAAATAAAGTTTCACTATGACAAATGACATGAAAAATCATCATTGTCATTCAACTATAGAAACACCTAATGACAATCATCAGAAAAAAGAACACAATGAGTGACCATGTGCAGCCTTTTGTGTAGGTTAATTAGCATTATTTGTTTAGTAATAAGTTTAATGATACTAAGTGATCGACAACGGTCAATTCAATATGACAAAAATTTATACAGGAATACATCTTAAAAACCATCATGATAAATTCAGCTTCATCACATAAAAGCAAGGATGGCAGAACATTCATAAATGCATTACTGTAATCCACCACATAAATAAACGTAAAGAAAAAATAAAAATGAACAACTTAATAAATATTAAAATAGACAAATATGGTACTTGTCCTCAAAGAGTCTCAGGATAGCACATTCATCATACCTGGAATAATGGCACTGAAAATTAAGAAATAACAGAACCTGTATGTCCAGATCTTACATATAACTTCAAACATCAGCCATCTTTTGGAAAATTGTTGAGCTAATTTGGCAAAATAATTCAACATGAATGGGTAAACTGGATCACATATGGTAAAATCATTAACAATGGTTCTGACATATCAAAACTTATGATTTGCTTAGCGTTACAAGAATGAATCATGGAGAATAAAAAATTAACAGTAAGGCGTTTTCTGACATTGATCACCCTTCACAAAGCCCCTACTGCAATACAGATACATATTCGCAAGATCATAGCTACCTTAAAACATATTCATGTTTTTACTGGTTCATATGTGGGAAAAGTAGTAGACATTTTTACTTTACCACACTCAGAAAAAAAAATGTTACTACCTATCTACCACTAAGATATGCATTTTAGTTGGAAGAATCAATGACATGACTGTAATTATCAGTCATGATTTTAAATTGGATCCATGTATTAATTCCTATGTTAATTTTAATATTCATCATCACTTGTGATACTACACCAAAATACACATATTTGGCTTTCTGTAAAGCTCAGTGAGTGAGTCTTGGGATCTAGATCATCCTGATCATAATGCTGTAAGATTGTTAGTAAGATATTAAAAAGGACAAAGTGCATGTTAGATTTAGTAATAGCAATAATTCATAACAAGATTGCTGTTGATGCTAATGCTTCTGTATACGGTGGGGCAAGGGTATAGAGTCTCAAAAACTGGAATCAGCAAGCTCAAATAGATACTCATCCTTAGGAAGAGAATGATGTGCTTAAGAAATGTGTGGGATGGCTGGGAAAAAATATGTATCTGTGAAGAAACATATTACTTTGCTTTGTGATATGAATTAACAACGTTTGGCATTACTAATTAAGCTTCTAGTGAACTTTTACATGAATGAAAGGTTATCCATACTAATCTTTTGGGCAATGCCACTCAGTGATCTCTCACTGAAAATTTACATGATGATTTTTCCTAATCATTTCCTGATGCAGATGCCTATACCATTGCACAAATTTTTGATAACAAAGTGACAGGACAATTTGGACAAATTAGATACTAATGGATTCTTAGAAAATATTCCTCATACCTCTGGTGGCATGCTTACTATAATCATTCTCATGCTTTTCTATTTTTGATCATGTATCAGTTCTTTCAAAAGATGAAGAAAATTTACATAATGCACAAATAAAACTCGATTTACTTGAAAAATTTAAAAGAAGGAAATTATGGAGACACAAAAATAACATAGAGTGCAGACTCCTCATGTGACAAATGAGACAAATTTGGGAAACGGTAGCATGAGAAAACAAACATAGATGAAAGCAAACTCTGCCTATTTATCAAATGTTATAACAGCATCTATGCCATGGATAAAAAATTGTTTTTTTAGCTCAGCTGCTCACACTCTACCAGCTACAAGAGTGCTTTGCTTCTATATACTTTTTGCATTGGATCTATGTTCTTCTTTTCACTTTTATTAATGATTGAGGTATTCTTTCTGTGAAGGAGAGGACAGAGCTTCTCATGAACACATGTGAGTGCAGACAGGTTTCAGAGTTGAGGAATTTTAGTATGTATAAAAAGCCATACTAAACAAATCTTATTGTGCAATTATTCATACTCTACATGCCTGTGTACTGATTTACAGGACAACCATAGTAAGGAACCACAATGCACTAGATGTGGGAAAGTGGCACAAGAATAGGGACCATGGGGGTAAAAGTTAGGAAGGATTTTAAAATATCAAACAGATAAGTAATCTTCATTACAGGGTAATAGAACAAACAAAATCTTCCCTGCATCTTGCTATGTTAAAACATTCAATAAAATATCATTGGATTTAAGTTTCTATTTCTGATTTAGAAATGGGTGTGGAAGTAATGAAGCCTTATAATTATTTGGTTTCCAGAAAGCACATAAGATACTTGGAACTAAATATAAGTTAATGTTAAAAAAGCTATAAGATAGGGTGGAAAGGACCTGTCTGTTTATGGTCTATATGGTTTATGAGTTTTACTATTTTCAAAGAAAACAAAATGAAAAGAACTGGCCGCTGGTTCAAAAAAGGAAGTATTGACAGCTGCACAAGTGATGACCATGCATAAAAAAATCAAATATTGTGCTTCTTTCTCAATAAGATAAGGAGTTATATATCCCTCGATCTCTTCATAAAATTGCTGATAGAACTAAACCTAGCCCATGATACTATGAGAAAGGATTTTTAGAGTAGAATAAAACCTAACATTAGCATTTTAGATAAAGATATATTTACCATAAAATGTATTTACACAAAAAATAAATATTTTGCAAAGCAACAAACTATGAAGAAAGGTTGGTCTATGGAATTCAACAACAATGTCTTAATTTCAGAGATATAGATTGTTCTGCTATCATTTCTAAATTTCAAAACTGAAAAGTGGGATAAATCTTTCTGCTTGCAGAAGCCTGACAAATTCATTCAGTATCTATGACTACAACTTTGAACATCATTTTCACAAAGAAAGTAGTTTGAATATTTTAGAAAGAATTTGGACTAAACAATATTATAGCTATGAGGGGATACAGAGATGGCTCAAAGGTAAAGAACACTAGCTGCTCAGTTCAATTCCCAGCGAAAACATGGTGCCTCAGAACCATCTGTACTGAGATCTTGCACCCTCTTATAGTGCACAGGCATACATTGATCAAGGAAGAATGCTGCACACAAATGAATAAATAAATAAATGAATCTTAAGAACCAAAATATTGTTGCTTTCAATCCTTCACAACATGCATCAACAATTTTAAATGATGGATGAAAAACAAACTGATTCTTGGACAGAATTTAAGTACTGGGTAGAAGTTACAGATCACTCTACCAGACAACAAAGGTAATTGTGTGCTGTTGTTAAAGCCAAGCACAATTTACCTCAAAAATTAAATATTGTAGATGATTCAACTTATATTGTAGTAATTGTAGAAAATACGTTTAATGCCACACTTCATTACAATAACCATTCTTTGTGAACTTTATTTAAATTACTATTAACTCTTAATGAACATAACAATTCTATTACTCATGAACGAAAAAACAAAATTGCTTGGTTATCTTACACTTAAAAATGCTAACGTGATAAATTAGCACCTTTTCCTATCTTAAAGAAGAACATGAACATTTATCTAATAATGAAAGTAATGTACATGAAAAACATAAAATTGCATTTCAAAAACACAAATAAATTATTTTTAATTTTCCAATTTATCAACTGATACATATCCATTCTATTCCTCAGGGAGTTAATCATCAAGGATCTCAATAAAATAAAATTTGAAAAATGGGTGTAAATAATTACAGAATTTAGACAGCTATCTTTCCTCCAATTATCCATACATACTCTTTGACCATTTATATGGACTAATCCTTTAGCTAGAGAACACACAAGTGATACAACATTTATCAAAAGCATTTTGCAACATGGGAGTTCCCTCTTTGGCTAAAACGGATAATGAGAATATTCATATAATCCCAAAGAATTCCCTAGGTTCTATGAATCATATATCTTTGCTCATATTACAGGTATTTACAAAAGAATAAACTTGTTAAATGTGTACATGATGCATTAAAAATAATTAAAAAATCAAAAACGAGGAAAAGGCTTTTCCTTGTACACAGCTTAAGCTGTCCCGGAACTCATGCTATGGACCAGAGTGATCTTGAACTCAAGAGATCAAGTTCATCAGCCTCTGCTTCAAGGTTGAGATTAAAAGTATGTGTCACCACACCTACCTTCACTCTTTGTTCTTAATTAGTAAAAATTACATTTATTGATGGGTGGCGGTGGTACATGCCTTTATTCACAGAATTTGGGAAGCAGAGGCAGGGAGAGTTATGAGTTATGAGTTTGATGTCCATCTACTCTCCAGAGAGAATTCTACGACAGTCAAGGCTTCACAGGGAAGCACTGTCCTGAAAATACAAAAATAAATTTATTTGAGTGTGGGTCTCTGTATTTGAATGCTGACACACTAGGGTCCACGTGCAGAGGTGAGAGTTGACTCCCTTCAAATACTGCTTGTACTTAGGATCAAATGTCTCCTCCAGAAGACCAAGGTTGAATTCCCAGTAACCACTTGGTGAGTCAATACCATATGTAACTCTAGGAACATGTGGTCTGACACCCTCTTTGTTCTCTGGGACATACTCATTATTACAAAGAATTTCCAGGTTTCTGAGAATCATCTATCTTTGCTCACGTTACAGGCATTTACTATAATCCACAAGAATAAGCTATTGTTAAATATGTACATGATACAATAAAAAAATTGGAAAATCAAAAACATGGAAGAAAGAACATTAGGGTATGCAATTAATATGGGATTTTCAGAATTAGGTGAGAAACAGTTGTTTATATAAAATTTAGTAAAGACAACACATGTACATATTTTAAACAGCACAGAAACGTATCATAATCACCACAAATGCATAATTTCAAAAAAAAAGGGACAAAAATGACAGATATGAATGCCAGATGGCATTGCTAAGGGTGAAATGGAAAGGATATAGTCATATCTCTGAAAAATGGGAGTGAGTTATGGATCAAGGCAGGGAAATAAGCAGAAACTAAACACAGGATTGCAATGTAGTCATGATGACACTTTTGTCAAAGGACACGTACAACTATTGCCCAGATAATCATTCATTATCAAGTCAGCTTCATCACAGAGATGCAAGACTGGCACAAACTACAGAAATCTATTAATATTATCTATCATGTAAATAAAATGTAAGAAAAAAACCAGATGAACAAATCATTACATGCTGGAAAAAGCATTTGACAAAATAGGATACATCATAAGAGCTAATACCACCCTGCTGGGATTCAAAATATTATCAGCTCCAATTATTGATGGGCAGAGGTAAAAGCACTCACATAGAAAAGGACTTTCTGTTCTACCATTCAAGCACAGTGAGCGGGGCCTTACTCCAGAAAGTTTGTATTTTACTACAGATTCAATGTTCCGAGAGCAAATCCTGTTCCTCATCCAAACCACAGGGATGTCCTTTGTGTGGACATCCCATTATACACTCAATGTGCAGTGCAGCCAACCCATCCTCTGCTAACTGGGAAATCCTACAGCCAAAAACTAAATTCAAAAGCACTGAAGGGTCATGGTAGGTCTTGGGGACAGAAAAGAGAATGTGGATAGGATATACTTAGAATCTAAAGAAATTATTTTGAAAACTTGAAACAGGATTTATGGCCATGTGCTACATAAACTAGGGATCTATATTAGAGCACACCAAATATATCTCACAATTTTAACATAGGGAACATATCCATAACCAGGGATGGTCCTGTTAGGCAAGGCAACAACATTTCACTCTGTTCTATTTTGATTGAACTATTGTAAATATAGAAGTATAGTTTCATAATAAGCTAAATCAAGATTCTTCAACACGCCTGGTTGGTGTGTGGACACCAAGAAATAGACCAGTCGAAGCATAGTCCTGGAAAACAATACAAATTAAGAAATACAAAAGGATGAATGGGATATCAAAGCTCTAAGGTGGCCTCCGGGGGAAAACCCAGAAACTAAAAAAACACAATGACATGGAAGAAGGGAGTCCACTCCCAGGCATGTCACAGTCCTCACAAGTCTCAGACTTTGGCTCAGTGTTTGTCATTTTTTTGAGAGCTGGGTGGAGGCCCAAAAAAAAGTAAAAACAACAAAAACAGATTTTATCCTCACAGCTTCAGGAAACAACAGGTTTTATACTCACAGCTTCATGGCATGAACTATGAAAATCTCCTCACTTGGTTTCTGACTCTGACAAGCATGCATGGATGCCAGTAACAATGCTGAGTGGTAACCACAAACTCAGAACCCAGCAACGTAAATTTTGATTTTTTTATTGTTTCAAGTGCTCATGAAAAGTTTAAATTCTTAATTGATAGACAATAACAGACTTGGACCACAGGCACAAGAGGTTTTGTATGAAGTTGATACCTAGGACTAACAATCACTTTGCTTCCTCCTTACATAAATTGAAGGTTTATGTGGATGGAGAAATACTCCTAAAGCATCTTGCTAGACTTCCATTCCATAGTAAGGACTTTCTCTATAATAGTAATAAACTCCTTGAAAATACATGCTTATCCTAGTAATTGGTTGCCAAATGAAACTACCTTTTCATTTTCATTTATGCAAGGACAGAGATCTATACCCAGCAAACCTTTCAATCACCATCGATGGAGGAAACAAGTTATACTCTGACAAAACCAGACCCAGCATTACAAAAAATACTAGAAGGAAAACCACAACCCAAGGAAGCTCACTTAACACACAAAAGAATGAAGCAACTGATAGCCTCACATCAACAAAACACAAGGAAGGGAAACACACAACCACTCACAATGAAACAGAACAGGAATTAACAACCACTGGACATTAATAGCAATGATTATCAATGGTCCCAGATCACCTATAAAAGGAAACAGGGCTAAGAAAATGGATAAGAAAACAAGATCCAAACTTCTGTTGTATACAAGAAACACAACTCAACCTCTAAGACAGAGATTAATTACCTCAAAGTAAAGGATTAGGAAAAGGTTTTCCAATAAAATGTACCTAAAAGACAAGGTGTACCTATTCTAATATCTAGCATTAGATTTCAATATAAAATAAATAAGAGGCGAAGAAACACAGTTTATAGTCATAACAAGATAAATCTATCAACCTAAAGTCTCAATTATTAACATTTATGCCCATATCACAAGAGCACTCACACATGTAAAACAACCGTTAATAAAACTTATAACATACATCAAAATCCAAACACTAATAGCAGGAAACTTCTACATTCAAATAACCACAATGTTAGTTTGGTATAACAAACAAAAAATTTACAGGAAAATAAGAAATTAACACATGGCATAAATGAAAAGGAATTAACATATACAGAACATTTCACATAAATGCAGAAGACTATACCTTCTCAACACCTCATAACCTTTTCTAAAAATGACCATGTACTGCATAACAAAGCAAACATTGGCAGATATGAAAAAAATGGATTAACAATATGTGTCTTATTGGATCACCAAGGTTTAAAGTTAGTTACGAAATGGACAGAAGCAAACTCTAAAACACAAAGAACTTTTAACAGGGAATTTTCTGGATACAAAATTATTGAAGGAACATCTTTTTCACGAGGAACAATATAATCAGATGATAATAAAAATAACAATATAGATCGCAACACTACAAAATGAGAAATAAAGACATAGCTAACAATATAGATTATAATATCTTAAACAGAAATTACAAGACTATAATAAAAACCAACTACATGAACTCACTGACCATAACTCATCCAGTATACCCCGTTCTTTGCTTTGATAATAATAAAAAATGGGTTGTGTGAGGGAGGGTTAAAACGAGCATGACAAGACTTTCATCACAGACTGCGTCCAAAAAACGAAGAGCTAGGTAGAAGTGCAAAGAAAGCAGAAAGTGTTTTTTCAAAGTTACAACTGAACCAATTCTACCTCTGCCCATGCCCCCCTTGTACCCAGCGAGCAGGATAACTGTGGCAGAGAGCCTTGCGTCCTCTTAGTATTTGCCCAGGCTCTATGGAGCCTTCCTAATGACAAAGGGGGGATAGACAGTTTGAATAATTGCCCTGCAGGGAGACAGGCCATCTCTTCAACAGTATCATCAACTTTTACATGAAGGAAGGCAGAGTCTGTGACAGTTGATTCAATAACATGGACCAATCAGTACAACACCAGCATCACCACCAGAGAACTTATACATGAAAATTGAAAAATGGTTCAGGAATTAAATGAGGACAAATCAGATAAAACTCTGACTATTGCTGCCCTGAGCTTCACTGAGCTCGAGACAATATTGCATAGCTTCAAAAACTGACAGCTAGCCTTACAAAAATGAAAAATGTGTCATTGCGCTATTCAGCCACATGGTGGCAGCACACATCTACTATACTGCCAAACTGCAAGAGACTCATAAAGAAGTAGGAGTTAGAGAACCTAAAGGATATAGTTGGAATGAAAAAAATCAGGTAAAAGTTTTTTGTAAACAATCCCTTGAAATGAATCCCAAAGACAGCACAAAAAACTGAGTTTGGTCCAAACACACTATCTAAGAGAAAAGGCCCTCTCCACCACACATTCAACAATGGCTCTTCCTCCACCAGGTAACAAAGACTATTGAATGTGCCAGTGACTAGGAAAAAAAGCTACATTCAGGGAACAAACACTATAAGAGACCATAGGACAAAGAGAAGAACTGCATGCCAGGAAGCCTGTCAACAGGTGAAAGACTGCATCTCCATCCATCCATCCATCACCAAGAAGAAAGTTCTATGGTGGTATGCAAGAAATTTGTCAGTATTGCTATAGGAAAGGGCCATTTCAGGTTCCGTATACTCAGCTGACCAAGGAAATAACAGGAGACATCGCATTGGGCTCCTGGGAGCCACTCTAGGTTCAAGGATGTTGCAAACTTGCCACATTCTTGCAGAACAAAGTATCAAATCCACTTAGACTGCAGGTATACACAGTTGTTAGCCACCATTTGGGTACTGGGAATAGAACCCAGGTTCTCTGGAAGAGATACCAATGCGCTTAACTGCTGGGCTATCTCTCCAGTACACATGTCTTTTTCATGTGTACATACCTTATCACTGTGAGAAAGGCAGCTCTCTAAACTCAAGGCCAGCATGGTATACAATGATACTTTCAGGACATCCAAAGCTAAATACACACACACACAAAAAAAACTTGTCTTGAACAAATAAAATGTATTGATTTAGTTGTTTGTGATGTGCCAAACTATAATTCAGGTACATGGGAGATGAGGTGGACAAATCACGCTGATTTTCTAAAAGATCATAGTGTATACAGTGAGTTCAAGGAGAGACAGAGATTCATAATGGGGAAGTTTTTTAAGAATAAAAAAAAGAAAAGAAAAAACAACAAATTATTAGTAAAATAAACATGATATTTTTGGTATGACCAATTTGGAACAGTAATGAAGATATAAGGTGATTAATGTATCCTTTACATCAAAACAAGTAGATATATGGCAAGTGATATACACAACCAAGTTAATATATGTAACTCATATAATAAGAGCTTTCTCATCTCTAAGACCCTCCCCAAACCTCAGCTCCTGTCTCTCCTGTAAGATGGTCAGACAGGGAGTAAATGTTTATTCAAGAGACACGGTCTCACCTGGAGAAGTCAGTCTTTTTCCACAGTGAAATTCACAGGGTAAATCAAATTTAATAGTATCTATTATTTCACTAGTTGTTAGCCAAACAGAGGCATTTCAAGTATCTTAGGTTATCCTTATTGCTATCGGGCAGACAACTATCGGGTATTGATGAAGGGGAGACTAAAGAGCTTTATGTTACCATGGAAAATGCAACTTGGGGGATGAAAGTATTAATAGCAAGAAAGTGATGACCTCAATGATATAATTATAATCCATAAAAAATAATCTGGATAGGTGAAGTCATCGATTACAAAGCTTACTGATTTATATTAGAGAACACCAAGGATAGAAGGATTGTATCTCAGGATGTACAGCTTGAATATGTAAAATAACAGTTATTTTAGACACTGCTTCCTATCACAAGGGATATATCACAAGATAAAGATTCTGCCCTATCTACCTGACCAACAACTTGCACACCTGAGAAACTTTGGTACCTCATTTTGCAACCAAAAACTAAATATCACTGAATCGTATCATTGTGGCTGGAGAGAACAGAAAGTTAGAAGCATTCTAATCATGTATTGCAAAAAATAATCAACATCACCATAGTTCTACAACCTTTTAAACTCTTTCAAACATTTATAAGACAAACTTGAAAGTAAAATACAATATTCAGAAATTATAAAAACCACAACATCAGGTTTCGAATTTGCCATCTCATTGCACACCAACATAATGCCCTTATGTGCACACTAAACAACGATATTACAAGGATAATATACTACAATACAACACCTGAAGAGTCTCTCTCTTCCCAGGAAATCCATACACTGGGAGGATCAGAGTACAAGGAACGCCGACCAGGTCACTAAACAAACCAACAGAACCATAGCCTGGATCATAGTTCAAAAAAAAAAAAGAAGAAATGACAGCTCAACAAGCCTTGTCTAAACACCCTACACTCACCATGGCATAGCTTGTGGTATTCCTTACAAGTCATGACAAGAGAACCAGCAAAGATTCATAAAAAGAACGACCTATAAGTTAGCCAACACTATTATTCCTGCTTGCTAAGCCTCCATAGAAACCCTCACTGGCTAACACCACCCTGCTGGGCCTCATAATTAATTACCTAGTTACAGATTGCTAATCTCAGCAACTGTTGAAGTATGAAAGTTGTCAAGCACCATCCTGTCTCTCCCTTTCTAAATATACCAGCTTGAACCTTTGTCTATGAACTCAATTCCTAGGCAGATCACTCCTTATCTGCAATAAAACAAGAAAACTCAGCGAGACTGGAGGTCACTCATTGGCTGGCTTATTTTTCCTTCACATAGTACAACTACAAATTACATCATTCTCTGAGGATATACACTCAGGTTAGGCAGAAGAACACCCTTTTGTCTAGTTCCACTGGTTTGCCTGAAATACTGTAAATACAATTTAATAGTTAGTTCAGTTTTTATACAGATCCTTGAATACATGGTTTGTGATATCTGACTATTCACTGATCATTCCATAAACTTTTTGGGACCCTAAACCTAACCCTAACCTCTTAAATTAGCTTACCCAAAAACAAAGAGAACCAATAGGTGAGTGAACAGTCCCCATCACTTCTCTACAACTTCCATGGTGAAGAAAAACACTAGACCTCTACCCAACTGCCTGAGTTTCTCTAGCCAAGCTACAAGAAATTACCCACACATCCACTGGATGGCCACAAGCAACAAACTCCATTTTGCAAAAAAAAAATTAGCTATCCTGCAAATTCGGGCTGCTATAATAGTGAGGACCAAGATGAGACTGACCAGGACCCAAGCAGAGGTACTCACTAACCTGATGCAAGTTGTCTAAACAGACTTCAGGACACGTTCTGGTGAGAGGAAGAAGAGGAAAACTCTAAAGCACAAGCTATGAAAGCAACACAGGAGAACAGAGAAAGAGAACATGCTATAGTAGACATCAGTGACTCCCTGAGACACAGAGCAGACCAACAGCAATTACCAAAGACTCAGACAGAAACTATAAGGATTGGACCAAGATGCAAAGACACTGACAAAATAAATTGAAGGAAGAGATGGGTAGGCATGAAAGCAATAATTTAGCCAACAACATAATGAACCATATGATAAGATCAAAACCCAGTGATCACAGATAAGGCAGACTGGATCATCCAAGCCAAGTAAAAACAGAACAAAATGATTTTAAACATAATTTCAGGAAAAAAGACCTTGAAAATAAAAATAAAAACTCAATTTAAAAAGGGAGAAGAAAAACAACAAAATTGGAAATTAATTTCACTGGAAGAAAGTCAAGAAAACAAAAGGAAATCAATCAAACTGGACTTTAAGAAAGTTGAAGACAATGCTTCAAGAGTTAAAGACTGAAATAGAAGCAAAACACAAACCAAAGAAACTCTGAACATCGAAACTTTGGGTAAATGAATAGAAACTACAAAGAGAACTGTAATAAACAGAACAGAAAAGATATAACAATGAATCACAAAACATCCAGGATATCTGGAAAAACCTTAGAAAAAAACCTAAGAATAATAGGGATAAAAGGCACAGAAATCACATCACTAAAAAATTATATAAGAAAACTTTCCAAATTAAAGAAGGATATCACTATGGAGGTACAAGAAGCTTAAAGATCAACAAATAGATGAAATCAAAAAAATATATAATAACATCACCACATAATAGTTAAAACACAAAACATAAAGAATGAAGAAAAAAATAAGAGCTGGAAGGGAAAAAGGTGAAATAACAAATATAGGCAAATGGATGAGAATTACACCCAACTTATCAATAGAAACCAAGAAAGCCAGAAAGTCCACGGAAGATGTGCTGCAGACACTAAAGTACCACAGATGCAAGCAAAGATATGTATACCCAGGACACCTTTCAATCATGGTAAATGGAGGAAAAAATATATTCCATGAGTAAACCAGATTTAAACAACACATAGCCAAAAACCTAGCCGTACACAGAGTGATAGAAAGAAAACCCGAAACCAAGAAAGATAACTACAAACACAAAAACTCAAGCAACAGATAACCTCTCATCAGCAAAACCCACCTGCAAAGACATGATAAAGCAAAAGTATCTCACAAATTAACAGAAACAAGAAAAAAAAAGTGATTAAAAAAAGCATATAATTGATTTTTGGGGAATTGATACCGAAAATCAAAGATGCATCATATTGTAATTTTGAAACATAAAACGAATACAGTTCCATGACAATCTCCAAAAATTTATAACAGAAAAGATGATTAGAAAGCTACATTCATAATGAAAACACTCAGAGTAATCAATTAACATTATAAGAAATAGTACACAGGTTGACATAACATGACTTATGGCTGTAAAGTGGTGGCGTACATCTTCAAACCCAGCATTTGGGATGCAAACACAGGCAGAACTCTGTGAGTTAAAAGACAAAAACAACAAAAACTAAAAAAAAACTAACAAAGATATAACAATCGTCACTGTGAACAATATTAAAAAGAAATATTTAGATAAATAGAATAATTTAATATCTGGTTCCTGTCACAAGGATTGAATCACAATATGGATCATGCCATCACTTAACTGACAGACACCATGCACACCTGAGAAACCTTGGTCCTTTTATGCCTGAAAAGAATCACCAAAACATATCGTTGTGACTGATGAAAACAGATACTTGATAGCATTCTAATCATGTATTTACAAAAGAAAATCAACAGCACCATAGTTGTACCACCTTTTAAAATATTATAAACATTAACATTACAAACTTTAAAGTGGAATGCAATTTAAGTTTTGAAATGTGTCTTCACAATGCACAACCAAAGCAAACTGCTATGCATACTACCCAATTCACAACATAAACGGAAACATGGCCTAGCTCATCATCCATCAAAATTACAGCATAGACAATCAATGGCTAACACCACCATGCTGGGACTCAGAATATGATCAGATAACATACTGGGAGATCAGAGATCAAATTAATCAGGGAGCACAGAAATTTCTTGGCCCTAGTTTACAAAGTTAATTTTTTAGTAGACGTTACTCCAATTTCAGAGAGCATATCCTGTTCCTCATCCAAAACACAGGGTCCTTCGTCTGGATATCCCATGATGCACTGAATGTGCAGTACAGCAAACCCATCGCATCATACCTGGGAAATCCTGCAGCCGGACAAAGGTCGCATTCACAACAGCTGTTAAAGAAAAGCAGAACATGAATTAGAAGATACTGAGAGGTAATGTTAGGGATTAAAAACAAGAAAGAGAATGTGCATATGTTATAGTTATAATATCAAGAAATTGTTTGGAAATGATAGAACAGGATTTATGGCCATGGACTCCAGAACCAAGGGATTTTTACTGGAGCACAAACATTTCTCAAACCTTTTCTCAGGGCATATATTTAAAACAAGTTAAATGAAAGTCATATTTCGCAGACCCTCATCATTTCACTCTAATCTATATTGGTTGAAATAATGTGACTAGAGCAATTTGGTTTCAGAATGAGATCACAGTCTGAATTAGATGTTTAAAAAATTCTCAGTTACATAGCACTAGGAAACAAGATTACAGGTTCATAGTCTGCCCTGCAAGTTAGGCAGACCCTCCCACACACTCAACAAAAATAAAAGCCAATGGGCCCATACCCAGGTCACCACAAAAAACAGAACCTATATGACTGATATTTCATACCTGTCCAAGCAGCTCTGACAGCTCAGCCAACCTGCTCTTCCTGGTCTGGAGCAGTGGCTCCCACATTCACCATGTCATGACTTACGTAGCTCCTTAGAGCTCATTAGAACAAACAAATCAAGCGAATTAGGAAAGAACCTGTAAACTACCTAATAATGTTGCTCATGATTGCCAACAAAAGTCCCTCATTAGCCAGTACGAACCAGCAATGCTTCAAGGCAATAGCAGTTTCCCTCCTGGGTGAGCAGAGATGAAATGTCTCAGAAGGCAAAGATCTTTAAGATTTGTCCTTCCACACCATGGTCAGAAAAGATCATAATGGCAGCAATTTGTAGTTTAGAAAAATCTTCTATTCGAACAGAGCACTTTCTATACTTCCTCCAAAAAACCAGGTAGGTCCTATGTTTACATATCCAATTACACACTCAAGGTCCACTGTAGCCAAACATTTGTCATAAATAACTGGGAAAGAGGACACATTCAGACAGTAAATAGTTAAACAAAAAGCCACAATGGGAAGGCTTAGAGGCATGAAAGAGACAGTGGAAATAATGCATTTTTTTTTTTTTTTTTTTTTTTTTTTATTTATTTTTTTCGAAGGAGACGCCGCACCCGTGGAGCGCCCTGTGCGGGTTGATCGCTTAAGAGCGGCATTAACCCCCGCCCCTCTTCTCCCCCCAATATGCATTTATAATCGTAAAAACTTATATTCAAAAGTTGAAACAGATTTGATGGTCATATGATACAGAGACAATGGATTTGTATTAAGGCACAACAGGTACTACTAACATCATTTCTCTCAGAGTATACATCTTAAAGATGGATAATAAATCATGGTAGGCAGGGACACATTATTTTATCCACCTCTTCTACTTTACCTGAACTACTGAAATTACAATAATTTGATTTAATGATAAGTTAGTTTCTTTATATAAATTCATAACTACATGTTCTTTGGACACACAAAATGGCCAGAAAACATTTAGGGAACATGTTAAATTAATGAGCTCACTACTCAATGCTAATGTCAACTATTGTCACAGCAGGAAAGGTTTTAACCTCCTTCTTAACCATACCTTTTTCTGATGTGACTGAAATGGCTTTACAGTTGATCAATGAAATCAATTCTTGAAGAAGTTTTACTTCACTTGTAAATTAACAATAAAATAAAGAGAATTGAAGGATACTCATTCAGTGATCTATTTCTCCTTCAAACAGACCAGTCAAGGTACAGCTTGGTAGGAGTTGCAGCACTAAGTACCAAAGGCAGAATTAGCTGTTAACATCAATTCTGCTATTTACTATGATGAAAGCCTGACCTACAGGAAACATAAATCGAAACCAGTTTTTCTCAATCTTCCTAGTGCTATGAGACTTTAATACAGCTACTCATGATATAGTGACCAACAACCTGTAAAATTATGTTTAATACTACTTTATAAATATATTAAGGATAATATTATGAATGGCAATATAAATATTCTTTCTTATGATCTTAGGCCACTCCTAAGTGATTCATTCATCACTCAAAAATGAGTCATAGGGCTGGAGAGATGGCTCAGTGCTTAAGAGCATCGCCTGCTCTTCCAAAGGTTGCTGAGTTCAATTCCCAGCAACCACATAGTGGCTCACAACCATCTGTAATAAGGTCTGATGCCCTCTTCTGACCTTCGGCATACACACAGATACACTATTGTATACATAAAAAAATAATAAATAAATATTAACAACATGAGTCATAAACCACCAGGTTGAGAACCACTGCTCTAAACTGAATACTTACTTATACTGACTTTGAAAGAGAGTAGGTACTTCCCTGGTAGGGAGAATGTTATTAATAAGAGAAGGCAAGACTTTGTCCCATACTTGCCTTCAGAAATTACTCTTTTACTTAACACATGGTGAAGAAAGTTGACTGGTAACTTGAAAATTTACATTCATTAAATATACAGCATGGTGGCAGAAATACAATTTAAGATGTACATGCTCAGGATGCACGATCGTGCATAACACTAATCTAACATGTATCTCCTAAGAGCATGGAAAAATGTCTTCTACTTTCTAAAAACTCAGAGTCCCACTTCCAAACAACTTGTAATGTGCACAACACTTATTCTTGGCGTAAAGAGATATCGATGGTCTATGCTCAACTACCAGTAAATTACCATATAGCTGTTCCTTGCACGATGTCTGATTACTAAGTTTGGTTCATAAATCTTCTCACTTTTTAATTCAGAAGAAGGTTTTAGTCGTTATAACATAAAGGCAATACCGTAGCATGCACAATCAATAAAAAAAAAGTAGACAAGAAAAAATTTTTTACAGAATGTAAGAAACCATAAAAGGAATATTAACACCGCTTGGTTTTTTTAATAACTAAGAGTGCAAGAGAAATAAAAATTTTTAAAAATAATCTCAATTCTCAATCACAAATTATGAAAATTCAAAGCAGTTTTTTTAACTAGCCACCATCTAGAAATGCCATCAGACTTTGTTACCAAAGGGGAGGAAAAGAAATTGAAATCCTTGTGCACGCCGCAAGCCACCAACACACATGAATACTTTACTAAGGTTGGCACTCGGGACCCAAGCTGCCAGGAAATGCTTGCACCTGAGTGGAGGCCTAGCAGCCTCTGGCCACCCAAAAACCGAGGCGGGGCAGCGGACAGGACCGCTAGGCACTGGCCCTACCTGAGCACCTCCCGCCGGACCCGCTGGGCGGAGAAGAGTGCAAGGGCGAGCGCGCGCTACCATGCCCCTCAGTCTCCCCGCCAAGGCAGCCAAACTACGGGAACGGCAGCGCTCAGTCGCCTCCACCCGCCACACCTGATGTAAGCCTCGGCTACCTCTGTCCGCGGAGGAGGAGGACGCGACCTTCGACCTTCGCAGGCACAGAGGCGTGCAGCTCAGCACAGATAATGTCCCCAGGCAGTGGCCAACGTAGGCCCAGGCACCCCCCTCCCCGCCGCGGGGCATGAACACTGCCCGCCCACGATGCGCTCACCAGCCAAGAGTCTGCTAGGAATGAACTCACAGACCCTGCACCAGATGCAGTGAAGAGCGGGGCCCTGGGGGCGTGGGAGGACTTGGCGAAGTGCGTGCGCGGGGATTGGATGGCCAAAGTTAGCACCAACCCACTCCCAGGTAGGCCACAAGCCTCTCAACACCTCATGGGCTGCAGGCACGCGCTGAGCCCACGAAGCCAAACACCACTAACTGGCTCCCTATCGCCCTGGCTTCTGAGCTCGTGCTCCCCCCTCAAACCCCGCCACCAGTGCCCGCCTCCTCCGCCTCCTCTCTTGACAAAACAGCCACCTCAACCTCCACCAACCACGTGACCTAAGTCCATTTGAGAGAGTACTCCAAAGTGGCTTAGGTAAAAAAGGAGTGGCGGAAATTGAATGCAAGCATCCCAACACAAACAGATCTCAGCCTCAGCCATCCCCAATCCCACAGGATTGACCGCAACCTGACTCAAATTCCCAGCGTAAGCTCACTACTTAAAATAGAAATGCAAAAACGAAAAAAAATAACTATGAAAGGGTACATCCAAACCCTATAGCAAAGACAAGAAAAGGAACTCACCAAGATTCAGCCGCTGTAGCCCAAAAGCTGGTTTTAAGGAGGGAATACAGAGCTCCACGTGCAGACTGGGGGCCTTTAAAGCACTAGGAGGCCTAACACGTGGAAAACACCTGCCAGAGTTCGGTGGGAGCGTTGCAAATGATAGGAATTAAGCGAACTCTCTGACGATGCAGAAATTCCCAATCAAGCCAAATCAGTAAAATACAAATTAAGAGATAAAGGTTTAAGAGAAAATCTGTGCTCCCTAGGGGGAAAAGGGAAGCAGGAAGAACGCGGCTACCACGAGGTAAAAGGGGCGTTTCTCTTTTGGGGACTCACTTAAGTACCCTGGGGAGGGGTCCCGAGCCCACCGCCAGGGAGGGGTCAGGACCTGGCATGCTGGGATTTGAAGTCCAGACCAGGCATGGTGGTTAGGATAGATGTGAAGGACTGAGGCCTAGGCTCACAACCTAACACTTTGTGTGACTTAATGTCTCCAAAAAACTGATAATTACCTGTACCATTAATTCTATTATCTATTATACTCTTCTAGATCACAGTTTAGCAGCGGAGTGCTACTATACACAGAAGAAACATTTTAGAAGACACACAAAATTAACAACAGAAAAATACTGAACATAAATATTAAAATTGCAGAACTTCTTAAGACCAAGAAAAGAAAACAAGTCTCCTACTTTGGCATATATGGTGCTATCTCTCCACATGCAACAAAATAAGCACTATGAACACCACCATTTGCGAATGAAAAAAGCTCTACTCCTCTAAATATCAATAACCACAATGTTAGTTTGGTCAACCAGACAAAAAATCCACAGAAAAATAAGGAATTAACAGATGGCATGAATGAAAAGGACTTAACAAACATGTACAGAATATTTCACATAAATGCAAAAGAATATACCTTCTTCTGAGCAACTCAGAAACTTCTCTAAAAATCACCACGCAATGCAGAGCAAAGCAAACATCAACAGATATGAAAAAAATGGATTAACAATATGTATCTTATTGGAGCGACAAGATTTAAAGTTAGTTAGGGAATGGAAAGAGGCAAGCCACAAAGGAAAAAAAAAAGAAAAATAAAGATAGCTTGCCACAGAATATTATAGAAACAACTAAAACACAAGGAATTTTTAACAACAAATTTTCTGGATACAAAATTGTTGAACACCCATCTTTTTCCAAAGGAAAAATGTAATAAAACGATAATAAAAATAACAATTTAGATTACAACACTAAAAAATGAGACATAAAGACATAGCTAACAATATGTATTATGATATCGAAAACAGAAATGATAAGACTCTAATCAAAGTCAAACAACAGGAAGTCACTGACCATAACTCATCCAGTATACCCCATTCTTTCCCTGTCTAATAATAGACAATGGGTTGTATGAGCAGGGTTAAAACAAGCATGACAAGACTTTGATCAAAGACTACCTCAAATGCACTTCCAAAAATGTCAGTTGGATTTCCCTGAGCCAGTGGACACTTCCACTGGTTCACCACTAGATGGCAACAATCATCCACCTTTGCCTCAGGTTCCCACATTCGGGCATAGTAAATGACACCTGAAAGCTAAACACTCAAAGGGAGAAAATATTCTTAGACTTGAATTATCTACAGTGAGAGGGCCATGAATCCTGTGCTGTTTGATGGCTGACCTCTGAGTGTCCCCCTCACCTTCAAAACTAAGGGCTTGTAAGGAGAAGTAGCTGGAGCTTAGGTGCTCTGGGCTTGAAACTAACATTTTCTTTTCGTTGATATGGGTAAGAAGAACAATTCTACTGTCACCTCCAGCACACGGAAGAGAAAGGGAAAATAAATATTTTGGGGTACTCAACTCAGCAAGACCCAAGACGTATGACTTCAAAAAAGAATTACAGAGCTACGTATTAGAAGCAGCATGGCAGGACTATTAAAAATAGGACAAGGTAGGGCATGGTGATGCAAACCCTAAATCATAACACTTGTAAAGCAGAGGTAGGTGAAACCAGCCTGGCCTAAAAAATTAATTCCAGGGCAGCCAAAGATGCACAAACGAACTCTATATTGAGGGAAAAAAAAAAAAGAAACCACACGCACAAAAACTTTAAGAAGAGTATAGATGGAGGTTTCTGTCCCACCCAGTTCTGCAGCTGTTCATTAACAAAGCACACAACTCATATTAATAAGACATTGTTTGGACTATTATCTCAGACATTTCTTTAAAGTTATTTCTTACATATAGAATACTTTGTATGTGTATGTAAGCATGCAGGCAGGCATGAAGAAGTGAACATAACTCATGACAGACATTTGTAAACCACCATGTGGATTTGGGGAAATTAACTCAGGATCTTTGGAAGTCCAAGCAATGCTCTTTACCACTGAGCCATGTCTCCAGCCCTATCTCAAAAATTTTATTAACCAGCTCTTACAACTTGAGATAACCCATAATTCTTGTCTATGTTTATCCATTTCACTTGACAATCCATAAACCTACAATACAAAGGTACATTACAGGCATAAAAACAGAGACTTGACAACTGGAATGTAATCAAAGACACAGATACTAATGCACACAGATGCTAAGCAGAATTTTTTTTGAAAAGAAGCAAAAATTAGACAATGAAATGAACATAACCTCTTCAACAAATGTTGCTGGCAAAACGGTATGTCAACATGTAGAGGAATGAAAACAGAAACATACATATCAACATACACAAAACTAAAGTCCAAATAAATCAACAAAATATTTTAGAAATTAGACATCAAAAGATCAAACTAAAAAATTACATATAACACAACTGAAAATGGACCACCAAACTAAACACAGGTCTCAAAAGTAGAATATCAAATGGCTGAAAGCAATACTGGGAAGGAAACTAGGCACTGTAAATGTGGTTGGCAGTGACATGTTTGAGGAAAAATAAGAAGCAACTGGCAGTGTCACCACGATTTAGCTCTACTACTTGTACTGAGTTTTTCTGAAGATATTCTCTTTAAATAGACACCTTATTCAAACGAAATAGAGAAGGGAGTTGCATGCACTTTAACAAAATCAATGTGCCATACCTTCCTGAGGAATGGATGGATATGAGAAAGAGGCTGCTTGTTTGTTCACGGATGCTCAACCATAAATATTAAAAAAGAAACAATATTACTGGACTACTCATTGGACAATAACACACACATACAGAATATTTCAAACATAATAAATAAACAAATAAATAAGCACATGAGCATAATCAGAACACCATAGATTAAAGATACAGTATAGGAAGAATCATAACAACAGAAAGAAAACAAATACTCTGAAAAAGAACAATAAACTACAAAGAGATCCCTGGGTCACAAAAGAAAAAAAAAGAAATTAAAGTCTTCCTTGAATGAAAAGTAAATAAAGACACAACATAACAAAACCGAAAGCGGTGCTAGGAAGAAACTTCATTGCAGTAATTGCAAACATTACAATGACAGAGAAAGCACACATTGGATGCAGCGAACTGCGTGGTGTCACACCTGAAGGAGACACATAATGAACTACTGAGGTACCTAAGGACTGATGCAATGATTATCACCTGCCTGCATATGCACACCTGGCACTTCAGGCTTGGCAGCCCATGCATACTTAAGGGATGGGAGAAGTAGACACAGAGAGAGACACAGAGAGGTTTGCAAGAGAGAAGGAGAGAGACAGAAAGAGAAAGAAGAAGAGAGAGAGAATTGTAAAAGGTCATGGAAGTAAATGCAGTGAGAAGAGATCCAGGGGTCACGTCAACCTTACAGGTGGAAGCTGAACGTGACAATTAGACACCGAAAAGCACACATGAAAAATATAGGGGAAAAAAAAACATTCTTAACCAAGAGTAGACGGCTAGAAATTATCTAACAGAGGACTGAAGCAAACAAAACATAAACAATAGAAAGAAAGAAATAAAACAAACAACTGGTTACTTAAGTAAAAACAAGATTAAAAAGCGGCTAACAAATGTAATCAAAAGGCACAGAAAGAAAGAAGCCAACAGCAAGGAAGGCAGCCTCGTCGATGCTGGGCCCGGCCTTACCTGGTTACCTCACGCTGGCTGTGAGTGCCGGCCGCTTCGTTTCCTCCAGCCCCAGGGTTGATGGGGGCGCTCCAGGAACGCGAAGGCACGAAGCGCAAGCGTTTGCGCCAGGACGCGCGGGGACACAGGAGTGCGACGGCCGCTAGGGACGCCTGACGAGACCGCAAAGGGAACAGGAAGAGCGAGGCGGGTACCCGGTGGCAAGCACGGGGCGCACGTGACCACACACCTCACCGTTAACGGGGGCAATTTTGCCATTGCACAAGAGCTCTTACGGCCGCAGCAGCGTGCCGCGACTCCCAAAGCGGCTCCATGAACACTCGGTGTCCTCCTCCCCGCCAGGCATTGCCCGCGTACCCGAGGGGGTCTCCCTGCTCACCCACGGCCCGAAAACAGAGTATAGGGACCCCAGAATTCTCCACGCTGGGCATGCATGCCCTAGCTTTATGCTCACTTGACTGGCTGTAGAACCTGGGCCTGGGGAATGGAGAGCTGGCGACACGGACCCCGGTGATACTGGGCACCTCAGCCTGAACATGCACCGGCAGCAGGGCCATGGACAGTAACCCTAACCCTAACCCACCATTCACGAAGCACACTTGTAAGATTTATCGAAAAAATGTATGCATACAAATGCCTGTCAGGGTCACAGGGGTGTATGAGAGGGCATAAATAGGCATGAGCATACCCGAGGAGGACAGGGGAGTGCCCGTGCCTACATATAAGGAAGGGTCTGGTAGAGCGTAGGGAGGAAACTCAGGCACTAAGTCCCGGGATGCGGGTACACCAGGGAGGAGAAACAGTAAAAGGAGAGCCGCAATTCCCCTCTCTGTCCACTGGGTGACGCGAACGAGGCCGCCCTTCCCCTGGGCCTCAAAGGCTCGGAAAATCCGACCCTCAACAACACTTGGAGCGATGGCTTAGTGGATTGGAACGCCGCCAACGGAACCAGAGGTCACCGGTTCGAGACCCAATACTCAGGTAAGAGTGTGTGAGATGACTCAGGTAAGAGTCTGTGGGATGACTGTAATGTGGATGAGGGGGGAAGGAAAATAAGTGGAAAGTGCTCCAGGAAGAAAAAAAATATTCTTACTATGTGCGCGCGCACAGACACGAAAAAATTTTTGGGTATCTTACCAAGCGCCCACGAATGCGACGGAGGGGGGGTGGGGGCACTTTTTTTTTTCCGACCTCCTCCCCAACTCAACCTCCTTCGCCAAAGGAGGGAGGTAGACCAGTAGTCCCTTTTTCCCCCAGCAATGCGGCAGGTCGACCAGATGTCCCAATGCAGAATTCCGAGGGTTGGAAACAATGACTAACCCAACTAGGATTGTAAGACCGGTACTCCCTCCAGGCCAGAGATAAGGCGAATCAACCAGATGTCCTCCTGCAGAGTTACTCAGGAGGAAATTAATGGCTGAGGCAACTAGGATTATAAGACAATTCCTCAAGTATTACAGAAAACTTAATAAATTTTAAGACACTTATGATCATGTTTCTAATACGCTCTTCAGTACTGTATATCATGAATAGACATATCATGTTAGACAAAATTAACAACCCAGCCATCACAGTAAAACAATAGGACACAAATAGTACTGCAGGTAGAATGACACTAAGAATGAAAACCTCTACCTTGACTCAAACATAATTGCAACCTTTGCGTGAAAACACGGAAAACTACAGACACTAGAATTAGAAAACAGAATAGTCCTCCCCATAGAGTTAACAATTAGAATAATAATCTCATCGAAAGAAACATGACAATAAGCAGTTCCTTCCCTAGGACTTAAAACAGACGCTATCCCTGTAAAAAGAAAACAAACAACTCAATCAGACTTACAAAAACAAGCAAGCACTAAGAATGAAAATGAAAGAAAATTTATTAACCTCTTTCAGTACCCCTACAATAATAGGCAGAACTATTGTCATGATTATCAATACTCCATTCAATACTTATAACTTCTTAAAAACGATTGGTCGCAAAATGCTTACAATCATTTCAAGAGTGATTAGTAAAAATAATTAGTAAATGATGCTAATAGAGTGACACAAAGGAAAGACATGATCACTCAGACTAATGTCCTTGACTATATTTATTGACTCAACTAACCTTCTAGAACGATTACCACACACATTCAGACCAACAACAAAATTACCAACAAATTTAGGAATAAAAATGCCACTGTGAAATGCAGCAATAATCATGGGATTCAGCCATAAAATGAAAGCATCATTAACCAACTTTCTGACCCATGACCACAATCGCACTCATTCCTATTTTAATCAATATTCAAACCATAAGCTTATTGATATGAACAATAGTGCTAGCAGTCCGTTTAGCAACTAGCATCACCACAGGTCACTTATTAATTCATTGAATCAGTGGGGATACACTACTCACAAACATTACACAACAACAGCTACACTCACATCTATGATTTTGGCCATTCTTAACTTCCTGGAGTTTCACATAGCACTAATTCAAGCGTCCATATTGACCTTACTAGAAAGGCTCTACCTACATGATAACACCCAATGACCAGACAAAATGATGATTTCAATATAGTAAACCCAAGCCCGTGACATGGAACAGGAGCCTTCTCTGCCCTACTGCTATCCTCAAATTCATTCATAGGATTCCAATAAAATTCAGCTAGCCTTCTATCACTAGGAATCCTAGGTAATTCACTCAATATATATCAGTGATGACATATTTAATCCAACAAGGAACTTATAAAGGACATCACACGCACAGTGTACAAATAGGACTATGACGAAAAATAAGGCTATTTATTGTCTCCATAATGTTTCTCTTTGGAGGTTTCGTATGAGCATTCTATCGCTCTAGCCTAACCCCAACACATGACATCAAAGGATGATGGCCAACAACAGAAATGACACCCCTTAACCCTATAGAAGTTCCACTCCTAAACACATGACTCTTAATAGCATTGGGAGTATCTATAACATGAGCCCACCATACCCTTATAGAAATCAAACTTAATGACATACACCAAGCCCTATTTATCACAATCATACTGGGAATATATTTCAACATACTACAAGACTCAGAATGTTTCAATACACCACTGTATCAGATGAAATGGATTGATACACACTATTCATGACAACTGGATTCCATGGCCTACACATAATCATTGGCCCTACCTTCCTAATTGTTTGTCTCATCAGACAATGAAAATACCACTTCACATCTAAACAAAACCATGAGATTGACATTTCATACATGGAGTACGACTATTCCTGTATATATCCGTTGATTGATGAGGATCATACTTTTGTACTATAATCAGTATATCTGACTTCCAATAAGTTAGCTATAATGCAATGTAGAAGACAGGAATTAACATAATACTTATCTTACAATTACACATCACCTGAGGCATAACACTAAGACTCCTGGACAGCCAAAATCATATCAAAAAAGAGACAAACCAGAACAAAAAAATATACATTTCACTACTAGTATCCATCCAACCTCTACTTATCATGACATTCGCTGACAATGAACTCATCATAGTCTATAGACTATTTGAAGCCACCCTCATGGAAAACATTATTATTATGACACGATGAGGGAACCAAATAGAATGACTTAATGCGGGGATTTACTTATTATTTTAAAAAACAGTACGATCCATACCCTATTAATGGCAATGATATAAACTCAAAACTCAACAGAAATATTGAACTTTAACATAATAACACTAAACTCATCAACAATGAAAGAATGATGTGCTAATAACATGCTACGGCTAACAGATATAATAACCTTTATAATTAAAATGACATTATATGGAGTACACCTATGACTCCACAAAGCCCATGTAGAGGGCCCTATTGCAGGGTCTATAATCCTAACAACAATTACACTAACAATAGAAAGATACAGCATAATATGAATCTCTACAATTCATAGACACAGTGACAAAATATATATAGCCTACCCTTTTATCCTATTGTGACGATGAAGAATAATTATAACCAGCTAAATATAACTATGAAAAATGGACTAAAATCGCTCATAGCTTATTATTCAGTCGGCAGTACAGTCATAGTCATTACCGAGATAATGATGCAAAACAGATAAAGTTTAACGGAAACAAAAGCATAAACAATTGACCCACAGTCTAACACCCTACCTAGTGTTCTGTCTGACACACAGAAACTATGAAGGCATACATGTTGAAACAATAAGCATAGACAGAGGACTGCAAATAGCATTTCCTATAATAGACACATAATGAATCATAACAAGCTTAGATAACCTTGCCCTACCACCAACAATCAATTTAATTGGAGAACTAATAACTACAATCTCCTTGTTCTCGTAAGAACAGACCCAAAAAATGGCTGGTACCAGGAAGAGATAATTGACTGTATTTGTTCCAATCTTTCTCAGGCTCACCCTTGCCCAGGGAATTCATAATCAACAAAGATTAGAGACCAAGGACCACTACCAAGGTGACCACAGTAACTAGCAGAACTTCTTTAAGTCATGGTTCATTACTTTATAAGGGGCTAATAACTAAACCAAACTGCTCTTCCTGGTACTCCCTTAAGCAGAAAAAAAAGGATGCTTTAAAGAAACGGTTCTCCTCATTACCAACTACAGTCAGTCCTTCATTACCTAGGATCAACCATCTAGGCTTCAAGACATGACCAGTTAACCTACTGGGTAAACAGAGATCAAATATCTCAAAGAACAAAATTACTCCAGGTTTGTCCTTAAACACTATGGTGAGGAAAGACCCTAATTTATAGTTTAATGAAATATTCTATTCTCCCAGAGCACTTCATCCAAGGCGCAGGGTCCGATTTTTACAGATTCGAACATATGCTAAATGGACAGTGTAAACAACCCTTTGATTCAGAGCTGGGAAATCATGCAAACAGACACAGGTCACATTCAAACAAGAAATGTTAAAAAAGAACCTTGGATTAGAACACAAGAAAGGGGCCATGGGAACACTTAGAAGCAAGACAGAAATTGTGAAAATAATGTAATGACAATATCAAAAAATTACAGTAAAAAGTTGAAACGAGCTTCAGAGTCATGGGCTCCAGGGACTAGGTATCTGTATTACAGCATGACAATTACAACATAAATAAAATTCTGGGGATAGACAGTAAAGGAAGGCAGTACCACACCCTTTTCTGTACTTGTAATAGTTTGCTAGAAATATTATTAGTATAGAAATTTGGTTTAATGATAAGTTCAGTTTCTATACAGATCCTAGAATGCGTGGTTTGTGGTAGGTGACTACTCATCACTAATTTTATGGAGTTTTGGGGAACATAAGAATAACCATTACCTAAGAGAGTAGCTAGGACTAATAAAGACAGAACAGACAGGTGAGTGAACAGCCACACCACCCACTTTATAGACAATACATAGTGAGGCAAAATCATGGACCTCGACCATCACTGCATCAATTAATGGAGAAAATAGACAGGAGAGTTTCCTGCAGGTAAGCTGGAACAATAATGTATAAATTAAATGGAAACCCATAACAAATAGAAGCTTTGGTGAGACAATAGAGAACATCTTATGGACTTTGGATATGTTACTACTTCGCAGACAACAGTACATCTTCACAGACAACACTATCTACATCTGAGACTTTGGTCTTTAGGAGAGGCTCTATGGAAGGGTATCTTAATAAAACAACCTGATGCACAAAATTCAGCTGAAAGTAAACAGATGAGTCGATGCCGACTCCATCATGGTAGCTAGGGTTACCTATTCAGAGGAAGGTGCCCTGTAATACTCAAAGTGGTAACCCTAATAGAAGGAACATTGACAAACACTTTTTCTGAAAGGACAATTAACATAATACCAAAACCACACAAACACTCAAACAAGAAAGAGAATGACAACTAATCTCACTGATGAACAAAGATGCAAACATATTAACAAAATGCATCAAAATGAAGCCAAGAATGCATCAAAATATCCACCATTATAGCATAAGCTTCGTAAGAGAAATGCAGGGATGGTAAAACATACAAAGATCTACCAATAAAATACGTCATAGAAATAAAATTAAATAAAAAAATACATAGGACCAAATAACTAGATTCTGAAAAACCATTTGAAATAATCTAATACAGATTCATGAAAAAAATAAAATACAGGATAAAAGGAATAGATCTAAACATAATAAAACCAATAGACAAGAACCTGACAGACAGCATGAAATGGGGACAAAAAGGGATGACACTAAAATAAGGAAAAGCACTAGGCTGTCCTCTCTCTCTAAATCTATTCTACATATTTCTTGAAATTCTGCCCAGAACAATATGAAAACAAATAAAAGGACCAAGGGGATTCATATTCAAAAGGAAAAAGTCAAACATTTCTTATTGGCAGACACTATGATAATCTGTATAAGTAACCTCAAAAAATACACAGGGGAACTTGGACACAGGATAAATAACTGCAGTCATGTACAAGGATACAAGATCAACTGAAAAAAATCAATAGCTAGCCCTCCTATATACAAAAGAGAAAGGACCTGAGACAGAAATCACAGAAACATTACCTTTCAAAATGGAAAAAAATTAAATAAACTTGCTCCAGGAAACACTAACCAAAGAAATTAAAGAAATTTATAAAATTAACTTTAAGTTGATATAGAAAGAAATTGAAGATGACAACAGAAAATGGAAACATCTCCCACGTACTTGGATACATAAGATAACCATAATAAAAATGACAATCTTACCAAAAGCATTCCATAGATTCAAAGCGTTTCACAGAAAAACACCAACACAATTCATCATGGTCATTGAAAGAACAAAAAGAAACGGAAATGGAATAATTAAAAACCATACATAGCAAAAACAATCCTAGCTAGGAAAGGAACTTACAGAGGCATCACAATCCATCAAACTCCATGACATAGCTGCAGTCATGACAACAACTTTCTGTTGCCATAAAAAGAGACCTTGACCACTGAAATCAAATCAGGGACACAGATACAGATACACACACCTGTTGGCACCTAATTTTTATCAAAAAAGCTAAAATTATACAATGGGGGAAGAAAAGCATCTCCAACAAATAGTGTTGGCATAACTGGATGGAAAATGAGGAAGAATAAAAATAGATCCATATCTATCCACATACACAAAACTGAACTCAAAACATATGAAAGACTTCAATATAAATCTGAATAGTGGAAACCTAATAAAAGAGATAGTGGCAAGTAGCCTTCAATGCATGGGCAGAGAGACCACTTTTTTTTATTCATTAAAAGTATTGATTGGATTCAACATTTAAGATGCTTAAACACAAATATGTTGAACAAATGGAAATAGGGGCTGGAGAAGGTTCGTGGGCTGTTCTTTTTGTTTATTATTTATTTATTTATTTATTTATTATATTGGAAAAAAAAAGAAAAATTACAACCTCCTCCCAGCCTCCCATTTCCCTCCCCCTCCACCCACTCTTATCCCCTTCACCCACACCTCTCCCCCTCCCTCTCCAGTACGAAGACCAGTCAGGGTTCCCTGTCCTGTGGAAATTCCAAAGAAGAGACCACTTTTTAAATACAATAAAAAGAGTAGAGTGCCTTGGAACTGCCACAGAACAATATGCCTTACTTTCTCTAAGAAACGGATGGATGACTTCTTGTTTGGACACAGCTGCTCAGACCAGGAACAATCACACATAAACCATATTATTTGGAATACTGTTTTATAATAGGAAGGGCCAGCATGAAAACAATTCAAAAACAGCATAATAACAAACAGTATCAACATTCTTTCTATTTTCAATATTTATGTGGCTAAACTTAAAATATGTTTATTTTGACACTTACTTTTTGAGTAAGATTATAGGCATATCTTTGTCTTGGAATAACTGTGTAGAACAGGCTGTCCTTGAACTCAAACATATCTGCACCATCACTGCAGATATTAAAGGTGTCTGATACCACACCTCTGAATCAGAGATCTCTCTGTCCCAGCAACAAAGACATTGGGATTTAAACTGGATCCCGCCAAACATTGATGGCAGTGACCAGGACCCCAGCAGAGTTCATGACAAATATGATGCAGGTTATCAAAACAGCATGCATGAGAGGTTCTGCAGAAAGGAACAAGAGAGGAAATACATATGAGTATTTTTCGAGTACAATTTCAATATTGATTTTTTTGCCCTGTTAATGTAGCTTATTCAAAGCAAAGCACTGAAAATGCTTAGATGGATGCAAGCATCCCATAAACAACAAAAGGTTTGGTCCTGGCCTTATAATTAGTTGGAGGCAGAATTACACATGCAAATTTCCATAAACCAGTGTCAAATCCCACGGAGTTTTTTTTAACTCCTAGGAGAGGGTATCAAGTACATTCAATAGCTAAAGACGCCTTGCCTAGCCACGCCCCCACGGGACCCAGCAGTGATAAAAATTAAGCAATGAACGAAAGTTTGACTAAGCCATGCCTCTTTAAGGGTTGGTAAATTTCGTGCCAGCCACCGCGGTCATACGATTAACCCAAACTAATTATTCTCGGCGTAAAACGTGTTACTAGAAATATGCAAAATAGAATTAAAATCCATCCAATATGTGAAAATTCATCGCTGGACCTAAAACCAATGACGAAAGTAATTCTAATAAGCCTGATACACGATAGCTAAGGTACAAACTGGGATTAGATACCCCACTATGCTTAGCCCTAAACCTCAATAATTTAGAAACAAAAATATTTGCCTGAGAACTACTGGCCACAGCTTAAAACTCAAAGGACTTGGCGGTACTTTATATCCATCTAGAGGAGCCTGTTCTATAATCGATAAACCCCGTTATACCTCACCACCCCTTGCTAATACAGCCTATATACCGCCATCTTCAGCAAACCCTAAAAAGGAGCAAAAGTAAGCAAGAGAATCACCATAAAAACGTTAGGTCAAGGTGTAGCCAATGAGGTGGGAAGCAATGGGCTACATTTTCTTACAAAGAACATTACGCTACCCTTTATGAAACTAAAGGGCAAAGGAGGATTTAGTAGTAAATTAAGAATAGAGTGCTTAATTGAATAGAGCAATGAAGTACGTACACACCGCCCGTCACCCTCCTCAAACTAAATAAACGAAAACTATACATAATTACATCAAACTTTTACGAGAGGAGATAAGTCGTAACAAGGTAAGCATACTGGAAAGTGTGCTTGGAATAACCATGCTGTAGCTTAATTAACAAAGCATCTGGCCTACACCCAGAAGACTCCACAACTAATGGACATCATGAACTAAGCCTAGCCCTAATAAACTCTAAATTAAACCATACATCATAATAAAACAAACCATTTGACAAAAGAAAGTATTGGAGAAAGAAATCTACTTCAGGAGCTATAGAGAAAGTACCGCAAGGGAAAGATGAAAGAACACTTAAAAGTAAAAATAAGCAAAGATTAGACCTTGTACCTTTTGCATAATGAGTTAACTAGAAAACATCTAACTAAGAGATCTTGAGCTAGATACCCCGAAACCAAACGAGCTACCTAAGAGCAGTACAAAGAACCAACCCGTCTATGTAGCAAAATAGTGGGATGACTCCTAGGTAGAGGTGAAAAGCCTACCGAGCTTGGTGATAGCTGGTTGCCCGATAAAGAATTTCAGTTCAACTTTAAGATTGCCATAGGAATAAAAAATCAAAATGTAATCTTAAATTTTAGCCTGAAGAGGGACAGCTCTTCAGGAACGGAAACAACCTCATATAGTGAATAAACCCTGTCTACTTAAACCATTGTTGGCCTAAAAGCAGCCACCAATAAAGAAAGCGTTAAAGCTCAACACTACAAACCCTTAATACCATAAATCACAATGAATTCCTATAAATACTAATCGGGCTAATCTATAACTATATAGATGAAATACTGTTAACATGAGTAACAAGAACACCGTTCTCCAAGCACAAGCCTATAACAACCCGGATGACCATTGTTAGTTAACATAATTAGGTTAACACACCACCAATAAAGCTAACCTAAACACGAAATGTTGACCCAACACAGGCGTGCAACAAGGAAAGATTAAAAGAAGTAAAAGGAACTCGGCAAACAAGAATCCCGCCTGTTTACCAAAAACATCACCTCTAGCATAGAAAGTATTAGAGGCACTGCCTGCCCAGTGACAAAAGTTCAACGGCCGCGGTATCCTGACCGTGCAAAGGTAGCATAATCACTTGTTCCTTAATTGGGGACTGGAATGAATGGCCACACGAGGATTCAACTGTCTCTTACCTCTAATCAGTGAAATTGACCTCCCCGTGAAGAGGCGGGGATAAAATAATAAGACGAGAAGACCCTATGGAGCTTTAATTTACTGACTTAGCTATACAATTAATTACCCTAATGGACCAAAAAAAAAAGAAGTAAGCCAGAAATTTCGGTTGGGGTGACCTCGGAGAATAAAACAACCTCCGAATGATTTTAACCAAGACCCACAAGTCAAAGTATTCAAAATCAAATTGACCCAATTCATTTGATCAACGGACCAAGTTACCCTAGGGATAACAGCGCAATCCTATTCAAGAGTTCATATCGACAATTAGGGTTTACGACCTCGATGTTGGATCAGGACATCCCAATGGTGCAGCAGCTATTAATGGTTCGTTTGTTCAACGATTAAAGTCCTACGTGATCTGAGTTCAGACCGGAGTAATCCAGGTCGGTTTCTATCTATTAGCTATTTCTCCCAGTACGAAAGGACCAGAGAAATAAGGCCTCCTTAACACAAGCGCCTTAAAACTAATATATGAAATTATCTTAATTTAGTAAGTTTGCTTAACGACACCCTAGACAAGGGTTTTATTAGGGTGGCAGAGCCAGGAAATTGCGTAAGATTTAAAACCTTGTCCCCAGAGGTTCAAATCCTCTCCCTAATAGTGTATTTCATCAACATCCTAATGCTCTTAGTACCAGTACTAATTGCCATAGCATTCCTTACTTTAGTAGAACGAAAAATCCTAGGCTATATGCAACTACGAAAAGGCCCAAACATCGTAGGGCCCTACGGAGTCCTTCAACCATTTGCAGACGCCATAAAACTATTCATTAAAGAACCCCTTCGCCCCCTAGCTACCTCTACAACCTTATTTATTATTGCCCCAACTCTATCTCTATCACTAGCCCTAAGCCTCTGGATTCCACTCCCCATACCACACCCCCTAGTCAACCTAAACCTAGGAATCCTATTTATCCTAGCCACATCAAGTCTTTCAGTGTATTCCATCCTATGATCAGGCTGAGCGTCCAACTCCAAATACTCAATATTCGGAGCCCTACGAGCAGTCGCACAAACAATTTCATACGAAGTAACAATAGCAATTATTCTCCTATCTGTACTCTTAATAAACGGGTCCTTCTCAATCCAGTCTCTTATTTACACACAAGAACAATTATGACTTCTGGCACCAGCTTGACCGCTAGCCATAATATGATTCATCTCAACCCTAGCAGAAACAAACCGAGCTCCATTCGACCTAACAGAAGGAGAATCAGAATTAGTCTCAGGTTTCAACGTAGAGTATGCCGCCGGACCTTTCGCCCTATTTTTCATAGCCGAGTATATGAACATTATCCTAATAAATGCCCTATCAACAATTGTATTCATAGGCCCATTCCATGATTTCAACAACCCAGAACTCTACACCATAAACTTCATATTAAAAACCCTAATACTGACAACCCTTTTCCTGTGAATCCGAGCCTCCTACCCACGATTCCGATATGACCAACTAATGCACCTTCTATGAAAAAACTTCCTACCATTAACCCTAGCTCTATGCATATGACATATCTCCACCCCAATTTTCATAGCAAGCATCCCACCCTACACCTAGAAATATGTCTGAAAAAAGAGTTACTTTGATAGAGTAAATTATAGAGGTTTAAATCCTCTTATTTCTAGAACAATAGGAATTGAACCTATACCTGAGAATCCAAAATTCTCCGTGCTACCCATTACACCCCATTCTAAAGTAAGGTCAGCTAATAAAGCTATCGGGCCCATACCCCGAAAATGTTGGTTTAAACCCTTCCCGTACTAATTAATCCAATCACACTTACAATCATTTACTCAACCATTATAATCGGCCCAGTAATTACTATACTCAGCTCCAACTTATTTGTCATATGAATTGGACTAGAAATAAACTTACTAGCCCTTATCCCGCTCATAATATACAACTCCAACCCACGCTCCACCGAAGCAGCAACTAAATATTTCCTCACACAAGCAACCGCCTCAATAATTCTCCTATTATCCATCCTTATCAACTTCAAACAGTTAGGATTATGAACATTCCAACCCGAAACCAACGACACCATCATAACAATTACCTTTATCTCTCTAGCAATCAAGCTGGGATTAGCCCCCTTCCACTCATGACTTCCTGAGGTCACACAAGGCATTAAACTTGACGTAGGGCTTATTCTACTAACATGACAAAAAATCGCCCCACTAGCTATCCTATCACAATTCTATGAGCTAATGAATTATAACCTACTAATTCTCTCTGCCATTATCTCAGTTATAGTAGGAGCATGAAACGGACTTAACCAAACACAAACACGAAAAATTATAGCCTACTCATCCATCGCCCACATAGGCTGAATAATCTCCATTCTACCCTATAACCCATCACTAACAACTCTAAACCTACTAATCTACATCATAATAACCATCCCCATATTCTTTATTCTCCACACCCACTCATTTACATCAATTACTTCCATGTCACTAATATGAAATAAAATACCAATAGCCCTACCCATAATCTCACTAATTCTGCTATCAACAGGAGGACTACCACCACTCACAGGATTCCTACCAAAGTGAGCCATTATCACCGAACTTATAACAAACAATAACCTATCCTTAGCCACATTAATAGCAATAACCGCCTTAATCAACCTATTCTTTTATACACGACTAATTTACTCAACCTCACTAACAACCTTTCCAAGTAATAATAACTCCAAAATATTTATCCACCAAAACTATATGAAAAATAACAATATGTTAACTCCAATGATAGTCATTAGCACAATGGTACTTCCCCTATCCCCCCTACTTCTATAATAGAAGTTTAGGATAACTAGTCCAAGAGCCTTCAAAGCCCTAAGTAAACCCACAAAGTTTAACTTCTGATAAGGACTGCAAGACTACATCTTACATCTAATGAGTGAAAATCAATCGCTTTAATTAAACTAAATCCTCTACTACACTGATAGGACTTAAACCTATAAACTTTTAGTTAGCAGCTAAACAACTTATTATGGCTTCAATCTACTTCTCACACCTATTAGGAGGAGGGGGCGGGAGAAGCCTTAGTCTGTTGAAATTGGGGCGTCCGGCTGTGTTCCCCCGCACCCGGCCGCCCGCATGGCCCAGCTTATGCCCGAAATAACAACACACAAAATGCATTCATTTAAACACTGCTTGGCCCATTATTTCTAGTCTCTTCTTGGTTAACTCTCGCACCTGGATTAACCCATTTCTTATAAAGTGTGTTGCACCCCAAGGTGCGCTTACCGGAAAGATTCTAGCCTACATCCATCTTGAGTCGGACCTTCATCGCGTGCGTGCCTCAGAGAGCTGGGCCATCCTGTCTGCCCGCTAGACAGGAGGCTGCTGTCTCTGAGCGGAGCTGCGTGCGTTCTCTGAGCTCACTTCCTCTTCCTGTCTATATACTATACTGTTTACTCCTCCCACCTGTTTTAACCTATAGGACCAGCCAAGCAGTTTCTTTATTTTAACCAATGAAATCAACAGATTGATATATGACACTCCTCCATCACTTCCCCTTTTTCTGTTTAAACAAAAAGGAAAGACTTTAACATAGCAAAATTACATAAAACAGTTATCAAGTAAAAATTATAATAATCTTTATCATAACTAAGGAAAGAAAAGTATAACTATAAGTAACTATTCTTAACTCCATCAAAGACTCCCAGAAAGATACAATATCACCTAAGCAAACAAGAAATAAGCAACTTTCAAACTCTAGAAATGACAGAGACATCTCGCTGCCTGTACAGTTACCCAAAGTTCCTCTGTACCATTGGGGCATCCGTCTTCGGCCTACAGGCCTATATTTTTCAGCAGACATTCCACAAAGCAGGAAATTTCAAAGGCAGTCACTATCTGCTTGTCCTGAAGAATGTCTTGCAGACTCTTTCATGAATCAGGAACCCCGAAAGATCATCTCACCTTTAGGCAAGTTCAGTAGTCCTCTCTCTGCGGGTTCTCTGTGTCCACTTTATGCAATAGTCCAGGCAAGAGCAGTTTCTTGCCCAAATGGCTATCAAACTCCATAAGGATCCTCTTCGATGCCCATCTTCCTCTTAAAGTAGATTGGTGCTGCCAGGAGCAGATGTGTCTCATTGTCATGAAAAGTACTAAGTTATTAAAACATTAAATGTCCTATTTTGTAGTCTTTGAAAGATATGAAGAATGCCTATCTAACTAAAATATATTTCTATATATCTAGAAAATCTAACTAACATAACTACAAGCTTGACCATTATCGATGATTATCCATTAACAACCTATATACATTACATTTTTAAGTGAACTAAACAATCACTACACCTAATCAAGAGCAGAAATACATATAACAAAATTGACCTTAAATCTAAATCACCAAAGCAAAATCCATATCAATGTAAATTATTCATACCTATATCATATCCCCCTTTAAATGTAAAAGCAATATTTGGGAACATGGGCGCAGTTATCTCTCCAAACTGCTTCCTGCTGAATGGGGGCGTTGTTAATTAGGTCTTTCATGGTATAACCTGTGTGCTAGTTTCATCTCAGTTGGCAGTTGAGTGAAGCAATTTTCTGAAGATGTTTACAGCAACCGTTCAGGAGGGCGTGGTCCATCATACCATATCGGAATAGAAGAAATGAACAGGGTCTCATCCTCTGTGAAAACAAAACAAGAAACTCCTTTCCAAAGTATTATTTCCTTAGATCCAAATTCCAAAGTAAAGGCATTTTCACAATATCTATGTTGGGTTAGTTTAGCAGCATTTATAGACAAATATCTTTTAGCAGCTCTTGCTCCTTCCTCAGCATTCAAACAATTCAAACAGAGCATAATAGCATACAGTATCAAGATTCTCTGTGTATTTCCATCTTTGTGCGCTTTGTTTTAACCTCTATTTTGTTTATTTTTACTTTTAACTTTTTGCTTTTTAAGCATATATCTTTGACCTGGAATAGCTCTGTAGACCAGGCTGTTCTTGAACTCTCAGAGATCCGCCTGTATTTGCCTCCTAGGCATTGGGATTAAAAGTGTATGGTACCACACCTTGAACTCACAGAGATCTGTTTGTCTCTGCCTTCTAGGCACTGGGATTAAAGGCGTGTGCTACCACACTTTGAAGTCACAGAGGTGAATCTCCCTCTGCATCCCAAGTGTTGGGATTAAAGGCGTGTACCATCACAACCAACTTCTCTTTTTCTTCCTTATTTTTGTTTTTATTTAAGAATTTTAACTTTTAGCTTGCATATATTTTTAACACACTATAAATCATTTAAAAATTTTTTTTGTCTTTGACGCTCTCTTTACTGTATCTCTCTCTGTTTTTCTGACCACATAAGTCTTTAATTTACCAAGCAATCTCAGTAGGACTAAAGGCGTGGCTTTGCCAGCTAGTTCCAGTCCATTCCTTAGCTTTCTGCCATTCCTACCTTGTGGCTGAGGTACGTGGCTGAGGTACCGGCCAGAGCCGCGTTCAGTGCCACAAGTCTACAGTGTTTCAAGGTCCCTGCTAGCCAGCTACAACAGACAACACTCAAGTCCTCTCTCTGTAGCCAGCCCTCCTGCCTCAAACAGTCAGAGTTTGCCCTGGCAGGACGGCCCAGAAAGCCAGCATTTTTAAACGGCGCAGCTTTTTTCCTGCTACGGCTGAAAACCGAAAAGCATGCGTTCAGCTTTTCGTCAATACCGTTTCAGTGTTTCGTGGCAGGACCTCTTAATGAGCTGCAGGGTTTTGCAGCTAAAGCTGAGTCAGGAAGCCTCTCTTAGATGAGAGAGCTTGCTCGCCTCTAGCAATCAGAGCAGAACCGAGAAACTGCTGCTACCAAGAAAACATGCTTTACTCTTTCCCAAGCTTTCTCAGACTTTCTGTGGATTCAGTTGTCCACACGTTGGGCAGCCATCTGTTGAAATTGGGGCGTCCGGCTGTGTTCCCCCGCACCCGGCCGCCCGCATGGCCCAGCTTATGCCCGAAATAACAACACACAAACTGCATTCATTTAAACACTGCTTGGCCCATTATTTCTAGTCTCTTCTTGGTTAACTCTCGCACCTGGATTAACCCATTTCTTATAAAGTGTGTTGCACCCCAAGGTGCGCTTACCGGAAAGATTCTAGCCTACATCCATCTTGAGTAGGAGCTTCATCGCGTGCGTGCCTCAGAGAGCTGGGCCATCCTGTCTGCCCGCTAGACAGGAGGCTGCTGTCTCTGAGCGGAGCTGCGTGCGTTCTCTGAGCTCACTTCCTCTTCCTGTCTATATACTATACTGTTTACTCCTCCCACCTGTTTTAACCTATAGGACCAGCCAAGCAGTTTCTTTATTTTAACCAATGAAATCAACAGATTGATATATGACACCCCTCCATCATTAGTAGAGTCAGTCCTCTACACCTTCGAATTTGCAATTCGATGTGATTATCACATTAAGCCTTGGTAAAAAGAGGGCTTAACCTCTGTGCTTAAATTTACAGTCTAATGATCTACTCAGCCATTTTACCTATGTTCATTAACCGCTGATTATTTTCTAAGAATCACAAGGACATGGGGACACTATATCTACTATTTGGGGCATGAGTGGGGATAGTAGGAACAGCCCTTAGCATCCTAATTCGGGCAGAGCTTGGCCAACCAGGCGCCCTATTAGGTGACGATCAGAACTATAACGTAATTGTTATGGCCCACGCATTTGTAATAATTTTCTTCATGGTCATACCAATAATGATTGGCAGCTTTGGCAACTGACTCGTCCCACTAATAATAGGAGTGCCAGACATGGCATTCACACGAATAAATAACATAAGTTTCTGACTTATGCCACCATCATTTCTTCTATTACTAGCGTCGTCAATAGTAGAAGCCGGATCAGGGACAGGGTGAACTGTCTACCCACCGCTAGCCGGCAATTTAGCACACGCTGGAGCATCCTTTGACCTCACTATTTTTTCATTACACTTAGCAGGTGTGCCTTCAATCCTTGGGGCAATTAATTTCATTACAAAAATTATCAATATGAAACCGCCAGCTATAACACAATATCAGACCCCATTATTCCTTTGATCAGTATTGATCACTGCTGTGCTCCTACTTCTTTCCCTCCCTGAACTAGCAGCAGGAATCACAATACTCCTAACATAACAGACACTGGCATGGAGTAGGGTATCCTAGCCCCGCCCCCGACCCTGGTGGAGGGCAATTGAATTGGGTGCAAAAACTTGAGTATACTTTGACATTTCTTTCTTGCAAGATTCATAGATAAAATATTAACTACACATTTTATGGAGCAAGTCTTTCCTTTCTTCATTTGAAAGAATAAAATCTATGTATTATGACATCTATAATACATACATATATAGATCACATCTTGCATGTTAATATTTTGTTTTTTTTTCAGATAGGGTTTATCTATGTAACAGTCCTACCTGTCCTCAGACTCACTTTGTAGACCATGCTGGACTTGAACTCAATGAGATCCGGCCCATCTCTGCCTTCCAAGTGCTGGAACTAAAGGCTTGCATCACCACCACCCGGTTAAATTTTTAATTTTTAAAAAGACCTTATTCCCACCAGATTTAGCATTAAAATTTTCTTTTAACCTTGATAAGATTCTCAACTAAGTGTTTTACTAAAATCTCAATATTTTAAAAATATTGTAATGAAAAACAAAAACATTTGAGTGTAATAGGTAAATAGCAATCATTAAGGTAACAATTCCTATTTACATTTTTTGTTTGTTTTTTGTTTTTTTTTTCGAGACAGGGTTTCTCTTTGGTTTTGGAGCCTGTCCTGGAACTAGCTCTTTGTAGACCAGGCTGGTCTTGAACTCACAGAGATCTGCCTGCCTCTGCCTCCCAAGTGCTGGGATTAAAGGCGTGTGCCACCACCGCCCAGCTCCTATATACATTTTATTTATAAATCCACACAAAAAAATTCCAACCAATAATTTAACCACAAGGTCTGTCTTTACATTACCATGAATTACAAAGCCACGCTGCATAACACAATTTCATTTCAGCAACCTCAACACAGAAACAATATACAGCCAACATATTCACCATGCAGCACCTCTACATATGATCAAACAAATATTAACTCATTCTATGTACTCTGAAAGAAACTGCTTCTAAAATTCTAAAATTTTCTTAATATTAAATTTATTCACAATTATAGGCTACATGATTGGGGAAAAAAACTTTAACTGGCCAGTAACCACAATGTATTTGTAAAATACTTTTTACAAATAAAAAGCCTGGAAAACTGTCCTCTACTTTCTAAAAACTCAGAGTTCCACTTCCAAACTTAACCAGAACCAAACAACTTGTAATTTTTGGAGGTTACTGAACAGTGTGTTTGGCTATTGCTGTTAATTTGCCTCCAATTTACTAGGATTCAGCTTTCGTGCCATTTGCTAAAACAAAAAAAAATCTTCCAAAGGAAGTTTAAAACTTGAAGCAGTTAATGATTTTAATCAAGTGAGGGCAGAGTGATAGATAGGCCCAGGCCAGAAGAGAAGGGCAGGGTGTGTGTCTTGACATCCAAGTAAGTAACCCTTCTCTGATCCACACTCTTCAAGTTTGTCTCACAGACATCCTTAGCATGATCCCTCTTTTGTTGCTCCTGCTCAGCCCTAACACTCCCTTCACACAGTTTCCAAAAGAGAGTTTTAATAGTCATAAAAGGAAAAGATACACCCAGAAGTCAAAGTGTTCTAAATATAAAACAAACATCAGGATTCTCCGTGTCCCTAATTTTGTTGAACGTTATCATCACTAAAGAAAGACATCTCTTCTGGCCTTCAATTGTACAGACAAAATATTGTATACACAATAAATAAATAAATATTAAAAAATGCACTACCACACCCAGCTTCGCTTTCCATAAAAAAAAGAACGACATCATTTTAGCAAAGATCAGAACACCCAACAAGGTTTAAGTTCTAAGTTTAATTTATAGTCTTATCTAGCAAAATTACAGGCAAAGGGGGATGTAAATAGGAATGATATTAGTCAAATGACCACTCCCTTCCTTAGTTACTTTTGAAAAGAGCTATTGTTTTATGAAAACAATATATGCACATTCAAGCAGATTGAAAACATGCAATCCAATTCAAATAAAACTGCAATGCAGATAAACTGTGAAAATCTCATAATCTAGAGATAATAATTTTGAGGATTCTGATGTTCTTTTTGTTAGTTCTCTTAAAACTAAAAAAAAGGAAGAAAAAAACCCAAAAGCACATACTAACTCGGAAATTGCACATGTGGCACATGGCTCTTTTCTCATACAGTGATGCATCCAAAGTCCTTGCTATTCAAACAAGTCTTTGATGAGCTTACCCCTATACAACCATGCAGTTATCTCCTTGGGAGTATCCCCAGAAACAATGTTCACAACAGCTAATTTTCTCAGTTTTATTAGCCAGGAAAAATAACTACTTTTGAAAATATACTTTATATTTGGGGTGAAAAACTAACTGGACTCCCTCCTTTAAAACAGATAAATCCCAGCTAGTATTGTCGTCTAGCTGGCATTTGATGTCTCAAAAAATGCACCAAAGCTCTTGGGAGCAGAATCTTGTGTCAGAGCTCCTTGGAAGAGCTCTGGTATTAGTTGTCTAACCAGTATCCTTTTGACCTTTCTAGAAACAGGCATGGTATGAAGGACAGCAATGTATCCAGCTGGATTTGTTGACTTCCTCAGACCTATAAGTTATGGCTGGCTGTGTCCATTAGTGGATGCGGGCATCTCTAGAGCACAAGAAAAGCTTCATGGAAGAAGTGCCCTTTCAGCAATCTGGCTGACACTGACTGCCTTTCTCACAGCAGGGATATAGTAATAGCAGCTTTGGTAGTTACTGGGACTGGATTAAAGAAAACCTAGAAGATGACTGGAACACACTCCTGGATCTCATTTCCTCAGGCCATTAGACACTGATGGTTCTGTACCCTTGATAGATTGATAATATTAGGGAATCATGGTGAGGCACGTGAGGCCACGCAACCTCGAACTGAACTCTCTAAAGTCATAGACCAAAGCAGTTTCCTCCTTTGCGCTATTGATGCCATGTATTATGTCACGATGACCAGAAGAGTAAGTGTTGCAGACAACGCAAAGGTAGATCATGTATTAATAAAAGCTGCAAACACTATGATTAGTATGGCAAATGGAAGAAGGGACTGGGCTCATGCTTGCTTTGGAGAGCCACCTTTCCAGGTCTGGCCTGGATCCTTGTGGACTCCTGTTACAGGTTTTTTTTTAATTTATTTTATTCATTTATTATGTATAAAACACTCTGTCTGTGTGTATGCCTGCAGGCCAGAAGAGGGCACCAGACCTCCTTACAGATGGTTGTGAGCCACCATGTGGCCGCCGGGAATTGAACTCAGGACCCTCGGAAGAGCAGGCAATGCTCCCAACCACTGAGCCATCTCTCCAGCCCCTGTTACAGGTTTTGTAAGCTGGATTTGTGTTAATAAACATTGAATGCAATTCATAATTGATATAAAATAGGTCATCATTCATCACTATATAGACTTTAGCACAGAGTTGTGAGATGAAAATAGAGACATACTATGCAGACAAATGATAGTAAGATTTGCTTTAATTTTATACCAGTATTACATATAATCTAACATGGCCTGGTATGAGAGCACACACACTTAATCCCAGCACTCAGGAGGCAAAAGCAGGTAGATCTCTGTGATTTTGAGGCCAGCCTGATCTACATAGCAAGACCTTCTCTAAAAAAGAAAAATCACAAAAAACAGTAAATAGATTAACAAATGATTTTACAATACTTAGGTTAATGTTTTATGTTACTTATCTCCACTAAAATGGAAACTGGAAAATACACCCACAAATTCTCTAATGCTTCTTTCACTGGTGCACTCAAGGGCTTGTGTTGATGACAACAAAAAGGATGAAATAACATGGCCTGACTACTCTGAGAGTTTATACAATGTATTCCTGCTTTCCTCTTGTTCCATTCCTTGAATCACTTGCTAGGGAAAGAAACTATAACATCGTGGCATCATAGTACAAAAACTTCTGTGTACCAAGTGAACAGGATAACTGTAGCATAAAGCCTTGTGTCTTCTTATTATTTCCACTGGCTGTTTTGAGCCTTCATAATGACAAAGTGGGGATAGACAGTTTGAATAATTGCCCTGCAGGGTGACAGGACATCTCTTCAACAGTATAATCAACTTTTACAGGGAGGAAGGCAGAGTCTGTGGCAGTTGATTCAATACTATGGACCTATCAGGACAACACCAGCATCAGCACCAGAGAACTTATACATGAAAATTGTAAAATAATTCAGGAATTCCATGGGTACAACTCAGTTAAAACTCTGACTATTACTGCCCTAAGCTTCACTAGGCTCAAGAGAATATTGCTGAGCCAGCCTTCCAGAACTATAAAATGTGTCATTCCACTATTCAGCCACATGATGGCAGCACGCGTCTACTATACTGCCGACCTGCAAGAGACTCATAAAGAAGTAGGAGTTGGAGAAGCCTAAAGGATATAGTTAGACTCAAAAAATGAGGTAAAAGTTTTTGTAAACAGTCCCTTTAAATGCATCCCAAAGACAGCACAACAAAGTGAGTTTAGTCCTAACATGTCATCTAAGAGAAAAGGCCCTCTCCACCACACGGTTAACAATGGCTCTTCCCCCACCAATGACTAGGCATTCAGGGAACAAACACTATTGAATACGCCAGTAACTAGGAAAAAAACCACACATTCAGTGAACAAAGACTATAGGAGTCCATAAGAAAACAAGAGGAACTGGATCCCAGGAAGCCTGTCTCCAGGTGAAAGGCTGAAAGAGAGACGGTTCACTCAGGACTTATCACCACCTTATCACCACCACTGAAACTCTAAGCTCTGACAAATAAAGTGATAATGTCAATGATGTAATTATAATCCACAAAAAAATAATCTAAAAAGGTGAAATCATGTGCTCCAAAGTTGAGTGATTTATATTTAAGCACACCAAGGATACAAGGATTGTATCTAACCCTATTTAGAAAAATAGAATAATGAAATTCTACTTTGTGTTAGGAATACTGCCTAAGAGAGCTCTCTGACAATGCAAAAATTCAAGAATAAAAACAATACAAATTAAGAAATAACGAGGGTTAGCAGGATATCGAAGTTCTAAGGTGGACTCAAGGGTAAAACCCAGAACCAGCAGGAACGGAAAGCCCTGGAAAAAGAAAGGAAGACCTTTCCCAGGCAGGTCACAGGCCTCTCACCTGCTCCTGAGCCACACCGCACTGCCTGCTAGCTCACTATCTCACTGGATTCTCAACTTGCGATCCCCCCCTCACAACCACACCAAAGCCCTCCTCCTCTATACCCAGCAAACCTTTCAATCACCATCAATGGAGGAAACAAGATATTCTATGACAAAACCAGATTGAAACAATATATATCCACAAACCCAGCAATACAGAAAGAACTAAAAGGAAAAACACTAACACAAACCAAGGAAGCTCACTTCACACACAAAAAAAAAATCAAGCAACTGATAACATCACATCAGCAAAACCGAAAGAAGGGAAGCACACAACCACTCACAATAAAACAGAACAGAAATCAACAACCACTGGACATGAATAGCACATAATATCAATGGTCACAAATAACCTATAAAAGGACACAGGCGAAGAAAATGGTTAGGAAAACAAGATCCAAACTTTTGTTGTATACAAGAAACAAATTCAACATCTAAGACAGACATTAATTACCTCAAAGTAAAGAATTGAGAAAAGGTTTTTAGATTAAATGTACCTAAGAGACAAGAAGGTGAAATCAGGAAAAGAATAGATTAACAATATGTGTCTTATTGAAGCACCAAGGTTTAAAGTGAGTTGGGAATGGAAAGAGGCAAGCCTCAAAGAAAAGTAAAAATGAATCTACACAGAATATTCTAGAACCAACTAAAACACAAAGAACTTTTAACAAGAAATTTTCTGGATACAAAATTGTTGAAGGACCATCTTTTTACACAAGAACAATATAATCAGAGGATAATAAAACTAACAATATAGATTGCACCACTACAAAATGAGACATAAAGACATAGATACCAATATATATTATAATCTCTTAAACACAAATGATAAGACTATAATCAAAATCAAACTACAGAAAATCACTGACCATAACTCAGACAGTAGAACCCATTCTTTCCTTTGCTAATAATAGAGAATGGGTTGTGTGAGGAGGGTTAAAGCAACCGTGACAAGACTTTGATCACAGACTGACTCCAAAAAATGAATAGCTACCTAGAGGTGCAAAGAAAGCAGAAAAAGTTTTTGCAAAGTTAGAACTGAACCAACTCTAACTCTACCCATGACTCCCTTGTACCCAGTGAACAGGATAACTGTGGCAGAGAGCCTTGTATCTTCTTATGATTTCCCCAGGCTCTCTGGGGTCTTCCTAATGACAATAGGGGAAAGACAGTTTCAATGATTACACTGAAAGGAGACAGGCCATCACTTAAACAATATAATTAATTTTACAGGGAGGAAGGCGGGCTCTGTGGCAGTTGAATCAATACCATGGAACTATCAGGACAGCACCAGCATGAGCAACAGAAAACATGGGTACAACTCAGATAAAACTCTGACTGTTACTGCCCTAAGCTTCACTAAGCTCAAGAGAATATTGCTGAGCCAGCCTTCCAGAAATATACAACATGTCATGGCACTATTCAGACACATGGTGGCAGCACACGTCTACTATACTGCTGACCTGCTACAGACTCATAAAGAAGTAGGAGTTGGAGAAACATAAAGGATATAGTTAGAGTCAAATAATCAGGTCAAAGTTTTGGTAAACAGTCCCTTTAAATGCATCACAAAGACAGCACAACAAACACGTCATCTAAGACAAAAGGCCCTGTCCAAAACATGTTGAACCAGGGCTCTTCCTCCACCAGTGACTAGCCATTCAGGGAACAACCACTATTGAATATGCCACTGACTAGGAAAAAACGTGAGATTCAGGGAACAGACACTATAGGAATCCATAGGACGATGAGAGGAACTGCATCATTAACCAACTTTCTGCCCCATGACCACAATCTCCCTCATTCCTATATTAATCACTCATCAAACCATCAGCTTATTCATCTGAACAATAGTCCTAGCAGTCCATTTAGCAGCTACCATCGCCACAGGTCACTTATTAATTCACTGAATCAGTGGGGATACACTACTTCTCACAAGCATTAGCCCACCAACAGCTACAATCACATCTATGATTTTGGACATTCTTACTAGCCTAGAGTTTGCCATAGCCCTAATTCGAGCTTACATATTTAGCTTACTAGAAAGGCTCTGCCTACATGATAACACCCAATGATTCGCCAAAATGATGATTTTGATATAGTAAACCCAAGCCCATGACATCAAACAGAAGCCTCCTCTGCCGTACTGCTATCCTAAAGTTTACTTATATGATGACACTAAGATACAGCTATCCTTCTATCCATAGGAGAAGATGGAGCTCTTAACCACTGAGCAAACTCTCCAGCCCAGTTTCCCCCCTTATTATTTTTCTTCTTTATCCTCATTTTATGGAGTTTTTGGGAATCTTACCAAAACCCTAACAATGAACTCTGAAATTAGCTTGCTCCCATATGGAGAGTACACAAATTTAAATGAAAACCCAACACACTTTCTAGGCCATCCATACTGACACAAAACCATGGAACTATACCCTGACTGGCTCAGTTTATCCAGAAAAAAAGAAGAGTTTCCTACAGGTAGGCTAGACCGATACCCACTACCATCCACTGGACACCCACAAGTAACAGACTGTTAGGAGCCGTTTCCTCCCTAAAGATTATTACAGGAACCATCACCTTGGGGGGCCTGCAGGGAACCCCACACCCATAATTATGTTAAAATAGTTCTATTGGCAAAACCTGCTCCACACCCAATTAGCTATTCGCTAACTGCTAACGAACTTAATCTGTTAGCAGACCCATCCCAAATTCCAGACAATCTAGAGAGAACTAGGTGTGTCAACTCGCGACTTCCTGACCAGGGGAATCAACATCTGACTTCCTGGCCTACGTGACGAACCTGAGGAACCCAAACCACGTGATCGGGACCACGGCGGCAAGATCCTGCTCCCCTGCCCCCCGAATCCCTTATCCAGGGACTATATAAGTTGTAACCCTGTCCCTAATAGACGAAGGCTTTGACAAATCTTTGCTTGGCCTTATTTCTTTGTCTCAGCCCATCTCTTCCAGGTAGCGCCCCTCCGAGACCCTGGAGTAACAGGCTGCCAGGGTAAGTCACAAATTCTAGACTAGTGACCTACCCACGGCGGTCACAGTGGCGCCCGAACCAGTGCATCGGAGTACGGTTAGCTATCGGACAACATCGCGCAGTCCCGGGACATCAAGAAGAAAAAAGAAGATTCTGCAGCTGTAGGACTCGGACAGGTCTGCAGGACGAGAGGTAGGTAGGCGCACTCACCGTTGTCTATTAGGAGATGGGACAATCACTTTCAAAGGAAGAAAAATTTATACATAAATTATCAGGGATAAAGGAGTAAGAGTTAAAAACGAGATTTAGTTGCATTTTTCTGTATTATAGATGAAATATGCCCCTAGTTAGCTTTACCTGGCCAAAGGCAGAAAAATTCATACAGTAATTTAATCTATCAATCAGGAAAAGAAGGGTAAGAGTCAAAAAATGAGATTTATATGTTTGCTTTATGTGTTTGCTTGCGGATTCAAAAGGGAGTCCCTCAAGATGTAAAAAGTTAGGGTACGATCCACACAGCTATGCCTGCCAAACAGGCTGGCTGTTAGGGCTAGAGAGCCTGCCGTATGAAGCGAAAGCTGACAGGCAGGTTTGCTATAAAGGAGTCTAGACTCAAAAAGCTGTAGCTGCATTTAGGACTGTAAATATGCTTCTTTTCCATTTTAAAAATCTTGCTTCTTGGTCAAAAATCTTTAGTTTGTAGATGTATAAAAGTTTATATCTAAGGTAGATTAATTTCAGTACTATGTTTCTGTAAATATATTCAGAGGATTTTTAGAATTGTTTAGGCTATCCTGAGTTTTTATTTCTTTCGTATAAGGTTAAGGATTGTTCTTTTGAGTTCTATATTGTTCTTTTGAGTTTTGTGAAAAGTTTTGCTATAATTTTAATGAGCATTTACATTAAATCTGTAAGTGAGTTCTGTGAGGAATGTTACTATAATTTTTAATGGACATTTACACTGGATCTATAGACTGCTTTCAGTTAAATTGTCATTTTTGCTACGTTTCTTCTGCTTTCCCAAGAAAGTAGGGGATCTTTCAAGATTTAAAGTTCTTATCATACAAGTTTTTCCGTTTGTATGGCCCGCTCTTGGATGGGAGTTGTAATGTTTCAGCTTGAGGTCTTTTCCTGCTGCTAGGTGCGGCTTCAGGATGGAATGCTGAGACTCAGGCTTCTTAATTAAATTTATCAAGGGCCAGAGTTACAAGTGATAATGGTTAAAAATAAAAAAACATTTCTGCCTTCACAGGCAGAGATGACGGGACTCAAAACTTCTGTCCTGCTTGCTTAAAGTTACTCCAAGATATTTTATGGTATTCATGGATATTTAACAGGAAAATGTCTCATTTATCCTAGATGTAAAAGAGATACCTTTGGGTTATTTTTAGATTCTGGCTATGATAAAGTAGTTCTGCTATGGGCATGGCTGAGCACATGTCCTTGTGGTAGGGTTAAACAACTTTGTATTTAGGCCCAAAAGGGGTATTGCTGAGTTTTGAGGTAGATATTTGCCTAATTTTAAAAAATAGACATAATGGAGATCCCTCAATGCTGAGGAGATTCTCACTTGGGTCTCAGGATAGCACGGCCCCCCCATGGCTCGCGGGAGATGGGCCTTGCTGTGATCACGTGGGGCTTTGATGAGACAGCGGCCATTGCACTGGGGCCGAGGCTCATGGCCCACATGGGGGAGGAGTTCGACCCCGAGTGACCAGGAAAAAAAAATTTGGGGGGGGAAGGGGCCACAGCCCACTAATCAAAAGGGTCATAAATTCCAAAAACCCACTGCCGGTCGCAGGGCGCGGCTCCCTGCCTCTTGGGACCACTCCCAAGGTCGTTATCAGCTAGTTCCTAAAACTGTGATAATTGCAACTGGAAAACCTGTTTTTCAAGGTTAAAGTCAGGCTTTGTCTTCAGCTGGCTCCTGGTGCAGGGTCGCTGAACAGGGTAGCCCTAGATTTTTAATTCTCCTCTTCCTGCTGGGGAGCTGGAGAGATAGCTCAGTGGTTAAGAGCATTGCCTGCTCTTCCAAAGGCCTTGAGTTCAATTCCCAGCAATCACGTGGTGGCTCACAACCTCTGGAATGAGGTCTAGATTTTTGATTTTTCTCTTCCTGCTGGGAGAGTCTGGATTTGTTTGGGTCTTTCAATGCTGTATGATCCAAAAGCGGCTGTGCCAGTATGCACTTCCAGCACCAGTCTGCACTTCCAGCAATAAAGTTTTATCCCTACCCACATTTTCTTAAGCGTAAGTTGTTAACAATAATTTTTAATTTTGGTCATTTTTACAAGGATAAGATAAAATCTCAAAGTTTTGATTTACATTTCTCTGATGGTTAAAGGATGTTATATTTAAACATTTTTTAAGTGTCTCTCAGTCATTTTTAGTTCGTCTGTTGAGAGTTTTCAGTTTAGATCTATAACAAATATTTTTATTGGATTAAAAATTTTAATAACTAATTTCCTGAGTTATTCATATATTTTTAAAATGGATTTATGATAAGCAAAGATCTTTTCCCACTCTATAATCTTATTATACAAAAAGTTCTCTATTCGGGAGATATAATTTATGTTTTCTCACAATGCTTATGCCACTGAGGCTGTGTTTGAGGCAAACGTGTACTTCAAAAAAATTTCTCTGTGAGGTTCAACATAATTTTTATATGCTGAAGCCTTTGGCTCATTTAAACTTGAATTTTGTACATGGAGATGGATATAGATCTATTTCCATTCTTCTACATGTTGGTGCCTAATGAGGCCAGAATTATTAGTTAAAATGCTTCCTTTTTCCATTTTCCTATCTGCAAGGCAGACTTAAAACTTAAGAGGAGGAGAGCTTACAAACTTTTGGTTGGATGTCCAATGGTTAAAGCCCTAGTTATAATATTCTTATGGGAGACCTTGAGCTGCTAGGTAAAATTCTTACAAAAAGCAGTTTCCAATAGAGAGAGCTTAAAAGCTGCCTAACAGGTACTCAAACAGGTAAAATATAAATCACAGGTACAGTATACAATAATCAACAAACACAGTATATTAATTATAATTCAGCTATGGCAAATGTGTATATTAAATGTAAAACTTATTCTACAACAGTTTTATAAAAAATGATGTTTATGGCAAAACCTTCTCAGTTTTGCTAGTTAAGATATTAAACTCTTAATTTAAAACAGTAGCCTGTCTGATACAAAAGGGCAGGATAAAACCTGGAAAATGGCTTGACAAAATATTGACTATGATCAATGCTTCTTATACTAAACAATAGATTCATTGATAATTTTAAGATTGATTCCTGGACAATTGCCTTTGCTCAATTCAAAGGCCAAAAACAATAATCTTTTCCCAGATTATTGCTACAATTCACAACTATATAAAATCTCTTAAAGGATTTTATGCTAAATTTTACAAATGGCTCTTCCAATGGAGGAACTGCATATATGGCTAATAAAAAAAAATATTATGGAGCGTAATAAGGCTCCTTAAAAGCAACTCATAAAAGTTGCAAGTAGATCCAGATGCAAACGGATCTGACATAACACCAAGCTGACCTTTGCTAAGGCAAGGTGGAAAAGCCCTTGCAATGCATTATGAAAAAACCCGACCTATATATATTTGGGGTCGAGGATATGTTTATGCTTTTTTCACAGAAAGAAAATAAAAGCTGGACCTGATGTCGAGGCTGCGGACACAGAGGCGTTCCAGAGGCGATCGCGGAGAGGTCCTTAGTCCAACCTTCCCTGCCCCCAAGGAGAGGAGTGCCTGACAACAGAACCTGCTGCTCCACTCTGCAGGGTGTCAATTCTGCCTCCTGAGTCCAGGGAGACCCAGCTGAGAAGTGTCAGGATGTGCTTCACATAGCTGAATCCAGCTCACCTCACCCAGGAATCCCACCTGCCCTGAAGCACAAACGCTAAACTGCTTTAAAGCTGAGATGCAGACTAGACATCAGAACTGTTTTAATCTTTGGGACACAGAACTCATTTTAATTAAAATACTAACCTCTTCACTTAAGAAGGTGGAAGACTGGGGTTCCTATCACTGTTGCTCAGAGACTGGAACTGATGCTATTTGATAACAACAATGTATGTCATTGTACTCTTACTGAAATTGATCTAATGATATTTGTAACTGCTTTTAGATGTTGGGAACGGTTTGACGCATGCTGTAAAGTGTTTGGGTTTAATGCATATGTTAAAAATTTTAGATTTTGATCCCTTTTACACTGCCCTAAGTTTTGGCAGGCAGCACACGTAACTTTATGTGGAGTAGGCATTTAGGAAGGAGGATACCTTGGGCCAGACTAAAAGGTGAACACTGGGTTTGGAAAAACGCCCTTTCTTCTTGTCTGGAAGATGGAGTTATTGGTGCCAAAATTATATTATATCTTTTGTTTGAGGAGCACCTCACAGTTTTTTCATTAATGATAGATACAGGGGCCCAATGACGGGAGTTAGTGTGGATCCTTGCCTAAATTTCAAACCATACAGAGGCCGTACAGATCGGCTCAACATGGCATGGTTTTTAGGTACGAGGGCGCTCTCCACATAGCCTAAGACAGGGTGCCCTGTGATCTGCTTACTTTAATCCTGCTAGATACCTTTTATTTGAGGAGCTCCCAGGACAGGCGACTTATGGCAGGATAGCCCCCAACCTAAGACAGGGACCTGGGAACCCTAGGATGGGTAAGGGGGAAAGAAAAAAGGCCTGGTCCCTACTCGACCTAAGATTCATCAGGCACCCCTCTGTTCCCAGGAGAGGTAAATTGCTTCACCAGTCGAAGGAGGGTCTCTCCTTGTCCCAGTCCATTCTCCTTTAGATCTGACACCATAATTGACTCTGACTTGGTGCCCTCCACTTACAGCTACCTGCCTTTATATAAGAAAGGAGGAATATGTTAGGAGCCATTTCCCCCCTAAAGATTATTACAGGAACCATCACCTTGGGGGGCCTGCAGGGAACCCCACACCCATAATTATGTTAAGAATAGTTCTATTGGCAAAACCTGCTCCACACCCAATTAGCTATTCGCTAACTGCTAACGAACTTAATCTGTTAGCAGACCCATCCCAAATTCCAGACAATCTAGAGAGAACTAGGTGTGTCAACTCGCGACTTCCTGACCAGGGGAATCAACATCTGACTTCCTGGCCTACGTGACGAACCTGAGGAACCCAAACCACGTGATCGGGACCACAGCGGCAAGATCCTGCTCCCCTGCCCCCCGAATCCCTTATCCAGGGACTATATAAGTTGTAACCCTGTCCCTAATAGACGAAGGCTTTGACAAATCTTTGCTTGGCCTTATTTCTTTATCTCAGCCCATCTCTTCCAGGTAGCACCCCTCCGAGACCCTGGAGTAACAGGCTGCCAGGGCGGGTCACAATTCTAGACTAGTGACCTACCCACGGCGGCCACAACAGACACAGTCATGAACCAAAATGGTAATATCAAGTAGAATACTGAAGGACCAAGAAGTGATTGAAGAGAAACACAGCAGGGGTCTGCACTAACATGACTTGAATTATCTAGACAATGAGCAGAAGAAGTTCCTGCTGAAAGGACAAACAGGGGAACTCTACAGCACAAGCTGTAAGAGCAACCAAGGAAAACAGAGCAAGAGAGCATAAAAAACAGAGGTAAAAAAAAATCACAAAAACTCAGACAGCCACGGTAAAAAGTGGAAGAACAAAATGTAAAAGATGAAAAAGACACTCTCAGGGGGCTGGAGAGATGGCTCAGAGGTTAAGAGCATTGCCTGTTCTTCCAAAGGTCATGAGTTCAATTTCCAGCAACCACATGGTGGCTCACAACCATCTGTAAGGAGGTCTGGTGCCCTCTTCTGGCCAGCAGGCATACACACAGACACAACATTGTATACATAATAAATAAATAAATATTTAAAAAAATACATTTAAAAAAAAAAGAAAAGAAAAAGACACTCTCAGGGGTTGAAGATAGCTATACGAAACAATTTCATCACTCAAAGAAAACATGAACTGAAACAAATTCTTAAAAAAAACCATCCAGAAATTCTGGGAAAACAGAAAAACAACGAACCTAAGAATGACAGGGATAGAAGGAGAAGAACTCCACCTCATAGACAATGAAAACATTCAACAAAATCATACGAGAAAACTTTTCAAGATTAAAAAAGCATATCCCTACAAACATAGAAGAACCTGACAGCACACAAGATAGACTGATCAAAATAAAGTACACTCAACATATAATTATTGAAACAAAAAAATATAGAATAAAGACAGAAAAGGATGAGATGCACGGGGAAAAGGTTAAGTAACACAGAAGGGTAGAACTATCAAAAATACACCTGACTTCTCAATGGAAACCGAGAAAGAAAGAAGGCCCTGATCAGATGTGCTGCAGGCACAAAGAGACCACAGATACAAGCACAGATATCTATACCCAGCAAACCTTTCAATCACCATTGATGTCAGCAAAGAATCACAAAAAAAAAAAAAAACACCTGTAAGCTAGCCAGCATTATTATTCCTGCTTGTTGAGCATTCCAAGAATGCCTCACTGGCTAAGACCACCCTGCTGGGCCTCAGAATAGTATCAGCTCCCATACTGGATAATCACAGATTAAATGAATCACATAGAAGAGAATTTCCTGTTATCACTTCAACCCCAGTAGGCAGGGCATTAGTACAGAAAGTTTTATTTTAGTACAGATTCAATGCATTGTGAGAGCATATCCTCATCCAAAACACAGGGATGCCATTTGTGTGGAGATCCCATTAAACACTCAATGTTCACTGTAACTGATGAATCACCTCATGGTGATGAACCAGAGAAAACCTGCAGCAACACAGGTGACATTCACAAGTATTGATAAAGCAAAGGAGGCCATAAATTAAAAAGCCATGAAGGATCATGGTAGGGATTAAGGAGAGAAAAGAGAATAGGGATATGATATCGTTGTAATATCAAGACATTATTTTGAAAAGTTCAAACAAGATTTAAGGCCATGGGATGCATAAAATAGGGATTTGTATTAGAGCACATCAAAAGGATCACGTCAGGATATTTTTGGACAATCTGAAATTAATTAATTCCAAATTAGACAATAGGTAAATAGTTAAACATTGCTAATCTCAGTTGCTGTTGAAATAGGAAACTTCTCAACCACTGTCCTTTCTCTCATTTTCTGCACTGGGAATCAAACAGCTTCAAACTTTGTCTAAGCACTCAATTCTTGCACAGATGCCTCTTTATTGACAATCACACAGGAAAAGTCTGAGAGACGGGAGGTCACTCATTAGCTGGTTTATTTCTCCTGATAGACAAGTCAAAGCCTAGTCCTAAAATAGACCCAACAGTGTTTAAAGAAATTCCAAATGACAAACCATAAGAAAACAATATGACAAGCTATATTCTTACATGACAGGATGGCAGAGCCTCCCACACAATCGACAAAGCTCAGAGGTCACCACAAAGAACACCCAGGTCACCACAAAGAACAACAGAACCTGTCTGGCTCATGGTTCGTACCTGTCCAAGCAGCTATGAAAAATCAGCCAACCTGCTTTGACTGGTCTGATCACATTGGCTCCTACATTCACCATAGCATGGATTGGGATCCTGCTAAAAACTGACTACAATTGGGGACCGTGATTGCCAACAAGAGTACCTCATTAGCTAGGAACACATGGCTGAGATTCAAGATGATAGCAGTTAACACAAACCCAGAATGGTAGGTAGTGTTACCTCTTCAGAAGAAGATAGGATAAAAAATGGAGGTAGAAATCAACTATACAATTTACAGAAAAAGAAAAAACAACTCTCATGGCTCCCTATTGGCTCCCTCATGACTCACAATCTACTTCCCATGGGTGCTCCTGATAGCTAAGCTAGACAAGAAACCCTCAAAAGCTAGAACTGGCCAGCTGAGACTCAAAACAGTAGCACTTCTCCTAATCGATGAGCAGAAATCAAATGACTAGAAGACAGCACAGCCATTCCCAGCTCTGCCATTCCACCCTAGGGGAACACGGGGCTCTGGTATGGAAAATTGAGATTGTACTAGAAACTCTTCAAGGCTCTCAGTGCACTTCCTGGTACTCTTCCAAAATAGGGTGTCCCCTGGGTCCATGACAGAGTCACTGAACAGTGCAATGAACCCTTTCCCTCATAGCTCAGATATTAGGAAGACAAACCTAGGTCACATTCAAACTGCAACTCTCGATGAAGCAAAATTAATAATTTTGCTCATTTCTGGAAACACTTAGAGGCAACAAGGTCATGATGGAAAGGATGCAATTAGGATACAAAAAAATTCACCTTAAAAGGTGAAACAGGTTTATGATCATGGGCTATAAAGTTTAGTGATTTATAGTAGAGAAAATCAAGGATTAGTAACACATTTTATCTCTGGCTGTACATCTTAAATATGGAAAATAACAGTTATTTTAGGAAGGGGAACAACATTTTATCCAGTTCTATTTTTCTAAAACTAGTGCAACTAATGTAATTAGGTTTCATAACTTTGGTTATTTATACTAGTTCTTGATTCCTTAATCTGAGGATACAAGAAATAGTTGGAATATTTAGCAATCATCTAAAATTAATTGACTCACTACCTACTTCTTAAAAGCTATGGTCAAAAAGGGAAAACATTTCATGCTTCTTCACGTGGTCTACAAAACTACTTGCAGGACAACCAAAGATACACAAAGAAACCCTATCTTGAATGACGAAAATAGATTCATTTACTTGTCTGTGATGTGACAAACTATAATTCATGGAGTCCATGAGGAGATAAGGTGACAAAATAGCTATGATTTTTCTACAAGATATGACTTGATACACAGAGATAAAACACAGCCAGTGATTCATAATGAAGCTATTATTTGATATAAAAAATAGAAAAGAAATTATTAAGAAATGTAATAAACATGATATTATTAGCTGTGACTAATCTGGAACAATGATGAAGACATGAGGTGATTATTTTATCCTTGGGGTCCTTCCTAACAAGTTATATAAATAACAAGGGATATAAAAAACTGATTAATGTAACAAATAGAGTGAAACCTTTCTAAACAGCTAATAGCTCAGCCAACCTGCTCTTCATGGTCTGGGGGCAGTGGCTCATACAATCACCATGGCATGGCTTTGTGGTCCTGCTTACAGCTCCATTCAGCAAAAAAAGATAATATGTAAAGTACTTTAAACGTCTAGTGTTGCAGATTACCAATTAGCAGTTAACATACTGGGTAAACAGAAATCAAAAATCTCAGAGAGCAAAAGTACCCCTGGTTTGTCCTTCCAAACTTTAATAGACAAGACCTCATTTGAAGTTTAGTAAAATTTTTTATTCTCTCAGAGCACTTCCTCTTGCCCCCACAAGGCACAGGGTCCTATGGGTACATACATTCAAAGCTCTGCCATTCAACACTAGGGGAACAAAGGGCTCTAGTCTGGAAAATGGGTATTTTAGTAGAAACTCTTCCAATCTCTCAAAGCACTTTCTGTTATTTTCAAAAATAGGGTGGACCTTGTGTGTGTATTCCACTAACCAGTGTAATAAACCCTTTGACTCATAACTCAGATATTCAGACCTTCTACAAAGCAATGTGCCCTGCCTTCTCTAAGGACTGGATGGCTGGGTGTTTGTTTGTTCACAGCTGCTCAGAACTAAAAGATTCACACACAAACCATATTATTTGTAATGCAGTTTTGTAGCACGACGGGTCAGGAGTAAAACAATTCAGAGAGAGCATAACATACAGAATCCATATTCTAGGCATATTACATCTTTATGTGGATTGACTTAATCTATATTTCTTTTATTTTCACTTTTACTTTTGGAGACAGGTTCTCTAAATCTTTGACAAGGAATAACTCTGTTGACCAGGCTGTCCTTGAAATCAGAGATCTATCCATCCCTGACTCCAAGGCATTGGAATGAATGTTGGGTCCTGCCCCACCTTGAAGTCACTGAGCTCAATCTACCTATGCCACTTAAAATCTCACAGGGAAATCTACCTCTGGCTCCCAAGTATTGGGATAAAAGGTACGTACCAACACACACAACTATTTTTTTTTGCAAATACTGTTTAAGAGTAGTTGAATTACTCTGATGGTAATATGGCTGGAAAAGACTGATGGGCCAATGACAGTGCCACCAGGATTTATCTCTATTGCTTGTACTGGCTTTTTGGGAGACTATTCTCTTTGGATGGATACCTTGTTCAGCATAGATATAGTACAGAGGGACTTGGAACTTCCACAAAGCAATGTGCCTTACCTTCTCTAAAAAATGGATAGGTGGCTGGTTGTTTGTTCACAGCTGCTCAGACCTGAAATAATCAAACAAAAACCATATTATTTGTAATACTGTTTTGTAACATGAAGGGCCGGCATTAAAATAGTTAAAAGAGAGCAAAACAACTTACAGTATTAGGATTCTCTGTGTATTTTTCATCTTTAGGTGGCTTTACTTAACCTATATTTCTTTGATTTTTACTTTTCCTTTTTTGACAGGTACTCTGTATCTTTGTCCAGGAGTTACTCTCTATAACAGGTTGTCCTTGAACTCAAAGTGATCCACACTTTCAGTGATGAGAACTCACAGAGATCTGTCTATCCCAGCATGCCAGTAAAGGTGTGTCCTGCCACACAAAGAAGCAAGAAAGGTCAATCTACCTCTGCCCCGTGAAGTTTCACAGGGCAAACTACTTCTGGCTTCCAAGTGTGGGGAATTTTTCTTTTTTTCACTTTAAAACATTTAGCCTTTAGCCTTTGGCAAACCTATCCTGGAACTAGCTCTTGTAGACCAGGCTTGCCTTGTACTCACACAGATGATGCTGCCTCTGTCTCCTGAGTGCTAGCATTAAAAGTGTGTGCCACACCCACCCAGCAACAAACACTTTCAAAAACAAGTTGAATGCTATTTTTTGAAATGTTTTCACATGAGAATGAATGTTCTATATATGTATGCAGAATCTCAAACAGTAGAAATTTATTATAAGTCTCTCAACTTAAGTGAATATATGAGGAATGACCTGTAAAGACATGAATCGGTGGACTCCCTGGGATAAATAACAAAACAACAATAAAACAATACCATTCAGGATAGCAAGGGCAGGCATAAGAATTTCAAGTACTTTCCAGTAACAGAAGTACATTTGAGGTACCATTTTTTGGTTACAATTTTCTTCGCCACTGATATGATTAAACTCTCTATACAACAGCAACTCAGATAATGAGATTGATCTGGTTGATGTCCCTAGATCACAGTCCATCCTTCTGGGAGCTTAGGGTGGAAACTCAAGCTAATAAATGAATGCAAAACATAGTCCACTGACTCCCACACAATCAGGGGAGGACACAACAGATAAGCTGCACTCCTCAGGAGTGGCTCCACCCACTTTGGAGACAGGGGGGGCATGACCTGCCAAGCCCAGCCACTCTGCATGTGGGTACAACAGCAACGTGCACCCAGCCCAGCCACTTCTGCCCACCTGGGGACGTTGGCCCCTTACTCACCTTGGGCCACAGCTCCTCTGATCTGTGGAGAACAACCACTCATTCACAATGGTGCAGCTGCTGAGTTGACAAACTCTCCCCCCACAAGGGAGCCCAAGGCACAGTGCACAAGAGAGACTGGGATTGCTTCAGGAAGGGCAACATACAGGGTTACAAATAGACTTCAATCAACATAGGAGACCTGGAATAAAAATTAGTATTCAGAAAGACTAGAAATACCAATGTTCTTGAATTAATATACATTTAAGGCACAACAAGACTTAAAGGGGTTGTGACACTGGCATGGGCTCCTGAGAAGCATTAAAAGAATAGTTTTTTAATAGAGGATGGGTGTTCCTGCTGTTTGTAAAACACGGTTATCGCCTTTGTTTTGGGAATGCAGCTGGTTAATCCTAGGAAACAAACATTTATAGCTTATACTAATCTCTGACATGTGCAGTTAGTATACCAATTATGTTTGGGGTATTTGGGATGCAACTCTCCCTTACCTAAATTCTACTTGGTGACTTAATATTTTCTAAGAACTGATACCATCAATCCTAGTCTTCTACATCACAGTAGCAGTGGAGTGCTACTCTAAACAGAAACTACTGTTTACAAGCTACACAGAATGAACTACAGATGGATAGTAAACATAAATGTTAAATCTTCAAAGGGCAAAACTTATGAAAGATACTAGAGGGACCAGGGCTCTTTGACCTTGGCATATCAGAGTTACATGGTGGCGATACAAGCAGGCGTTTGATGATGATTTCAAATAACATATTTCAAAGCACAGTTCCGCTCCCAGTGCTAGGCACAGACGCAGTGAGCAGAGTGACGGTCGGCCCAGGAGATACAAAGAACGTGCAGGACCACTCAGATCATGCTGGAGCATTAAAGACAAACAGAAGCATGATGGATGATGCAGGAGCAGACAAGAATAGACTGAACTCTCCATTTGATCACTCGCTAACACATAGCCAGGGGAAGATGAACCACACTGGCTCTGGTAGCTCAACTAGCACCTCCCCCAAGTCTGGGGATGGCACCAAGCTCACCATGTCGTGGTTTTCCAGCTTTTACATGCTCCCTGCTCAGCTGCCTGTGGCAACACTCGTTGCACAGCACACAAAACCACGTATGCCAGGTCTCTTCAAAGGCTGAAACTGGCCCCTGAAAGACAAAGCACAACACCACCCATAAGGTTAGACTGGGCTTAAAGACACAGCACAATGGTTCCAGACACTGCCTTTCATCTGAAAAACCTTTTCTGAATCAGCACAGATGCATTTCTGTAGCACTTAACCCAGGCTCCAATACAAACCCTACTATCTTGCTGCTCTGAACTTCCCCTTCTCCTTGACATGAGGTGACTACCTGGTTGCCATTTGTAGCAAGTTTGACTTCAAAGATAAGCCATCACAACAATCAAGATGGTGCTGATTCTCCACCAGCAGTGACAAATGATCTTGAACTCCATCAGTCCTGAGGCAAATTGAAGTCTGACATCATGATTCCATAGTAAGCACCAGACATGACAAGTTTTTAAAAATGTCCTAAATTCATTCACTCTGACCATAAACAGGAAAGAAGGCAAGGAAAAAGGTTTCTGCTTCTTGGGTTCACATAGACTTACAGCAGACAATAAACATACACAAGTTAAGACCCAGAGAGGTGCTGTCTTGTGGTAATCAAGATCCGTCAGAGTTAAGAGAACAAGACATCAGATGGCTCCTCTTTTCAGAAAATAGTGTTTCCTACTCTATGTGTCTCTCATGTCTGTGAGCTACACCTAAGCATCCTACCTCAAATACGGAAACTCATCTGAGACAGCAGTCTCAGCTCAATGCCTGGGTGTGCCACACACTCACACACACACACACACACACACACACACACACACACGGTAGCTCCTTGTGACACCCGATATTGGTGTCACAAGCCCTGCAAGCTGCATCCAATCATTGGGTATTAGGTTTAGTCCCGCAAAAGATTCCAACAAAGCTACAGTGAAAGGAGCGTGAGCCCCGTAGTCCACAACTGCCTCTTTTAACTGTTTAATGTCCTTAAAGGCCAGGGGGTTATGCTGCCTGGCCCTCTGTCCCTGCTGATCAATATTTTCCATAAGAGGATAAATCTGTTTCTCAATTTGCTTCTCTCTACTTAGATTATTTAACTTGTCCCGGATCTCTCAGATTTCCGCCTCTAAGTCCATAGGGGCAGAAGCAGTAGTACCAGGATTTTGTGGAGGAGGTCTCATGAAGATAGCTCCCTTTGCTTCCTTTCTCTCCTCTTTTTTTAGCTTTTTTTTTAATCAGTGCGATCTCCTTTTTTAAAATTTCTTCTTCTTCTTCTATATCCTTTCTAATGCTACCTGTTCCTAAAACTTCCTGTTCCTCAAAACTCTTAATAGAACTTACAGATTCTACCTCCTGAATCTACTCAAGGGTGTTGTTTAAGCTCTGTAATTGCTCTTTGACTCTAACGTCATCATTGAGAAGAGCATCTCTGACCAAGCGCCATAGTGAAAATATTGCCATGGGGACTTCTTGTGGCCCTCGCTCTTTCAGAGCATTTTGAAGATCAGACTTTACCTGATCCCAATCAGTAATGTTAAAACCTCCTGCATGTAGGAACCAGGGACTAAACTTTAAAACTGTCTTAATGGTCTCTTGTGCTGTCTCAACCTTAATACCGGTGCCTCTATTTTCCAAAAGACCTAACAACTGGCCTGTTAACCGGCCCTCCAACACAGGAACAGAATAACTTGCACCCATAACCAATTCACCCTCGCCGTACAATTTCTTACCTTGCTGGCCAGTCTTCCCGAGGGCGACCTCTCAGGGACTCCCACTTCCCGATCTCGCAGATGGGTCTGGATGCCGATGATGTATCCCAGCGGTGCCTCCAATTGTGACACCCGATTTTGGTGTCACACCCTGGGTACAGTTTGCGCGCCACTGTACCGAACGCGAGGCAAGTCGGGCAAGGCATGGAGGTTGAACAAAAGAGACAGAGACCATGGGTCATTAGAAAGGAGATCAAGCGAATGCCGTTTATTCAGACTTCGGGGAGCCTATTTCTAACAAACTGCAGCATGAAGATCTCTCCGCCCAGGAAGGTGGGAAATTACCATATTAACAATAGGTAAGATGCCTGCAGCTAGTCACCAGGCGAGCAGGGATAGCAGGAAACACACAGGAAGCTTAGTTAACTGATTATAATCTGTCCCCACCAAAGCAGCCCAGGAATAGGGCTAAATGCTTAGTCATGGTGACCAGAAATTGTCCTCGAGATGCACCCCAGGAATAAGGGAGGCCAGGGCCCTACAGCTCCTCAGCAGACATAGTAGGTCTACAAATCAGGCATGATTTGGTTGATCTAATAAATCAGCTATGTTGTCTGATCAAGTGAAAAAGACTGATGAAAATCCTTCCATTTGTGTTGTATGGCATTTTGTTGGAGTTCTGACAAATAAAACTGGCATGGAGATCCAGGGTAGAGCTAACCACTAGTTGACCATAGAAGCACGGTGGTGGTGCTAGTGGTGGTGGTGGTGGTTCATGTCTTTAATCACAGCACTTGGAAGGTAGAGAAAGGAAGTGATAATGTGGGGTAGAGACAGAATCTCACCCTTTTAAATGCAGAAAGGAGACCACGCATAGGAAGCAACTGGCGACTGCTCCCAGTTCTCTATCAAGTCAGGACCAGGATCAGCAACAGAGAACTTATTCATGAAAATTGTAAAATAATTCAGGAATTCCATGGGGAAAACACAGATAAAACTATGACTATTGCTGCCCTAAGCTTCACTGAGCTCAAGAGAATGTTGCTGAGCCAGCCTTCCAAAACAGTAAGATGTGTCATTGCACTATTCAGCCACATGGTGGCAGCACGCGTCAACTATACTGCCAACCTGCAACAGACTCATAAAGAAGTAGGAGTTGGAGAAGCCTCAAAAAATCAGGTAAAAGTTTTGGTAAACATTCGCTTTAAATGCATCCCAAAGACAGAACAACAGAGTTTGGTCCAAACACATCTTATAAGAGAAAAGGCCCTCTCCAACACACATTTAATGATGGCTCTTCCTCTGCCAGTGACTAGGCATTCAGGAAGCAACCGGTATTGAAACTGCCAGTGATTAGGAAAAAAACCCTACATTCAGGGAACAAACACTATGGGAGTACATAGGACAATGAGAGGAACTGCAGCCCGGGAAGCCTGTCTCCAGGTGAAAGGCTGAAAGAGAGTGATGGTTCACTCAGGCCTTATCAACAAAACTCTTATCAAGGAAAACATTTGATTGAGGCTGGCTAACAGCTTTAGAGGATTTAGTTCATTATCATCATAACAGAAAGCATGGTGGATGCAGTCAAAAAAGGTGCTGGAGAAAGAGCTGAGAGTTCTCCATGAAAATCAGCAGGAAGCAGAAAATAAACATGACATAACTACTCCAACAAAACTGTACATCCTAATAGTGCCACTCAACATGGGACTTTTGATACTTCTCATGGTATTAGAAAAAGGAAGCAGTACTTCAAAGAATGTTAGAAAAATATAAATGTGTAGATGACCATACTAAAAAAGGACTTTGATATAGAAACATGATTATGTATAGATGGATCCAGGAAAAGCAAGACTGGAAAGGTTTTACAAGCTACTAAGGTATGCAGAAATTGTTTAAGGTACATAAGGATGAGAATTAGGGATCATATATTTATTAAAGTTTGCAGGGTCAGATTCAAACTATTTCAAGGACTCATTGTTTAATAATCATTCTTACACACTATTCTAATGTCATTAGATGGACACAATGGGGAACTACTTCTCTCATTTCTATACAAGCTCAGTGAGGTGCCCAGTAACAAAGCATATTTATTGATCATTTATTGTCCTGTACATGGAGGCCATGGAGAAACCAATCAATGAAATGGAATCGTTATAAAGACTACAAAAGGAAGTTCAATGTGGGAAAGTTTTCTTCAAGGCTTCAAAGGAATACACAGTACATAAAGCAAAGCTTTTGGATTATCCTCACATAGATGGACAAATGATAATAGACAGACTTGAAGAATGTAATTCCTTAGAATCACAAGTGACGGTAAACTGGCTTTAACACAGAAAGAAAGATTGATTTCTGCCACCTGCATTGGTCTTCAGTACTCGAGAAGGGTGTATATTTAAAACAAATAAAATAACAGTACTGTTAGCCAGGGCCACATTTGACTCAAATCTATTTTGGTTAAACTAATGGAACTATAGCAATTTGGCTTTATGACAAGGTCAGTTCTTTATACAGATTATTGATTGCCATGGCATGTGGACAGGCCAGCAGGACATTCATGGAACATCTAAAATTGATCACCTAATTACCGACCAGGACACTCATGGAACATCTAAAATTGATTACCTAATTACCAGCCAGGACACTCATGGAACATCTAAAATTGATTACCGAATTAATAATTAGGTAATTAGTACATAGAGAAACACTGCTTATCTCAAGTACTGCTGAAGTAGGAACCTTCTCAACCACTATCCTTTCAGCACTGTGAATCTTTCAGATTCAAGCTGGAACTATGTACTCAGTTCCTGCACAGATCACTCTTCATTTATAAGCAACACTAAAAGACAGAGATAATGGAGATCACTCATTAGCTGGTATATTTTTCCTTCTCAAAGACCACTCGAGGCACAGACCTAGAAGGAGTTGCCGGACTACCTACCCAGCACTGAGCAGCAGAGGCAGGATTTGGTGTTTAAAGCAATTTTCAATTACAAAGCATGAGGCAACAACATTCTTCTAAGTTCATAGTTTCCAATGCTATTATGGAAAAGCCTCCCCCTCACCCAGAACATTCACATTACAAAAAAAAAAATTAGGGGCTAAGGGCCACTACCCAGGTCACCACACAAACTAACAGGACCTGTCTGGCTCATGGTTCATTGCTTTCTAAGAAGCTAAAAATTCAGCCAACCTCCTCTTCCTGATGCTCCCTTCAACAATAAAGAAGAATCTTTTAAAGAACCGGTGCTGCTGATGATTAAGTAGAGTCAGTCCTTCATTAGCTATGATCACCCATCTGGGATGATCATGGGGTCATGTCCTCCAGAGGCTAGGAATCGATATTAGAGCACACCAAGTACAACTCACATCATTCTCTGAGGGTATACAGTCATGTTAGGCAGGACCACACCCTTTAATCTACTTGTACTAGTTTGCTTGAAATAATGTAAGGTTTAATAATAAGTTAAGTTTTTGTACAGATCATTGAATGCATGGTTTGTGGTGTGTCAATATTCATTGCTCGTTTTATGAACCCTAAACCTAACCCTAACATCACAAAGGAGCTTGCTCAAATACAGAGAGAACCAAAAGGTGAGTGAACAGCCCCCCCACATACACTTTCTAGGCTCTCCATAGTGAGGCAAAACCCTGGACCTCTACCCAGAGTGCCTAGGAAATATACAGGACAGTTTCCTACAGATAGGCTGGCCCAATGCCCACCCCCATCCACTGGATGCCCACAAGCAACAAACACCACCCTGCAACAATAATTCACCTACCCTGCAACTTCAGTGGAACTCAAAAATACAGCTTGAAACAATACTGAGAGGACCAAGATGTGAGTGACCAAGACCACAGCAGAGGTCCTCATTAACCTAATGCAGGTTATCTAAACAGACAGCAGGAGAGGTTCTGATGAGAGGACCAAGAAAGGAACTGTAGCTGTGAGAGCAACCCGGGAGAACAGAGCAAGAGAGCATGCTAAAGGAGACCTCATTGGCAGACCAAGAACAGTTCCCAAAGACTCAGAAAGCAACTGTAAGAATTGGACCCAGCACTAAGGAGGCAGAGGCAGTCGGATATTTGTGAGTTCGAGGCCAGCATGGTCTACAAGAGCTAGTTCCAGGACAGGAACCAAAAGCTACAGAGATACCCTGTCTCAAAAACAAAAAAAAATTGGAACAAGATGCCAAGACAATGTCAGCATCAATTGAAGGAAGAGATGGGTAGGCTGCAATGCAAAAGTTTGTCCAACAACCTAATAAACCATATGATAACATCAAAACCCAGTGATCACAGATCAGGAAGATTTCATCATCATAACCAAATAAAAGCAGAAGAAAATGATTTGAAACATAACTTCATGAAAAGGAAAGAGACAGCTGACCATAAAAAATAAAAAATTAAACACACAGGTAAACAGAAAACCTCTTACCATTATAACTTAGGTTTTTAGCAATGCACTTGATTCCCATATAATTTAACAGATAGTTTTGACACACAATGCATAAAGATGTAACTGTGTAAAATAAACAGTGAACTGGAGGAGTTAATTAAAAAAGAAAGACATTTCTGTATACTATTGAGGTTAAATGGGTATGGACTCTAAAGCAGAGTTCCCTTGATACCCAAAGAAAAAAGCTTAAACAAATTTATGTCACTCTCATTTTGTAAAATAGATTCATTCCAATAAAAAAAAACAGTCCCCAAATCTTTATATGTTTAAGCATCAACCTAACTTAAAAGTTAAAGTTCATCTGAAAACCATCTAAATCAGTCACCATTTGGTCTTGGATAAATTGGGATTACACCGACTGGGAACTGGTGTAATCAAACCAAGATGGACATAACTGACATTCCAGCAAAGGAGCAGTATGAATGAAGGAAGCAGTAATGGACTCTGAGCAAGTCCAAGTGCAGACTCACCTTTAATGACTCAATTAACTGCCCTGTGAAGTCAATAGAGCAGAGGCCTTGCCTTTGAAGCTAGGTGAAAGGCTGCCTTGGTGTCAATGGGCAGCCCTGTCTCCCAAGGGAGTTTCAGGTTGTAGTCCTACCTCAGAAGAAACTTTATTCCTTGGTCATGTACCTACAGCCATCTTGAAGTAGAAGTTCATTTTTGTTTGTTCATCTATTAATCTGAAAGCTAACTAAATCCCAAGGTGGCCTCCTGGGTGGGTTCTGTTGCTCACCAGGGGATCTGCTGAAAGATTCTAGCAGAAGGCATCTGCATTGACTCCCAGGAGCTAGAAGAAACTTCCACCACTCCCAGAGCTCCTTGGAGCTATGCCTGAAGCAATGCAAAAACTCTAGAGCAGGACAGTGACTGGGCAATGATGAGATTGAGGAGGGCTGGGAAGAAAGGTTTGGGCCCCTTCCTTTGAAAGAATTGTCATGCCCTGGCTGCTTGAGGTATAATGTGTGTGGCAATGGCGAGAATTCCTGAGAAGTGTGTAAGGTCATTTCTGAAACGCCACTAGCCCACACTTACTAATAATCTCAGCATTGGACAGCTGACTGACCACACTTTTCTCATTTTTTGTACTATTAAGCTAAGAACCCATGTCGTATTCTAATTAAGTACTCTGTCTTTGAGTGTTTGTCTATCTTTTGGCATTTTACTATAGACATTCAGAAGAAACCAGAACCGTTTTAGAAACATCTTCATGCAAATATCCTTTATAACTCTGAAGGCTAATACTCAGAAAACAATGGAACACAGGAACAATGCAGTCAAGGTCATTGACTCTGTGTGACAGAACCTTTTCTAGTTCCCAGTAATGTGCTCCTCACCTGCACAGCTTCTACCATCTATGTTTCTGCCCACAGTCTTATCATCAACATTTGGACAGTCTCTAAGGTGATTGATTCCTTGTGCCTTTCTCCGTCTATGTGAGTATGGGCCCATGTTAGTGCTTCCCTCAGTGGTCTGTCCATGGAGAGGTATGCTGTTCACAATAGCATAAAACCTTGTCCTACGTCTACATATTAACCCAGTCTCAAAACCGTTCTTAGGCTTTGGGGTTCTGGTTAAAGCAACATTCTCACTCTGTGGTGCATGTTTCTCTTTCTCTCAGACCATTTGGAATGCTTTGATAAAATAACATAATTGGGTGGTTTGTGTGTGTGTGTGTGTGTGTGTGTCTACATGCATTTCTCAAAGCTCTGAAGGCTGGGTCATTCAAGTGCAAATGCCTGCATATTTGCTGTGTTTGACGACCTCAGTACTGGTTCATAAAGGGCCCTCTCATGTGATTATTTTATGAGGCCCCTAACAGCGGTTACAAGGTCTCCACCCGACTACCTAAAGACTTCCCCAAAGGCTCCAACTGTCCCCCCCATTGACTCAAAATTAAGATTCCAGCAGGAGACTGGGAGAAGCAGCCCTGTCACACCACAGCCACTGCTTGTGTTTATCCATGGAGAACTGGGAGAACAAGAGTGACTCCTCACCCCTGTCAGCCTCACACTCACCTAATTCACGTAGCTTACACACCTACAGACAGATCGAAACCATTCCTTTGAAAAGTTAATTGCATGCCATTTCAATATTAAGACTTCTTTTTTCAACTTACCTTTAAAGAAAAGGGATAGGAAGCAGAGGGTATAGTCTTTGAAAATATAATAAAAGGGTGGTTGTGAAATTTTTATTGAAAATATCTCATATCATGTAAATAGAGGAAAGGACTATGTGAAAAAATATTAAAATATTCTTTTACTTAATGGCTGTTCATATCAATCTTCTGGGTTATACCAGGGTCATAGAGTATTTTCTTATAGATCTAATACATCAATTTCTGATGGCACATGCTTAGGATGCAACTAAATATAAAACTATCTAAGTTCACAATAAGGTCACTTTTCATAAATCCATAAAAACAAAGCAAACCTGAGGATTATTTACATATGCGACAATAAACACTACCAGAGGCAAACCTCAGTTACACCATTGCTAGTACTCTTAGAGTGTTCTCCGCAGCTGTACCAGGAAACTACAGATTGGGTAATTTATAAAGAGCAGATATCCATTCAGTTCATAGTTTTGCACACTGGAAATTTCAAAAGCATCTCAGGAGAGTCTTCGTATTGTATCACCTCACTGCCAGGGCAAAAGGTCAGGAGAGGTCAAAGGTGAGGCAGGCAGTGAGGGTGGGTGCTCCTTCATTTTTTGGTAAATCCAACTCATGCAAGAGTATTCTTGAGGGAAGAGCTCTCATGATCAAATCAGTCTTCTCTGCCTCTGTCCAGGTCTCAGCACGGCCATGCTGGGGATAAAGTTTTCAACTCGGGAATGTATGGAACACTCAAATCCTAGAAAACCACTTTTCCTTCCAGCTGAGAAAGAAAGACTCCTTAAGCATATGATTCTACCACTGCCGTGAAGCTGTTACCATTTTGAAGTAAAGTCGTGCTGTAAATGTGCAGACAACTCATAGCAAATGCACAGGATCTGCTTTCAAAAGGTATCAACAAGTAATGCTGTGTGTTAGTATAACCTACTGGGGCAAATGTTATCTTCATTTTACAAATGAAGATGCTGAAACCCTTAGCAATTAAACAACTTACTCAAGACAGTTAGCATGAAATGGGTCAAACTCAACCTCAAATGCAGGAAATGGACACATCTGAAGGGCTCGCTGACTAGCAGCACCTTGCCTGAGCAAGCAAGGGTGGTTGCAAATGATCTTATGAGATTTGTCCACTAATGTATGGCTTACTATCTAGAAGACACTGTCTACAAACTTGGAGCATACTTTTTAATTCTTCTTTAGAACCTCTAAACCTGCAGGTTGTAGCATCCATAAAAGCTCAAAACAACACGAATGTAGTCCGTCATGAAACTGCTAACCTACAAAAAAGTTCATGATTGTTTAACTAATTGGGAGAGGGGTATGAGAGTCAATTGTGTGGTTCTTGAACATTAATCTGTAGAGGATAGATAGCACTGTGCAATTTCAAAAGGTTGGACACATCTGAATATGTGATCCTTAGCTTGTTCTTTTAGCAAGCTAAGGATCTGGCATATAGAACGTTTCTGAGTGGAACTTAGAACCCCAAATTTCATACACTAAAACACAAAACAGACACCAGATGTGACTGCAGCAAGTGACTTAGGTATGAAAACCTTTCATTTCCTTTGTATTTTAGTCAAATTTGAGAAGGGTGTTTAAAATTGTCTATGTTTCCTATGGATTCAACTGAAAAATCCAGAAGTTTCGGCTACTTTTCTTAAGTCGGATACTGGTTTAGCCAACTATTCACCTGCTGCCCGATACTTGGGTTCTCCCTAGATAAATTACAATAGTGTTGTCGTGTGCTTTTTTTTTGGTTTTTGAGACAGGCTTTTTCGGTAGCTTTGTAGCCTGTGCTAGAACTCACTCTTGTAGACCAGGCTGGCCTCGAACTCACAGAGATCTGCCTGCCTCTGCCTCCCGAGTGCTGGGATTAAAGGCATGTGCCAACACTGCCTGGCTCTGTTTTTGTTGTTAAACGCAGACTTTGGGAGTAAGGAAAGACTCCTTTCATCCTCCTCCAGCATGTTCATTTCAAATGTCCTCCCTTAGACTGTAAACTGTTTCTGAAACAGGGCACTGTTATTCATCCTCACAGTATCAAGGGGTCTGCTGTGGGAACAAAAAGCCTGTCCATGAAGGGACCAATGTGCTCTGCCCATCCCTCAGTCCGGAACCCCAGTCTGATTGTTTAGGTGGAATTACCTCACTAGTTTCTGTTGGATGTGGCAAATGTCTATCTCGATGGTGTCATTACTGTTTGCTCTCTCAGTCAGCTTACTACATCTTATCTGATAGATGTTGGATGTGACCCACTTGGTGATTTTCTGCTCTCTTTCTGCTATTAGCTATTTGTTCTAACATTTTTACTGGTACACACTTTTAAAAAAACTTTGAGACTGAAAATATACTACTCATTTATACTTTGTAGTGGTTGGCAAATAGGATCTACTAAAATGAACAAGTTAACCCAAAAATTGAGGAAACTCAAGGTAACACCAGTAACAGGAAAAGAACCAGAAACAGAGGTAGAACAAAAATGATGTGATACAGCCAAAATAACAAAAGACAAGATAGGGTATAAGAAACCAACAGACATAAAAATGGCATCAACAGATCCACAGTTGCTAAATCCAATTCTAGATAGGGCCCCCAAGTACCAGCAATATTGGTAAAAACAATACAAGATATTGATAAAGATAGATAAATGGGATAAAGGCTAGCCTTGAATATTACCAGACATAGGGCAGTCAGACCTGGCCAGTCAGCCACAGTCTAAAGCCGTTCCCTCTTTTCCAGTAAGTACACTAACAAAAAAAAGACTCCTTTATTGGCAAAATTAAAAGGACAGTCATGGTGGGTACCCCTATCAGGGGATGGACCAAATATAGAAGATACTGCACCGCACAGTGGTGAATGGGTAGAGAGAAGTTAAGACCATTTACTCCAGGAAAATTAAGTGAGTTAAGACAAGAATATGCCCAAAATGGCATGAAAGATGCCACATGGATAGTGAAACTGTGGGGAAAAGGTGAAGACACAGTTATGTTGACAGAACATGATATGAGAAAAATCCGTAATATAGTAGAAAATCCGAGTATAACAGAAGCTCTAGAGCATTGTTTGAATGTAAGGCAGGGTGATACCCATCCACTATTTGGATTACAGCAGCTTGGAGACATGCATTCCCTACTATGGATCTTACCCAGTTTGGAGCAGCAGGTAAATGGATGACATACCAAGAAGGTATACAGCTAGCAAGAAAATTAGGCATATTGTATTTTATAAACAATGAAACAAACACACCACAGGCAGCTCCACTAATTCCACAATTTAAGAAAATAATAATTAAGGAAGTGCCACCACACCTCAGAATGAGTTTAGCAGGACCAATTCAAAATTGCCAAACAGTGGCAGAAGCCACTAATTTTTTCAAAAACTTCATAGAGATGGATAATGATAAAGTACTGTCATTTGCAGTCAGTAAGAAACCAAGAGGATTTTTGCAATATATAAGGAAAATTAAACCTCTTGGAAAGGCTAGAACAGGGCTTCCCATAAGTCCTAATGAACCATGGAACCCATGGAGGTCAGTAGTAGGACAAAGAAGAAAACCATTCCCACAGAGACCTTTTTTAGGGTACAACAGAGGACCAGCAAATACTGGTCCTCACATACAAATTCAAAAAAACAGATGGCAACCAGACAGGAGCAGATCAATACCCATACCAAGGGGGGAAAACAGGTGGCAAAACAGGTGGCAGAGACAAAATGCCACACCCAGTAACAGCAGCCACTAAGACCAATGGTAAACCTGCCAATAGTTAAAAAAGGAATGATAGTACCAACAAAATGGCTTTTATATACAGGAAGTGAAATAAGTATCTACACAGAATTTACAGATAATTATAAAAATAAAAAACTGATTAGAATACAAGGAGTTAATACAGAAAGAACAGTACCAGTAATAGAAATAATTATTCAATGTTATGATGTTAAGCATAAGAAAGAAGTAGCTAGTTTTTATGCACCACTAAATAGTTTAGGAATTAAAGAAATTTGTAAACTATTCCCATTCTTCTTGAATTACAAGCCCATAAGGAAATATTATGTAAATTTAGCAGAAGTAAAAATTGAACCAGTAAAATTACCAAAAATTCCTCCAACTTTTACAACACAATACCCTATAAAAGGAGGTATGGCTGAAATTTCAGATATGGTCCAGACTCATTTAAAAGAGGGCATTATAGAACAAGCACAATCTTTTAATTACAACTCACCAGTGTGGCCAATACTGAAGCCAAATGGAAAATGTAGATTTACAGTAGATTACAGGAGGATTAATGAACCCCCCCCAGAATCCAAGGTAATCTATCATACGTAGAAGATATTTTTCTACAAATAAGACAATATGCACCAAAATGGCTAACAACATAGACTTGACTGATATGTTCTTTGGGATACCATTGCATCCAGAAAGCCAGGAAATTACAACATGTACATGGCAAAATAAAAAATATAGATTTAAAAGATTGCCACAAGGATATTTAAATAGTCCAATTATAGCACATGCAACACAGATGACATTAGAAACATTACCAGAAGTTAAAGGTAAAATATTATCATATATAAATGATGTATTAATTATAGCACAACTAAAGGAAGATGCTAGAGAAACATTAAGAATTTTAGTCCAACATTTAAGAGATAATGGATGGACCATCAATATGCATAAGTTACAAGGTCCATCACAACAAGTGAAATTTTTAAGAGTACATTGGAGCACTGAGGGACCTAAAATACCAGACAATGTCATTGATAAGATACAAGCCCTAGAACCACCAAAAAATAAAACTGAGGTACAACATATTATAGGAATCTTTGAGTATTGGAGGCAACACATTCCTTATTTACATCTTATTTTATAACCTTTACATAAAATAATAAGAAAATCATAGGTCTTTGTGAGGCAAAAAAGAACAGGAAGAGGCATTAAAAACATGCCAGGAGGGGTGGTCGTGGCGCATGCCTTTAATCCCAGCACTCGGGAGGCAGAGGCAGGTGGATCTCTGTGAGTTCGAGACCAGCCTGGTCTACAAGAGCTAGTTCCAGGACAGGCTCCAAAACCACAGAGAACCCCTGTCTCAAAAAAACAAAAAAAAAAAAATTATTAAAAACATGCCAGGAATATGTTAAGGAATTTAGTAAATTAACATTTATACAACCAGAACATACAGTAATATTGGATATTTTATATTATCAAGGATATAGCAATTAGAAAATTTTTACAAAAACAGATAAAACTATTACACCAGTAGGTTTTTATAGTAGACGCTTTCCCTGGTCTGAAAATAAATTTAGTTTATTTGAAAATACTATTTGGACAGTATATGAGGCATTAAGAACAATACATTCATTATTATGAAATAAAGCAATAATCATAAGAACAATCACACCAATAATGGACTGGATTAAGGCACCAGGAGAAGCATGGTCAGGATTACCAATGGACGGTAAAGTCCTACAATGGAAATGGTATTTACAAGAATTTTTGAAAAATAACCAGATATCCCAAAAAGGAAACATACCTAATATTTCAGAACAAATTTTACAAAAACCAACATTAAAATTGCCAGAAATAACCAAAACCTCTGATATACCAAAGCCAATATATACAGAAGAATATAATCCAGGGATGATAAATGCATGGTTGACAGATGGATCCTCAATCTCAAAAAATAATATTATACATTGGAAAGCAGCAGCATATAGACCCAAAGATGGCACAATATTAACTGTGGTATGAACAAGTCAGCACAACATGCAGAAGTTACAGCTGCAGCTCTAGCTATAGCAACTCTCAAAGAGAAAAACAGAACATTATACATTTATTTACTGATTCTTGGTGTGTATCCAATGGTATAGCGATTTGGTCAGGAAAATGGAAACAAAATAATTGGAAAATAGCAGGCAAAGATATCTGGTCCAAAGAAGCATGAATAGAAATGGCAGAAGCAGCAAAAATGATGAAAATCATAATGTTCCATGTAGATGCACATACAGGTAAAGCAGATGAAATGCATAAATATAAGGACACTGTAGATAAGCTGGCAGCAGCGGCAATTAAATTAAAGGCAATTTACAAAACAATACCCCAGGAAGGAATCAAAATAAAGATAAAACGAGATTGGATTAAAATCTCGAACCCAGACCTAACTAAAGAGGTACACATACAAGAAATTCTAAAATTACATGAAGAATTGGGATACATAGGAACACATGCACTAAAACAATGGTTTGACCAACAAAATATAAAATCAAGATGGTCCCAAATCAAATCAGTAATAAAATTTTGCAATAATTGTCCATCACAATGTAAAAGATTTACACATAATTATAGAGTTACAGTGGGACCTAGATAGTACTTTAATAAAATAGTACAAATAGATTTTATAGGCCCACTAGCAAAATTTAGGAACAGATATGCATGTACAATAGTAGATATTTGTACAGGTCTGGGGATGGCAAAAATGGACGTAAACCAGATCAGAAAACATACATAATAACAATATTAGCATAGACAGCAGCATATGGACACCCAGATATAATACAGCGTGAACAAGGCACACATTTTACAGAAAAATTAACGTGATTGGCAAAACAATTAGGAATACTATGGGAATTTCATCAAGCCTATACACCTACAGCAGTAGGAAGTATAGAAAGATTTAATGGCTTATTAAAAGCACAACTGTTGAATAAAGAGCAACCACTATGGAAAGCCTTACATGTAGTAGTAATAGAATTAAATCAAAGACCAAGGATATACAGACAGTCACCAATACAGGAAGCCATTCATAAAAATATAAGAATAGAATATCCAGAAGTACAAGATAACAAACTAATTAGACCTCATCACACCATTTACAGGAAACCAAAAAACCAGGGAATATCACCTGCAGAAATAATAACAGAAGGGCATGCAAATAACGCGTTGATATCACAAGGTAAAGCTGACCTAAAATTGGTAAGGTTAGAAGATCTTGCATGAGAAATGGGATGAAAATGACCCTCATGGAAAACACAGTGCAAGACACTTTACATGTGCCTGGCACTGTGCCTAATCAGCATATACCGGGTGATATCAATAATCGATGTAACTCTAAAAGGAGAATGTTTGAATATATACAATCATTCAATAGAAATAAAGGGAGCAAAACAGTATACCCAAAAGATTTAATTGTAAACATTACCTTTTGTTGGTGGCATTTTGTTGGCAAATAATAATAGCCAGCACCAACAGTATAACCGAAACAAGATTACAAAAAGTAAGAAGGAAAGCATTACTCTTTTTAAGGTGCCACAATGGGAAGAAACAGACCCTCTAAAAGGAATTTGGACCTACTAGCTAAAGGAGGTATTAGAAGGGTAATTTGGCATTATTATAATAAACACTGGACTGCATTTGTGGACTTGTTTGATAGAATGGGAATAGATAGAGGGACAGATATAGACGTCATTTTTGTAAGAGTAAATATAATATGATATTTTTAGGAACTATGAGTATTAAACAAGATTTGATGGCATCCTTACTTAATTATATATTTTGGCCATGAAACATGGAGTAAAAGAAAGAGGACATAAACACCCATTTGATCATATGCTTCATATCTTAGCTAGTTTAGTCAGTTGCTTTCTTAGTAAAGGAAGTTATACACATTATGAATTAATCAGAAGTCTGATAAGACATGATAGATGGGGAATATTTACATTACTAGAAGGAGACTGGTATAGCCAAATGAGTAAATTGTATAGAATTCATACACCCAAGAGCTTAGAAAGTTATTGCATCAGTGCAATATCAAAAATATTTTTAGAAGATATGCTTTTTGAATATTGTGCTTATTTGTACTGGTATGATAGATATAACACATGGAAGAGTAGGAATTGCAGGGTTATTAGCTTGATGCCCATAAAATGCACACAAAACTGCCATAAAGGATGCACCCTACAGAGTATACCACCATGCACACCTGGAGATTGGAATTTAAGATCAGTAAATGACAACATGGCCTACATAGCATATAGAAGACGACCGATAGCCTATGTAAATCCTCAGGCCTGAGAGCCTCATAGTGACTCCTTTAATGTTGACAACATGTCAGGAGTCAGGGGATGGAATGTAATGAGCATGGAAGCAGATACTGATAACCTAGGACACCTGGTTATTGGAAGGATCAAACGAGGGGCAGTTTTGAACTGACTTAAAAGAGGTGGCTGAAGCAGGATGGTTTTCTCACTTCTCACAATGGCTCTGGCATCAGGCCTCCATGAAAAGAGAGATCCTCCTAGCTTGCCTCCTGAAAAGCAGCCATATTAAACACCTTGCCTAAACATTTAATGCTCTGTTTCCCAAGTACAGAGCTTCATCTCTCAAAAACAGACATTTGAGAATAAAGACACTTTACATCATTTTGGTTTTGCCTTGTAGCAAATGTCTGGCATGAAGGACCCAGTAAATAGTTATTGAATGAATGAATTCAGATTTGCCAAAATATGTGTAGACATAATACTGACATATCATTTCTCTTTTATAGCTATGCCGTTGATGATGTTCCTTTCTCAATCCCCGCTGCCTCTGAAGTTGCTGACCTTAGTAACATCATCAATAAATTGCTGGGGACCAAAAATGGTAGGTATATATGCTCCAAGAAGTTAGGAGAGGACACAGTGCCACCAACTACACATAAATACAATTTTGTTTTGACACAGGATTTCCCCTGTAGAACCCTGGCTGTCCTGGAACTTGCTCTGTAGACCAGGCTGACCTCAAATTAAGAGATTCACCTATCTCTGCTCATAACTATCTGTAATTTCAAAATCCAATACCCTCACACAGACGTACATACAGGCAAAAGACCAGTGCACACAAAATAAAAATAAATTATAAGAAAAAAATAAGGTCTGGAGAGATAGCACAGTGAATGGAAGTGTTTCTATGGAAGCATGAAGACCAGTGTCCAGATCTCTAGGACAGGTTGGTGTGAACCTGACTATAATCTCAGCACACTGGGAGTAGAGATGGTGGTCTCCAGAGTGAGCTGGCCAGCCAGACTAGCCCAACATCAAGCTCTGGGTTCAGTGAGACCTTGCCTTAATATTTAAGGTGGTAAGTGACATTCAACATTAGCCTTGAACTTACACACTCATGCACTCAAGTATGCTCACACGCACATATGTAAAAAAGAAGACACAATTGGTTAATGCATTCGTTTTGATGTGGTAGAAACTGAAGTCTTACCAGTCATTTAAGGCTCACTGGTTTACATGATATAATAGAGGAACATAAGACACTCTGTAGAGCCACAACATAGCTCAGCTAGCTAAAGGCTTGCTGTCCAATGGTGCAAGCCTGGTGACCTGAGTTTAATCCTCACAACCCAAGTAAAAGTGGAGAGACCCAACTCCACGAAGTTGTCTTCTGACCACCACATGGGTGCCATGGCGCACACGCCCACAAACACACATCATGCATACACAATAATAAAAATAGAAAGACATTTTGGAGATGTAATTAACCAAGCCCAGAATGTAAGAAATACAAGATGTTGACCTGCTTTCCTCAGTGAGGAAATGACAAGAAAAGGAGGGGGAGTTTTAAAGATTGAGTAAACACATTAATCAGGTGCCAGCTTTTAAAAGCCTACTACACAAAATGAACAGCTGTGCCTGATGATACACACCTGCAGTTACAGTGCTCTAGAGACTGACAATGAGTCTGAGATAGCCCTATTTATCTGTCTAGCCTCTAGAAGCTAGCCTGGGCTATGTATGTATAAAACCAGTGTGGGCTACACAGTAAGACCCAGTTTCAAAATATAAGTTACATTAATTAAAAAAAATCCCTCATGAATAATGACCTGAGTATTTGATAATAACATGGCTAATTTTTGTTTGTTTTGGATTTTGAGACAGAGTTTCTCTGTGTAACAGTCTTAGCTGTCCTGAAAGTCTCTTCATAGAAGACCAGGCTGGCCTCAAACTGACTGAGAATCACCTGCCTCTGCCTCTCAAGTGCTGTTATTAAAGGTGTGCACCACTACTGCCTGGCCATAGTTAATATTTAACATTGTGTTTTAAGTTTTTATATTTTAGAGACACATAATAAAGCCATTTATAAGCAAAATGGTATGGTTTCTGAGGTTGCTTTAAAAGAGAATGGAGACAGGAATAGAAATTATTGATGAGTTGTTTAGTATTAAAGCAGGGTGTATCTGTTTACTGTTATTTATATTTTATGTATGTTGTACATTTTCTGTAGAATGGAATCTTTTTAAAACTCAAAGAATGGGCTTCAGGTGGTATTCAATCTATTTTCTAGTCTGTTGACCTCTTGTGTACTCAATAAACCTTTTAAAACAAAAAGATGAGATTAATAGGGCGTAGTTAATTGAGTGTTAGAATGTGTGCTTAGCATGCATATAACCTGGGTTCAACCCCAGGTTCCTAAAATAATTATACCACCTTAAAACCAAGTATAAGTTAAGAGAAAAGTATATTGGTTCTTTAGAAATCATGTAGCCAAGTGGCATGGTGGTGCGCACCTTCGATCCCAGCACCATGATGACACAGTCAGGTGGACCTCTGTGAGTTCAAGGCTAGCCAGGTCTACATAGTGAGTTCCAAAGACCCTGTCTCAAAAAGCCAGAAATCAGCCAGGCAGTGGTGGTGCACATCTGTAATCCCAGTGCTCGGGAGACAGGCAGGCAGATCTCTGTGAATTTGAGGCCAGCCTGGTCTACAGAGCGAGTTCCAAGACACCCAGAGCTGTTACACAGAGAGACCTTGTCTTAACAAAAACAAGTCATTCGGTGTGGGGGGGCACATATTTCGATGTGTGGCACAAAGGCCACCCCGATTTGAGCTGACATAGTCTTACTGGAGACTGAATGTCGGTGCCCTTCACAAAAGCCAGGATGTCTGCTCCTAGCTTCTTTTGTTAAAGTGTGGATTACCTGAGGAAAGGTGTTAGCTGAAACTGGCCAGGATGTTTGGGGTTTCTTTCCTTATTCAATTTGGAAGCTGTCTTATAGAGATGCTAATTCAGGGCCTTCCTGACTGCTAGAGGACAGACATGACTTAAGTTGAGGCACCTGGTTGCCTAGGTGATGGCATAACGGGTTCCCCCACACACACTCAATTTGGTGTGGGTATATAAAATGTTTGGAGAATAAACGGATTGAGGTCTTTTCCATGATGACTGTGTGAGCTGTGTCTGCTTATTCCTCGCGACTCCGTTCCAGCCAAGTTAGGAAGTTTGTGTTGGACCCACACGGGCTCCGACATAATGGTGCCACAACGTGCGGCTGACCACTGAACCCCAAGATTAAAGATAACTGGGACTGACCACTGAACCCCAAGATTAAAAACAACTGGAGCTGACCACGGAACCCCGAGACGAAGGCCGGAGAAAGAAGTAAGAAAAAGAAACACGGTGCTGAGCGCTGAACTCCATGACCCCAGAGAAAGGACAAGACGATGGAAGACCGTGAATGCTGTCCGCTAAACCCCAAGAGAAACTGGAGAATGGATGGAGGAGAACGTGAGGCTGATCGGCGCTCCCCAAAAAGTAAGGAAGCGGTGACCAGACGTGAGGAACCCATGAGAGAAGGAATCGGTGGATGTGTGAGTAGTGAGCACTCAAAACTAGAGATGTAGAATAGAGAAAGAGATGTAGAAAAGCGGGACAAAATTTAAACCGGGTGTAAAAATTTGTAAATAAGTTAGATGTGAGATAAGAAAAAAAGTATTCAGTTAAATATGTTGGTAGTTTAGAGTGGAGCAAAACAATAGCAGAGTTATTGAGAATCTGTAAGCGTGATAGACGCAGAATTGCAGCTTTTATTGATTGCTAAATGAGTAGGAAAGGTAAAGAAAATTACTTTTCGCCTAAAAATCACCAAGTTGCTGCAGAGACTGAAGTGCCACGTGCTCACAGTAGCCAGTTAATCTAACCCACCTGTAAGTAAAAGGCAAGGAGGAGCAAAAGTTTAGAGAGCAAATCTAACCTCACACAGTCTATAGAACAGAGGAGAGGATTCAGAAATTCTCCTAATTTTATGATTTGCAAGTTAAAATAAAAAAGATAGTTAAAAATTTGCCCGCCAGAGCTCAGAGAGGCAGTCTAACAAAGAGAGCCTGTGTCCTACCCCCTGCCGTGCAGCACAGCTTCAACTGAAAGTTAAAGGACAGGTTTAATTTAACCTGAGATACGCAGGTTAAAATGCTTTTCCATTTCACATTTTTGCCTATTTGTCAAAAGTCTGCTGTTTGTAGGCAAGTGAATTTGTATCCAAGGTGGATTGATTTCAGGACTATGGCTGTAGTAAAGTTTAAAGTCAGAGATTGTGATGCATTCAGAAGTACAGGATTTTAAGATTGTTGAGGCTAGCCTGAGTTTTTGTCTTTTCTCATAAGCTTGAGGATTGTTTTTTCCAAGTCTGTAAAGAATTTTGTTACAAGTTTAATGGGCATTTGCATTAGATCTATAGATTGCTTTCAATAACATTGTCAGTTTTGCTGTGTTGGTGCTATTTTTACAAGAGAATAGGAGATTTTTCCATTTTCTGATGGCTTGAATTGATTTCTTCAGAGATTTAAAAGTTCTGGTTATACAGGTTTTCATTTTGTGTGGTTAGAGTTACTCAAAGATATTAATGGTATTTGTGGCTATCTTATTTATGATGTGTGTAGAAGAGATACATTTGAGTTGTTTTCAGATTCTGTGTATGATAAAGTATTTCTGCTGTAAACATGGTTGAGCATGTTATTAAGCATGTGTCTTTATGGCATGGTTGAGCATCGTTTGTGTATAGGCCCAGAGGAAGCATAGCTGAGCTTTAAAATGGTTTGTTGCCTGATTTTCTGAGAATTCAACAGCAGTGGAGGAGTTTCTCTTAAACATAAGTTTTAAGTAGAGTTTTTGATCTTGGTCATGTTGCAGAGATAAGATGGAGTCTCAGAGTTGTTTAGATTTACAGTTTTCCAATGTTTAAGGATGTTATATTTGAGCAATTTTTAAATGTTTTCAGTCATTTTAAGTCCATCTATTAAGAGTTTTCAGTTTAGGTCTGTTACATATATTGTTAATGGATTAATTGTTCTTTTGGTGGCTAATTTCCTAAGTTCTTTGTATGTTTTTTGAAGTGGATTAATGATTGGTGAGGATATTTTCCAATTGTATAGGCTATTGTGTCATGTTGATTAAGTCCTTTGCTATACAGAAGCTCCTCAGTTCAAGGGATCTAGTTAATTGTTTCTCAATGTGTATGCCACTGAGATTATGTTAGAGTTGTGCCAGTGCATTTAAGTGTTAATTCAAAAAATTTTTCTTATATGAGGTTAAGTATTGTTGGTTTTATGTTGAGGTCTTAAAAATAAAAGAGAGAAGATGGATTCGGTTCATCTAATGCATTTTAGGTACAGACCATAGATCCTCAGAGACCAGAACTCACTTTGTTTATAAATGGAAAAAGATTTTCTGGCCTCCTGGATACTGGCACGGATACTTCTGTCATAACCGCCAGTCAGTAGCCTTCTAAGTGGCCAAAAACAGAGACTATTACACAATTACAAGGAATCGGTCAGACTAGAAATCCTGAACAAAGTAGCAATGAACTGCATTGGAAAGATGAGGAAGGACATGAAGGAACCTTTAAGCCGTATATCATTCCCCATTTACCTGTGAACTTATGGGGCAGAGATATCATGTCCAGAATGGGAGTATATTTATATTCTCCCAACACGGCTGTTACTAATCAAATGTTTCAACAAGGATTATTACCTAATCAAGGTCTAGGAAGAGATAATAAGGAAAAGATTGATCCTGTCGTATCAGACAGTAGACCTTCTAGAGCAGGATTAGGGTATTTTTAGGAGAGGTCACTGAAAGACCTGCACTCCATGCAGACCCAATAATATGGAAAACTGATGACCCTGTATGGGTGAGTCAGTGGCCTCTAACACAAGAAAAATTGCAAGCTGCCCAGCAGTTAGTGCAGGAACAGCTGGATAATGGACATACTTCACCATCTAATTCTCCATGGAACTCTCCAATTTTTGTTATTAAAAAGAAATCGGGAAAGTGGAGATTAATTCAGGATTTAAGAGAGGTTAATGCAACCATGCACCCAATGGGAGCATTGCAACCAGGATTGCTGTCCCCGGCAGCCATTCCAAAAGGCACTCATAAGATTATCTTAGACTTGAAAGATTGTTTTTATAAAATTCCCTTAGTGCCACAAAACTGTCAAAGATTTGCTTTTAACATTCCTTCAGTTAATTTCAAAGAGCCAATGAAGAGATATCAATGGAATGTCTTGCCCCAGGGTATGTTAAATAATGCAACATTGTGCCAAAAATTTGTAGCCCAAGCTATACAGGAAGTTAGAAATCAATTTCCGCAGGTATAAGCAATTCATTACACAGATGACATCTTGTTGACTCATAAAAATGAAGATACTTTACTAGAGGCATATGGATTGTTACAGCAATGTCTAAGCCATGCAGGTTTGGTTATCGCTCCTGAGAAAATACAGAGGCACCCGCCTTTTCAATATCTAGGTCATATGTTATACCCCAAAGAAATTAAGCCTCAAAAGCTAGAAATCAGGAAGGATGACTTAAAGACTCTTAATGACTTTCAAAGGTTATTAGGAAATATACAATGGGTAAGACCTTATTTGAGGTTTCCTACAGGAGACCTTGAGCCTTTAAGTGAGATACTTAAAGGAAACAGTGATCCAAATTCTAGCAGGCAGCTTTCAGAAGCTGCCAGACAGACTCTCTCACAGATAGAGCAGGCTATACAGGAAGAGCAGGTGTGCTATATTGATTACAGCCAGACATGGCAAACATGTATTTTACCTACAAGGCTGACTACAGCAGTTTTATGGCAGAACGGACCACTTTTATGGATGCATCTGCCTGTATCACCAGCAAAAGTATTAAATCCTTATTTTGAAGCAGTAACATGCTTAGCACAGAAGTGCAGAATGGAATCTAGAAAATATTTTGGCAAAGAACCAGCTGTAATCAATGTTCCTTACACTAAGCAGCAAGTTGAATGGTTATTTCAAAATAGTGACTCATGGGCAATTGCATTTGCACAGTTTCAAGGTCAGATTAATAATCTTTACCCTACTGACCAGTTACTACAGTTTGCACAACAGCATTCATTCATTTTTCCTAAAATAATAGCAAAGAATCCCTTAAAGGATGCTTTGTTAATTTTCACTGATGGCTCATCTAATGAAAAAGCTGCTTATGTTGTCAATGGCAAAGGACATGTGGTACAGACAAAACCTGCTTCAGCTCAAATAGTTGAACTGCAGGCTGTAGCTAGTTCCAGGACAGGCTCCAAAGCCACAGAGAAACCCTGTCTCGAAAAACCAAAAAAAAAAAAAAAAAAAAAAAAAAAGAATTTTGATAATAAGGCTTTCAATTTATATACTGATAGCCGGTATATTTGTAAAGCATTAAGAATCCTCAAATCAATGTCGTATATAGCAACTGGAAATGAACAAGTTAAAATATTGTTTCAGCAGATTCAGAAAGCCATACAATGTAAAAAGTTACTATGTTTTATGGGACATATCAGAGCACATTCAAGTCTTCCTGGTCCGTTAACTAAAGGTAATGCTCTGGCTAAAGAACTTACAAAAATAATCGCTGTATCTCAGGTTAAACTTGCACAGCAGTCACATGCTTTGCATCATCAAAACAGCTTAAGTTTAAAAAAAAATTTAAGTTGACCAGAGAAGCTGCTCAACAAATTGTTAAACAATGTAAAAGATGCCCACAATATCTACCTGTGCCTCATTTGGGAGTAAATCCTCGAGGACTGCTGCCAAATCATATTTGGCAAATGGATGTAACTCACATTACTGAGTTTGGAAAATTGAGATAGGTGCATATGACAATTGATACTTACTCAGGATCCATACAGGCCACAACACAAACTGGAGAAGCTGCCAAGCATGTAATATCTCATTGCTTAAAATGCTTTTCATGCATGGAAACCCCAAAGGTAATAAAAACGAACAATGGATCCGGATATGTTAACAAAGCTTTTCAAAGATTCTGTACTCAATGAAATATTATTCATAAGACTGGTATTCCATATAATCCTCAAGGACAAGGAATTATGGAGCATGCACACGGCTCCTTAAAAACACAACTCCAAAAAATAAAGACAGGGGAGTTGTATCCTCAGACGCCACACAATGCTTTAAATCATGCATTGTTTACGCTAAACTTTCTAAATACAGATGTCCATGAGCTATCAGCTGTGGACAGATTGTGGCATAATGGTACAAAAACCACATTCACTAAAGCAAAATGGAAAGATCCTACAAATGGGACTTGGAAGGGACCTGACCCCATCCTAATATGGGGTCGAGGGCATGTTTGTGTTATCTCACAGGACGAAAACCAAGCGAGATGGCTTCCAAAACGTCTAATCCAATGCATTCAGCAGAAGGACAACGGACCTAAGGACAACGTAGCTGACAACCACCCCACAGAAGGAATGGAAAGAAATTGGCTCCAGGAGGAATCCAGTAACCCAGCCCACAGAGAGTCGCCTGATCCAGACCTGTAACTCACAGCGCTGCAAGGAGACTTCAGACAAAGAGATCCTGCTGAGACGAGCTGATTGCGGTATCTGCTGCTGGCTGTGGTGTGAAACCTGTTGCTTCAGAACTGAGATACAAACTGAACGTTTGAATGTTCTCAGTTTATGGGACAGGACTCGTTTAAATAAAATATTGAACCTAAGAACTAAGACCTAAGCTTTCCCTTCAGGGAAAGAAAGCTGCAAAAATAAAGTATGTCTAAAACCCCCCTTCACTTAACAAAGGGACAGACTGAGGTTTTAACAGCTACACAGAGACTGAAAATGAGATTTAATAATCAGCAAATGGTATTGTGCTCTTAACGGTAATGACCTGATATTTACAGCTGCATATAAGGTGATGGGAAAAATCTGGTAATGACCAGTGGTGCTAAATACATCGGTAATGACCGAAAGGAATATGAATTTATGGTAAAGAAAGTTATGAAATTATAAACAATTGGAGAGCTGGTACTGACCGGCTAAACATGAAATTATGAATAATTGGAGAGCTGGTACTGACCCGCTAAATATAAAATTATCAATAATTGGGAAGGCTGGTTTTGACCGGCAAAACACAAAAGTATGAAAATTGGAAGAGCTGGTTTTGACCGGCTAAACATGAAATCACGGTATTAGAAATTTAAAGATCGGTATTGACTGATAGTGGTGTAAAAAATCATGATTGTGAGTGAGTTGCTGTGATTGACGGTTGGCTGAAAGAAGTTGTAACAATGAATGTTGAGAGTTAATGCGCATGCTGAGAAAGTAAACTCTAAATGATGTTCTGTACCAGCGGAAGAAACACCTTCAACTCAGGTGATTCTACTCTCCTTTAAGATAGGAAAATATAGTCTTTGGGAGCATGATTATACATAAAGCTTTGTGATGCATCCTGACAAGATATGGCTGATACACAGGGCCTGAAAAGTATATTTCTCTCCACTAATCTCTTCTCTTTACAGAGGTCGGCAGTCAATGACAGGTTTGAAGCTTCTTCCCCCCCCCCCCACCCCCCCAGATGCCTAAGACAGGGGCTTGCATAAAAAATACCTGCTCCTATGACGGGAAAATTTGAGTAAATGAAGAGGACTTTGCCCAAGGCAGACGCGCGCGAATCTGTCCTGTTGCAGAAGCACAGGGTTTATTAAAAATTGATAAGAGAGAATGGATTGTGGGTGCATATTTCAATGTGTGGCACAAAGGCCACCCCGATTTGAGCTGACATAGTCTTACTGGAGACTGAATGTCTGTGCTCGTCACAAAAGCCAAGATGTCTGCTCCTAACTTCTTTTGTTAAAGTGTGGATTACCTGAGGAAAGGTGTTAGCTGAAACTGGCCAGGATGTTTGGGGTTCATTTCCTTATGCAATTTGGAAGCTGTCTTATAGAGATGCTAATTCAGGGCCTTCCTGACTGCTAGAGGACAGACATGACTTAAGTTGAGGCACCTGGTTGCCTAGGTGATGGCATAACGGGTTCCCACACACACACTCAATTTGGTGTGGGTATATAAAATGTTTGGAGAATAAACGGATTGGGGCCTTTTCCATGATTGTGTGAGCTGTGCCGGCTTATTCCTCGCGACTCTGTTCCAGCCAAGTTAGGAAGTTTGTAGTTTGTGTTGGACCCACACGGGCTCCGACAGGATAGCCAAAGCAATCCACTACAATAAAGGTACTTCCGGTGGCATTACCATCCCTGACCAGACTCTATTGCAGAGCTAAAGTAATGAAAACAGCTTGGTATTGGCACAAAAACAGAGATGTTGACAAATGGAATAGAGTAGAAGACCCGGATTTTAACCCACAAACCTATGAACACCTAATTTTGACAAAGGAGCTAGAAGTATACAATGGAAGAAAGAAAGCATCTTCAACAAATGGTGATGGCATAACTGGTTGTCAACCTGTAGGAAAATGAAAATAGATCCATATCCATCACCATGCACAAAACTCAAGTCCAAATGGATTAAAGACCTCAATATCAGTCTGAACACACTGAACCTGATAGAAGAGAAAGTGGGAAGTACTATACAACACATGGGCACAGGAGACCACTTCCTATGTATAACCCCAGCAGCACAGACATTAAGGGCAACAATTAATAAATGGGACCTCCTGAGACTGAGAAGCTAATGTAAAACAAAGGACACTGTCACTAAAACAAAAAGGCAACCCACTGACTGGGAGAAGATCTTCACCAACCCCACAACAGACAAAGGTTTGATTTCCAAAATATATAAAGAACTCAAGAAACTAGACTTTAAAATGCTAATTAACCCAATTAGAAATGGGGTACTGAAATGAACAGAGAATTCTCAACAGAAGAAGTTCAAATGGTCAAAAGACACTTAAGATCATGCTCAACCTCCTTAGCGATCAGGGAAATGCAAATCAAAACAACTTTGAGATACCATCTTACACCTGTCAGAATGGCTAAAATCAAAAACACCAATGATAGATAGCCTTTGCTGGAAAGGTTGTGGAGGAAGGGGTGCACTCATCCATTGCTGGTGGTAATGCGAACTTGTGCAACCACTTTGGAAATCAGTGTAGTGATTACTCAGGAAATTCAGGATCAACCTACCCCACGATCCAGCAATTCCACTCTTGGGAATATACCCAAGAGATGCCTATCATACTACAAAAGTGTTTGTACAACAATGTTCATAGCAGCATTATTTGTAATAGCCAGAACCTGGAAACAACCTAGATGCCCCTCAACAGAAGAATGGATAAAGAAAGTGTGGAATATGTACACATTAGAGTTCTACTCAGCAGTAAAAAACAATGACATTTTGAATTTTGCATGCAAATGGATGGAAATAGAAAACACTATCCTGAGTGAGGTAACCCAGACCCAAAAAGATGAATATGATATGTACTCACTCATAAGTGGATTCTAGCCATAAATAAAGGACATTGAGCCTACACTACGAGATCCTAGAGAAGCTAAATAAGAAGGTGAACCCAAAGAAAAACATATAGTCATCCTCCTGATATTGGAAGGAGGCAAGATTGCTAGGCAAAAATTGGAAACTTGGGGGTGGGGATGGGGTGAGGTTAAGGGGAAATGGGGAGATAAAAGTGAGAAGGGGAGGATGGGGAGAGCCTGGGGGAATGGGACATTTGGGATGAAGGCAGGGTGGATATGGGAGTAGGGAAGTATATATCTTAATTAAGGGAGTCATTTTAGGGTTGGCGAGAGACTTGACTCTAGAGGTGTCCCCTGGTGTCCATGGAGGTGAACCCAGCTAGATCCTTGGGCAGCTGAGAAGAGGGAGCCTGAAATGGCCCTATCCTATAGTCATATTGATGAATATCTTGCATATCACCATAGAACCTTCATCGGGCAATGGATGAAGTTAGAGACAGAGACCCACATTGGAACACTGGACTGAGCTCCTAAGGGCCAAATGAGGGGCAGAAGGAGGGAGAACATGAGCAAGGAAGTTAGGACCGCGAGGGCTGTGCCCACCCACTGAGACAGAGGGGCTAATCTAATGGGAGCGCACCAAGGCCAGCTGGATGATGGAACATGTAATCAAACCGGACTCCCTGAATGTGCTGATAAGGAGGGCTGAATGAGAAGCTAAGGACAATGGCACTGGGTTTTGACCCTACTGCATGTAATGACTTCGTGGGAGCCTAGTCTGTCTGGATGCTCACCTTCCTAGTCCTGGATGGAGGGGGGAGGATCATGGACTTCCCACAGGGCAGGGAACCCCAACAGCTCTTTGGACTGAAGAGGGAGGGGAAGGGGGATGGGGGAGCAGGAGGTAAATGGGAGGAGGGGAGGAGGTGGAAATTTTTAATTAAATAATAATAATAAAAGTAAAAATAAAAGGTCTGTAATAAAAAAAAAGTAAAAGAACAAATGAGAGCCTCTGCAAGAGCAGTCAGTGCTCTTGACCACTGAGGTATCTCTCCAGCCCCTGGTGTCTTCTTTCTTTATTCATCCTGTCTCCTATCTTGTGCCTCCTTTGGGATTCTTATTCTTTTTCCCAAGTTTCCTTTATGTTTATCACTGCTGGTAAACCCAGCTTTATCCAGATAAAGCAGACTCCACTGTATCTGGAGACGTACAGAGTGATCTTCAGAGGCTCGAGAGAGAGACAGCTCTCCTGACCCATACAGTGAACCTTTATGTCCCGTTTGACATTAAGAGCCATCTGTTCTCTGCTTGGCCCTGCACAGCTCTAAATGGCACTGCTGTCAGTGCGGGGAGTGTGTGATCCAGGATCACAGCCCCAGCGCCCACTGAGGGCTGCCTGTGCGTGTGTGTGGAGTCTCAATACTGACATCAGGTGGGTCAGTATCTCAGATAGGATCCATCTGTCTTTGCCTCATGAGCACTGCGATTACAAGTACAGGTCACCACACAATAGAAGTCAGTTTTCACGCCTCTAGAGCATACACTTTCCAAGCTGAGCCAGATCCCTAGCTCCTATCTGAAGACAATCGTAGCTTTAGAGTTGGCAGAAGCTAGGGTCTGCTGAGTCCGCTGTTGTAAGAGGAGCGGCCTGGCTGTGCCCCTGTACCCGGCCGCCCGCATGGCCCAGCTTAAGCCCTGAAATAATTACACGAAAACTGTTTTCTTTTAATCACTGCCTGGCCCATTATTGGCTAGCTCTTGCACCTGTACTAGCCCATTTCTGATCATCTGTATAGCACCCCAAGGTGTGCTTACCGGGGAGATTCTAGCCTACTTCTGTCTGGAATGTGGGCATCATGGCGACTCCTGACTCAGCTTCTCTTTCCCAGCATCCTCTTCTGTCTACTCCACCCACCTAAGGGTTGGCCTTTCAATGGGCTCAGGCAGTTTCTTTATTTTAACCAATGAAATCAACAGATAAGATATAAGACCCACCTCCATCATTTCCCCTTTTTCTGTTTAAACAAAAAAGAAAGGCTTTAACTTTAACATAGTAAAATTACATATAACAAAACAGTTATCAAATAAGAATTACAGTTACAATATTTATATCTACTTTATCTTTTATCATAACTAAGGAAAACTATAACTAACCATTCTTCAACTCCATCAAAGACTCCAGAAGGATATAAAACTACAGTAAACAAGAAGTCCAAAATTCTAGAAATGACAGAGACAACTCGCTGCCTGGACAGTCACCCAAAGTTCCTCTGTACCGTTGGGGCATCCATCTTTGGCCTTCAGGCCCATAGTATCCAGCAGACAGTTCCATGAAGCAGGAAATTTCAAAGACAGTTCAGTCACTTTCTGCTGTGTCCTGCAGAATGTCTCATAGACTCTTTCATGAATCAGGAACCCCAAAAGATCATCTCACCTTTAGGCAAGTTCAGCAGTCCTCTCTCTGCAGGTTCTTTGTGTCCAGTTTATGCAACAGTCCAGGCAAGAACAGTCTCTTGCCCAAATGTCTATTAAGCTCCATAAGGATTCTCTTTGATGCCCATTTTCCTCTCAAAGTAGATTGGTGTTGCCAGGAGCAGATGTGTCTCATTGTCATGAAAAACCCTAAGTTATTAAAATATTTTAAATGCCATATTCTGCAATCTTTGAGAGATATGAAGAATGCCTATCTAACTGAAATATATCTCTATATATCTAGAAAATCTAACTAACATGACTACAAGCTTGACTATTATTGATGATTATCCATTAGCAACCTATATTTCCTAATTATACATTACATTTTAAAAATGAACTACACAATCACAATACCCTAATCAATATCAGAAATACACATACATATAGCAAAATTGACTTTAAAATCCACACCAATGCAAATTATTCATATCTATATCATATCCCCCTTTAAATATAAAAGAACGTTTATAAACCCTATTTGGGAACATGGGCGCAGTTTTCTCTCCAAACTGCTTCCTGCTGAACGGGGGCGTTGTTAATTAGGTCTTTCATGGTATAACCTGTGTGTCAGGGTCATCTCAGTTGGCAGTTGAGTGAAGTAATTTTTTGAGGGTGTTCACAGCAACCTTTCAGGAGGGCGTGGTCTATCATACCATATCGGAATAGATGAAATCCATAGGGCCTCATCCTCTGTGAAAACAAAAGAAGACCCTTTCCGAAGCATCATATCCTTAGATCCAAATTCTGAAGTCATACCCTCATGATATCCATTCTGGTTCCATTTGGCAGCCCATATAATGAAATGTCTCTCTGTACTTAGCTCCTTTACAGTCAAAAATTTTAAAGAAAACACAATGTACATAATCCAGACTCTCTGTGAATTTTCCATTTTTACGTGGCTTATTTTCTTTATTTCTTTTACTCTCTTAATTATCTGTACTCTGTCTCTTCAAAGACTTTACCTTTTTTTTAAAGGCATTAACTTTATTTTTCTCTATATATATATTTTTTTCTCTCTCAAGCCTACGTACATTTATCCAACATTGTGACTCATTTAGTGGTCTGTCTGAATATGTTTTATTGTGAATCTGTAATTTCTTTACTATCCAGGAGCATTTCTTAAAATGTTAAGCACTTCTTAAAAACTTAAGTTGCTTCTTGTACAGTTAATACAGTACCGCCTGCATTCTGCCCAGTAGAAACCTTAAGTGCGCTGTCACTAAGGTAATTACGGTAGTTCCTGCCTGAGACTGCAGTATGGCAGAGCTGAGCCTCTCCTGCCCAGAGCCATTTGGCGAGCCTGAGCTGCATAGAGTTCCAGGCACACAGCAGTCCAAATTGCCATCAAGCAAGCCAAAGCAGTTTATTCCAAATGCTCCATACAAAAGCTCTGTCTCTCACAGGAGCCAGACAGAGATTGCAATGGCGGCACAGCCCAGAAACCCGCACTTTAAAATGATGCAGCTTTTTTTCTGCTGCTATTGCCGAACCAGGAAATCTCTCTACGGCACGCCACCAACAAAGAACAAAAAGCTGTCTTAAATTCTCTCTCTCTCTTTTTTAAGCCCTCTCAGGTTTTACGTGGAGTTCTTTGGGGCGCCAATCTGTAGTAAGAGGAGCGGCCTGGCTGTGCCCCTGTACCCGGCCGCCCGCATGGCCCAGCTTAAGCCCTGAAATAATTACACGAAAACTGTTTTCTTTTAATCACTGCCTGGCCCATTATTGGCTAGCTCTTGCACCTGTACTAGCCCATTTCTGATCATCTGTATAGCACCCCAAGGTGTGCTTACCGGGGAGATTCTAGCCTACTTCTGTCTGGAATGTGGGCATCATGGCGACTCCTGACTCAGCTTCTCTTTCCCAGCATCCTCTTCTGTCTACTCCACCCACCTAAGGGTTGGCCTATCAATGGGCTCAGGCAGTTTCTTTATTTTAACCAATGAAATCAACAGATAAGATATAAGACCCACCTCCATCAGTCCGCTTATCACAAAAGATTCACTGGATAGACACAGTGGTGCTAGGTCAGATTCAGAGGTTGGGGGAGGGAAAGATGGCTTAGAGCATTTCTCTCTCAGTCAGCAGCTACACATCTCTAGTCAGCAAGCCTGTAGGGTCCCGACACCAACACGGCTTTGTCAGGAAACTTTAGTGTACAACATGCTAAAAAAAAAAAAATCACACCCAAAAAACGTTGAACTAATTTATTGATCTATTTTATTAGAACCCAGCATGTCCAGAACTACACATCTTGGGCTCATTTTGGGGCTTCCATGAGTCTGGGCATAGTCGTGAGTGTTGAGTATCTACTACTTTCAAAAAACAACTGCATCTCTGCCACAGAACACCGTACGAGGGAAAGGATCCTGGCTACGTTCCCATCGTGGCTGATGGACACATATGTGGTAGAGCTGCTCAGGTCATTCTTTTACATCACAGAAACTACATTCCAGAAGAATCAGTTCTTATTCTACCGTAAGAGTGTGTGGAGCAAACTGCAGAGCATTGGAGTGAGGTACCACATCACGTTTCTGTTATCAGTGTCTGCTATTTACAATGGACCTTCAGGACATAGACTCCATGTAGTCATGGACTGGGGATCCTGTTATCTCGGCTGTAAAATCATAAGTTGGGTTTGCACCTTTTACAGGATTCCTAAAGTAGGAGGAATTCATACCAAACAGAACAGGTGCCTGTTTGGTACGTGGGTCAGATGGGCTCACCTTCTGTTCACCCCTGAAGGATGCACCTATGAGGAGCCTCCTCAGTGGGAAACCTCAAGGGTCCACTCCAAAAGCTGGCAGGGGCTCTGAGTGGCTAAGGTTCTTTGCTTATTGAGCTGGGATTTGCTGTCCCAGTGGAAGGTACAAGGCCAGTCTGAAGAGGCAGAGTAGAGGCCAGGCAAGGCCTGCAGAGAGAAGATTACCATGTTAACCAAGGTTTCTCTGGGTAGCTCTGGCTGTTCTGAAACTTGCTTTGTAGACCAGGCTGGCCTTGAGATTGTCTCTGCCTCCTGAGCACTGGGATTAAAGGTGTGCACCACTACCACCCAGTGCTACGTTTCACAAGGCCCCGAGGTCCAGCCTGTGGGACTCTGTGGGATCCTCAACACTTTGACACTTTGGCGCAACACATACCTGGGGTGGCAGGGGTGTTTTGGGGTTTTTTCACACCTTTGTCTAAGCCAGGATATCCATACAGTGCAACGGATTGCTTCAAAAGTGTCCTGGTCAATGGAACCACCCAAGAAATGAACACTGAGGGCAGACTGTGGGACCAGACGTCCCAGGTACGAGCACAGGCTACATGTCATGTACTCTGCCCAGACAGTTCCATGGTTGTCTGGTTGTTGTGGGTTGCTATGATCCTGGATGTAGCCCCATAGCATGGCCAGGTGTCAAATGACCCAAGTTTCTAACCACCCCATGGGATGTGTCTCTTGCCTGTCCCGCATGCTCACGTCATAACTCCACAATGCTGTCTGTAACAGGCAGCACCTCAAGAGAGTGCAGCTGCAGGAGCTATCATGAGAGGAGGTCAGGCAGTACCAGGAGGCCTTATACAGACTGTGTTTCATCCCCAAGCCCAGTGGTCTCCGGCCCATTGTGAACATGGGTTACAGCATGGGCACCAGCATCTTTGACAAAGAGAAAAAAGGACCGCACTTGGCTCCTTTACTGCTGGGGCAGCCTGCACTCTGGCTAACATAAGGGCTCATGAAGTTATGAGCCCTGGGTAAACAGAAGAGGGAGGACAAAGAACTGGTTGTTCCTTGTTGAATGAGGAGCAGCCGGGCTGTGTCCCGGCATCTGGCCGCCTGCATGGTTTAGCTTATGCCCCAAAATAGTTACACAGAAACTGTATTCATTTAATCACTGCCTGGCCCATTATTGGCTAACTCTTACATATCGACCTAACCCATTTCTGATAATCTGTGTAGCACCCCAAGGTGTGCTTACTGGGGAGATTCTAGCCTGCCTCTGCCTCTGGTAGGAAAATCATGGCGACTCCTCACTCAGCTTCTCTCTCCCAGCATCCTCTTCTGTCTACTCCGCCTACCTAATTTTCTGTCCTATCAGGGCCCAGGCAGTTTCTTTATTGAACCAATGAAATCAACAGATTGATATATGACACTCCCACATCACTTCCCCTTTTTCTGTTTAAACAAAAAAGAAAAGCGTTAAATTTAACATCGTAAAATCACATATAACAAAACAGTTATCAAGAATTACAGTTACAGAGCCGGGCGATGGTGGTGCATGCCTTTAATCCCAGCACTTGGGAGGCAGAGGCAGGCGGATCTCTGTGAGTTCGAGACCAGCCTGGTCTGCAAGAGCTAGTTCCAGGACAGGCTCCAAAACCACAGAGAAACTCTGTCTCGAAAAACCAAAAAAAAAAAAAGAATTACAGTTACAATATTTATATCTACTTTATCTTTTATCATAACTAAGGAAAACTATAACTATTCATTCTTCAACTCCATCAAGGACTCCAGAAGGATATAATAATAAACAAGAAATAAGAAAACTCTAGAAATGACAGGGACATCTCGCTGCCTGGACAGTCACCCAAAGTTCCTCTGTACCGTTGGGGCATCTATCTTCGGCCTTCAGGCCCATAGTATCCAGCAGACAGTTCCATAAAGCAGGAAATTCCAAAGACAGTTCAGTCATTTTCTGCTGTGTCCTGCGTCCTGCAGAATGTCTCGTAGACTCTTTTATGAATCAGGAACCCCGAAAGACCATCTCACCTTTAGGCAAGTTCAGCAGTCCTCTCTCTGTGGGTTCTTTGTGTCCAGTTTATGCAACAGTTCAGGCAAGTACAGTCTCTTGCCCAAATGGCTATCAAGTTCCATAAGGATCCTCTTCGATGCCCATCTTCCTCTTGAAGTAGATTGGTACTGCCAAGAGCAGATGTGTCTCATTGTCATGAAAAACCCTAAGTTATTAAAACATTTAAAATGGGAGACACCCAAGCAGCAGGGAGATCAGATCCGGGTGCCAGGAGAGACATCACTGGGGTGAGTGAGTTTCTGACCGCAGCAGCAGCCCGGGACAGGGAACTCAGATGTTCCTCACCCCTCCTGCTCTTCATGGTCAGCCTGCAGGGGCTATATTGCTTGATACCCCCTCTCTATTCCTATCCCACCCACCTTGCATCCATGGCCCTCCCCCACTTCCTCGGACCCCCTCCTCTCTTTGAACCACACAACAGCTCGCAGCTCAGCCTGTTTGGGCGCTGGGACAGGGTCCGAATAAGAAGAGCATCCGGGAGGGTAGTAGCTCCTTTGTCTAGGTGGACTGCCTGCACCAAGCAAGGTCGGCCCTTTGTTCGCGAGACACCCAAGCAGCAGGGAGATCAGATCCGGGTGCCAGGAGAGACATCACTGGGGGTGGAGCTGAGGAGTTCCATCTGGATGGTTGTCCATGTTTGGGTACTGAGGAATTCAAGCTCAGCAGGACGGTCCCTGCTTCTACACTGAAGAGATACACCCAGAGACTCAGTCACAGCAAAGACTGGACCAAGACACCAGGGCTCTCTTGGCTTCATTTGAAAGAGGAGATGGGAAGGCGCCAATGCAAGAATTCCTCCAACAACCTGAAAGGCAACATGACATCACCAGAACCGAGGGATCCTGAAATAAGAAGAATTGTACACCCTACTCCAGAAGAAGTAGAAGAAATCGACTCAAAAGTGAATTATTTGAAAATAATAGAAGACCTTAAACAGGAGGTGAAAAACTGCCATAAACAATTAGAGATTACAAACAAAAAGGTAGAGGAAATGAATAAATCGCTCAAAGATACCCAAGAAAACCAAGAGAAACAAGAAAATGCAATCAAACAGGTAAGGGAAATGGTTCAAGACCTGAAGAATGAAATGGAAGTAATGAAGAAAACACAAACCGAGGGAAGGCTGGAGATGGAAAATCTGGGTAAACGAACAGGAACTACAGAGACAAGTACTACCAACAGATTACAAGAGTTAGAAGAAAGAATGTCAGACACTGAAGATACCATAGAGAAAATTAACACACTGACCAAAGAAAACAGCAAAACCAACAAATTCTCATCACAAAACATTCAGGAAATATGGGACACAATAAAAAGACCAAACCTAAAAATAATTGGGATAGAAGAAGTACAGCTCAATGGTTAAGAAAATATATTTAATAAAATTATAGAAGAAAACTTTCCCAACCTAAAGAAAGATATTCCTTTGAAGTTTCAAGAAGCATACAGAACATCGAATAGATTGGACCAAAAAACACCATCTCCTCGCCATATAATAATCAGAACACAAAACATAAAGAATAAAGAAAGAATATTAAGAGCTGCAAAGGAAAAAGGTCAAGTTACTTATAAAGGTAAACCTATCAGACTTACACCTGACTACTCTATGGAAACCATGAAAGCCAGAAGGTCCTGGATAGATGTACTGCAGAAGCAAGAGAGGTGTGGGAGGGAAATGCGAGGCGGGGAGGAGGCAGAAATTTCTTTTTTTTTTCAATAAAAAAAATATTTGGCAAACAATAAAAAAATATTTTAATTGGTGTAGGAGTTCTGTCTTTGTGTGTTGCTTTCATTGGTTAATGAACAAAGAAACTTCCTTGGCCTAATTGATAGGGTGGAACTTAGGTAGGCAGAGAAGACAAAACTGAATGGTGGGGAAAGGAGGCAGAGCCAGGGAGAAGCCATGGTCTTCAGATGGAGATGGATGCTCATTAGAATCTCTGGTAAGCCACTGCCTTGTGGCAATATGCAGATTAATGGCGGTGGGTTAAACTAATATGTAAGAGTAAGCCAATAAGAAGTTAGAGCTAATGGCTAAGCAGTGTTTTAAGTAATAGTTTCTGTGTGGTTAATTTGGCTGTAAGCTGGCTGGGTGGCCAGGACAAATAAGTGTCCCACTCCCTACACCACTTAATGTTAGATTTACTGAGTTATAGAAAAAGAGTATTGTAATTTGTTGATTTCTACTTTTGGGTGTAAAATAGAGATTCACAGAGCTCTTTATTGCTTTAGATTCTTCCTATTTATACTCTCTTAAGGGCTTCTTATATACAGTATAATTCCTTACAAAAGATTATGGAAATTTAAAAGCAAGCTATGATGAGGTCTTTTTACTTCATTCTTGAATAAAGTCCACCACAGATCTTATTCATATGAATTTTGTGTATACAGAATTTAAATTTATAGTTTACTATATGTGTTTTTCTTGTGTAATAATATTTGACAACAATACCAGTGAAAGTCAGTACTCTAGATTAAGTACCACACTAAAAGTAATAGAACTTAGTAAACCTAAAGAGCTAAACAGTTTTCCAGTGTGCAGATCAGTTGTTTGGAATTAGAAAAAAGAATGTTATTATGTGAGTGGCTAGCTTAAGGTCATAATAATATTGTGTGTTTTATTTTTAAATCATAGTTATTTTTAAGTATGTCTCTCAGTGTGTGAGAGTGGAGTGCCCTCAGAGGCCAGGAGAGGGCATCACACCCCCAGTACTAGTGTTACAGACTGTTGTGAGCTGCCATGCGGGTACTGGGAATTGAATCCAGGTCCTCTGCAAAGGCACCAATGTTCTTAACTGTTGAGTCATCTCTGCAACCCCAGCTTTCTAGTCTAAAATCTATGCTATAAAGGTTAGTTAAGTCTTATATAGCAGGGCTGGAGAGATGGCTCAGAGGTTAAGAGCACTGACTGCTCTTCCAGAGGTCCTGAGTTCAATTCCCAGCAACCACATGGTGGCTCACAACCATCTGTAATGAGATCTGGCTCCCTCTTCTGGCCTATAGGTGTACATGCAGGCAGAGCACTCTATATATAAAATAAATAAATAAATAAAATAAAATGTTTAAAAAAGTCTTATATAGCAACCATGTTAAATTTTTAACTTCTTAATTTTTTTAGTATTATTGATAGTACTTATTGATTTATTCTCTAGGCGAATATCTCATGATATCCAATGCATATCATAATTATGATTAATCTTAAATGAAAGTCAAGTGAGTTTTTAATTCTTTCATAAACTTTTGACACAAAACATTGCCTTCTCCAAAGCATACCACTACTTATATATACATATTTCATTTTCATTATTTGCCTCAAATTATTTATAGAAATAGATACGCCTGTTTAAAGATGATATATCCATATCATTTCCATTTCTGTACAGAATTTGGAAACCAAGAAAACAGTTGTTTAAGATATGTTTCATTATACATGTTAACTATTTAAGCCTAGTAAGTTTAAGTATGTTTGAAGGAAAATTAAAGCATAGTATAAATTCTATTTGCAGACCTCCCTCCTCTCCTCTTGAGATTGTCCATTATTTTTTTTTTTTGATTTTTCGAGACAGGGTTTCTTTGTGGCTTTGGAGCCTGTCCTGGAACTAGCTCTGTAGACCAGGCTGGTCTCGAACTCACAGAGATCCGCCTGCCTCTGCCATTATTTTTTAAAGGCATGTGTAAAGTTTGTTTTTCCCCTCCCCCTCAGAAAAGTTAATATAAGTAAATGTGCTTCATTCTTCTTGACATGTGGCTTATCTTATGTTAATTAAGAAGCTTTTTCTAGCAGATAATATTGTTTCAAAAACCCATCTGGTAGGAAGAGGAATACAATGCATGTTATTATTTCTTCAGGTTTTCAGAACAAAGGTTTCCATGTGAACAAAATCCTGAGAACATTTATTAATTTCTTGTTGTTCCCTTTGATGGGTATTTCAGGGGCAGTTAGATTGTTTGGCTGTATCAACAATTCAAGCTTTGACAGCAGTGATGAAGAATTCTCCAGCTGCTAAGGTGAGAAATGGATTTAAAATATTATTATATCAATTTTTGCTGTGTGAATTCCAAAGTGATGTATGAAAGTGTGTTGTAGAAGGGCCCACTTGTTCGTCCCGGCTGCCCGGCTTGCTTAGCTCCAAAATAACCACTCAGAAACTGTATTAATTAAACCACAGCTTGGCCCATTAGTTCTAACTTCTTATTTTCTAACTCTTACATCTTAGTTTAATGCATTTCTATTAATCTGTGTATCACAATGAGGCAGTGGCTTTCCAGCTAAGTTTTGGCAGCATGTCTTACTCTGGCGGTGGATCCATGGCTTCTCTCTGACTCTGCCTCTTTTCTCTCAGCATTCAGTTCTGTCTTCCCTGCCTACCTAAGTTCTGCCGTATCAATAGGCCAAGGCATTTTCTTTCTTAACCAATAAAAGCAACAACAGAAGAACCTCCTATACCTTACACCATTTCCCCTTTTCTGTTTAAACAAAAAGGAAGGCTTTAACTTTTTTTGTTGTTGTTGTTTTGTTTTGTTTTTCAAAACAGGGTTTCTCTGTGGTTTTGGAGCCTGTCCTGGAAGGAAGGCTTTAACTTTAACATAGCAAAACTACATATAATATAATAGGTATCAAACAAGAATTACAGTACAATATCTATATTTACTTTTTCTTTTATCATAACTAAGAAAAACTATATTATTACTATCTGTAACAGCGTAAATGAATACACAGATTGTGAAAATATATACAGGTTTAATGGGGAAATAGACAAACAGAACCACTGTTCCGGCAGAGATCAGGAAAGCAGAAGAGAGGGCTGGGAGCACGCTCACCAGATTTATAGGTAAACATTAGCCCGAGGCAAACACGCCCCCTAAGGGGCTAGACTTATCCCTACAACTATCTACTCTTCAACTCCATCAAAGAATCCAGAAGGATATAATATTACCTAAGTGAACAGGAAGTGTATTGTAAAGCAACTTCCAAAACTTTAGAATTGATAGAGATATCTTGCTGCCTGGACAGTCACCCAGAGTTCTTCTGTACCATTGAGACATCCATCTTCAGCCATAGTATCCAGCAGACTTTTCCATGAAGCAGGAAATTTCAAAGACAGTTGAGTCACTTTCTTCTGTGTCTTGCAGAATGTCCAGCAGACTCTTTCATAAAGCAGGAACCCCAAAGGACCATCTCACCTTTAGGCAAGTTCAACAGTCTCTTAGCTACTGCATGTCCAGTGAAGCAGTCCAGGCAAGAGCAGTTTCTTGCCCAAATAGCTAAGGAGCCTCTTTGATGCCCATCTTCCTCTCAAAGTAATTGTTGCTGCTAGAAGATGTGTCTCACTGTTATGAAAAGTCTTAAGTTCTTAAAACATTTTAAATGCCATATTCTAAAGGTCTCTGAAATATTTGAAGAAAATCTAACTAACATGACTATAATCTTGACTATTATAGATGACTATCTCTTAACCTATATTTCTTAATGATCCATTACATTTTTTAAATGAGCTACACAATCACAAATCCTTAATCAAGCACAGAAATCTATATATAACAAAATGACCTTAAATTTGTATCAATAAATCAAGATCCATACCAAAGCAAATTATTCATATCTACATCAAAAGTGTATAAAGCACATAGCATAACACCTGTCATGAAGTAGTTTACAAAAATAGCTCACCTTCTTATAATTTGCTGATAAATTTATAGACAAAATCCTTATGGATACTGCAGGATTTTAAAAGCTATTGATGAATTTACATGGTAGTATATATTATTAGTCCCAGGACTCAGATGGTACCTGCCTGTTATACATAGCCAGTTCCAGGCTAACCACAGCAATGCAGTGAGATTGTCTCAAAACAAAACAAAACAAAACAAAAAAACCCACCAAAAAATTACATTGATGAAGGAGCTGCACACTAATAACTATTTACAGCCTTGGTTAAAAAAGGGTAACATTGTTGGGATTAGAGAGGGTCTTACTGCTGGTGTTGAGTGTATAATATGGTTATTAAGCTTAAATAATTAAGTTTCCCAGCACAGCTTTTTATTAATAAAATAATCATATTTGCTATTTAGTTAGTTTATAACTGTCTAAAATATGAGTATTTTTCACATGTTGTTATCTTGCCAGTATGGAACTTATTTTCCCAATATGTGCGACTACAGAGTTCTGTTTTATTTATTTTGATCATTAGCCTAGGTTTTATATTTGTTCTCTCTGTCTCTTTTAAAGATTTATTACTTTTTATGTGCATTGGTGTTTCGTGTGCATATATGTCTGTGTGGGGGTGTTAGATCCTCTGGACCTGAAGTTACAGACAGTTCTGAGCTACCATGTGGGTTCTGGGAATTGAACCCTAGGTCCTCTGGAATTGCAGTTGGTGCACTGCTGAACTGTCCATTTAGCTCCATATATCAGTTCTTACCCACTGTCCTGACTGTAGTTTCATCTGATTATGCTCATATACTGATAAGTAGCTCATTGATTGGTTCTAAGTATTTTAAATTATCTGTGTAACATACCAGACACATAGTTAATTATATGATGTATGTCAGTGACATGATCATGACCCTGACTTCTGATCTCCACCCTGAAGTACTATATTCTCCACTTTTCTGCTCTGGAAATGTTCCTTGAAATATTATAATCCTTGTTAAGTTTATTTCAGATGTTATAGTCTGATTTCTGATTTTACTTGCCATTTATTATAAGGGTTTTATTGTTGTTTTAAGGTAAATCATTTTAAGCACTTAGAGGTTCACTTATTTTATTTGTAAAACAAATTGATATTATTGTTCTGAAATTCAAATTTTTAAGGCTGTTTAAGTCATTGTAAAGGTGAGGGTTTTGCTTGTTTGTTTGTTTTACTGTAATACCTTTCATGGTTTAACATTTTAAAGATCATATAACAGGATGGGCTCTAGTTTAGTGCTAGAGTATATACTTAATATGTTTAAAGCCCATACCTTCCCTCCCCTAAGTAAGAGGCTTTATTATGACAAAGTTTCTCTTCATACTGTTGAAGGACATGGGTCAAGGAGTCCCAGGCTAACTTCATGATATACCAATTATATTTTTCTTTATTATAAGGGGCAAACTCAGGAAACAGGAACAAAAAGTCTAACCTCAGCTGTGTTACATGGGAACCACACACAGAGAGAGTGTGTAACAGAGATAGAAACTGAGACAGAGATCTCTGAGCAGGCTGGCAGTTTTCTCCAGCTACTCTAAATTTCATGCACTAATTGCTCCAACCTTTAAAGATTCCCCATCACCTCCCCATTTTGTCTAAATAAGAGTGTTCCAAACCAATACAAGTTATATACACTAGAAACAGATATCAATTATAAAATTGTGCTCACAACCCACGTAAACAGTATTAAACAAGGAACACATGCTAAGTGTTTTAAAGAACATTTTATCCTCAAGAGTCTAAGTCTTGCATTGGAAATGGTTTGACTAAATCATAAGAGGAAGATAACTATGACTATCTAATCTTCAACCCCCTTGAAGGCCTGAGAAGGGAGATAATATTACTTGAGTAGGCAGGAAGTGCAATCAAGCAGCTTCCAAAATGTGCAGTATATGATAGAAGCAACTGGTTACCTGAGCAATCACTCAAAGTCTTATTTGCAATGTTGAAGCAACCAACTTTGGCCAATGCCTAGTGTAACTGACAGACCATTTTCAGAGGCAGGAAAATTTTTAGAACCATCTTACTCTACTTTGGCAAGGTTTGGCAGTCTTTTTTCTTGTGTCCTGCTATACACCATGTACTTTGTCAGTGGTCGATGAATGGGCAATTCCTTGACCAAAGGCCAATTGTGCCAAGAAGAAAACAAGCTCCAAGTGGCATGTCTTTGCTGTTTAACATTCTCTTGGGAGTAGATCAGTGCTGTCAGGAGCAATTGTATTGTGTCTCACATCAATGGAACCCTAAGTTATTTAAATGCCATGTTCTACAGATCCTTGAAGTGGTTGAAAATTACCTATTTATGCACACATATTTCTATGTATCTAAAAAATCTAATTAATCTGACTATATGTATAACAAACTTGAATAACTATTGACCTATTATAATTAATACCTGTATAACTTAAAAGACTAAGACTTTATATCAGAATATTAAACATTTAAACAACTTTGCAGTAAAAAAAAACAATGACCTCAAAATGTAAGCAATGTATAAGTATCTTGATCAGAGGTAGGAATATATATTGTAATATGATAAATATATACTAAAATTGTATCAATATACAAAATGTCTTAAAAAGGTAGAAACATGTATGCATACAATCTGATGAAATAACTTTGCATGGGTGTACAAATATTGTAAGCAGAAATAACAAATATAATTTGAACTTGTATTAATATATAACAAACTATACAAATGTAAATTGTCCATAAATAATAGCTCACAAATTTTTACTTTATTTCTCACTATGATTATTATTAGTATGAATAAGATCACACTAAATTACCAGTTACCCCATTCAATTTTTTCTCTTTGTTTTCTCTTTTGATTATTGTCTAGTATAATTGCAAATGATTTCTGAGTAGTTTATAGGGTTCTCAAAGTTTTTCTTTTTTTTATTGGAAAAAAAAAGAAATTTCAGCCTCCTCCCCGCCTCCCATTTCCCTCCCACTCCTCCCTCTCCTGCTCCCCTCCCCCCACTCCTCCCCCTCCCTCTCCAGCCTGAAGAGCAGTCAGGGTTCCCTGCCCTGTGGAAAGTCCAAAGTCCTCCCCCCCTCAATCCTGGTCTAGGAAGGCGAACATCCAAACTGGGTAGGCTCCCACAAAGCCAGAACATGAAGCAGGATCAAAACCCGGTGCCATGGTCCTTGGCTTCGCAGCAGCCCTCATTGTCCGCCAAATTTAGAGAGTCCGGTTTTATCCCATGCTTTTTCAGTCACAGTCCAGCTGGCCTTGGTGAGCTCCCAAAGAATCAGCCCCACTGTCTCCACGGGTGGGCGCACCTCTTGTGGTCCTGACTTCTTTGCTCATATTCTCTCTCATTCTGCTCCTCATTGGGACATTGGGAGCTCAGTCCAGTGCTCCAGTGTGGGTCTCTGTCTCTATCTCCGTCCATCTCCAGATGAAGTTTCTATGGTGATATGCAAGATATTCATCAGTATGGCTATGGGATAGGGTCATTTCAGGTTCCCTATCCTCAGCTGTCCCAGGAACTAACTGGGGACATCGCCCTGGGCACCTGGGAGCCCCTCTAGGTCCAGGTCTCTTGCCAACCCTAAGATGGCTCCCTTAATTAAGATGTGTGCTTCTCTGCTCCCCTAACCAACCTTCCTTTATCCCAATGATCCCGTTTCCCCAAGTTCCCCCCACCCTCCCCTTCTCACATTTTTCTGCCCTTCTCCCCTTACCCCCCCTCCCACCACACCCCCAAGATCCCAATTTTTTGCCCTGCAATCTAGTCTACTTCCCATAACCAGGAGGATAGCTATATGTTTTTCTTTGGGTTCACCTTCCTATTTAGTTTCTTTAGGATATCAAATTATAGACTCACTGACCTTTATTTATTTCTAGAAACCAATTATGAGTGAGTACATCCCATGTTCATCCTTTTGGGTCTGGGTTACCTCACTCAGGATAGTGTTTTCTATTTCCATCCATTTGCATGCAAAATTCGCGAAGTCATTGTTTTTTACCGCTGAGTAGTATTCTAATGTGTATATATTTCCTATTTGGGTGGAATGTTCTATAGATGTCTGTTAAGTCCATTTGATTCATTACCTCCATTAATTCTCTTATTTCTCTGTTAGGTTTCTGTCTGATAGACCTGTCCATTGTTGAAAGAGGAGTGTTGAAATCTCCTACTATTAGTGTGTGCGGTTTGATGGCAGCCTTGAGTTTTAGTAATGTTTCTTTTACTTATGTGGATGCTTTTATATTAGGGGGATAGATATTCAGGATTGAGACTTCATCCTGATCAATTGTTCCTGTTATGAGTATAAAATATCCCTCTCCATCTCTTCTGATTGATTTAAGTTTGAAGTCAACTTTGTTAGAAATTAGTATGGCCACACCTGCTTGTTTCTTAGGTCCATTTGCTTGATAAACCTTTTCCCATCCCTCTACTCTAAGTAGGTGCCTGTCTTTGTGGTTGAGGTGTGTTTCTTGTAAACAGCAGAATGTTGGATCCTGTTTGCGTATCCAATCTCTTAGCCTGTGCCTTTTTATAGGTGAGTTGAGTCCATTGACATTAAGGGATATTAATGACCAGTGGTTGCTAACTCCGGTCACTTTTTTAGTCCTAGAGTTTGTGTGTTTGCTTTCTTTTAGTTGTGCTGGTGAAGGGTGTCTAGAAGTTTGAGTTATTGTGGTCATTGTTGGTCTCCTTGGTTTGTGATTTTCCTTCTATTACTTTCTGTAAGGCTGGATTTGTGACTACGTATTGTTTAAATTTGTTTTTATCCTGGAAAATTTCGTTTTCTCCATTTATAGTGAACGAAAGCTTGGCTGGGTATAGTAGTCTGGGCTTGCATCCATGTTCTCTTAGCTTCTGCAATATATCTATCCAGGACCTTCTGGCTTTCATGGTTTCCATAGAGTAGTCAGGTGTAAGTCTGATAGGTTTACCTTTATAAGTAACTTGACCTTTTTCCTTTGCAGCTCTTAATATTCTTTCTTTATTCTGTATGTTTTGTGTTCTGATTATTATATGGCGAGGAGATGTTTTTTTTTTTGGTCCAGTCTATTCGGTGTTCTCTATGCTTCTTGAACCTTCAAAGGAATATCTTTCTTTAGGCTGGGAAAGTTTTCTTCTATAATTTTATTAAATATATTTTCTGAACCATTGTGCTGTACTTCTTCTTCTTCTATCCCAATTATTTTTAGGTTTGGTCTTTTTATTGTGTCCCATATTTCCTGAATGTTTTGTGATGAGAATTTGTTGGTTTTGCTGTTTTCTTTGATCAGTGTGTTAATTTTCTCTATGGTATCTTCAGTGTCTGACATTCTTTCTTCTAACTCTTGTAATCTGTTGGTAGTACTTGTCTCTGTAGTTCCTGTTCGTTTACCCAGATTTTCCATCTCCAGCCTTCCCTCGGTTTGTGTTTTCTTCATTACTTCCATTTCATTCTTCAGGTCTTGAACCATTTCCCTTACCTGTTTGATTGCATTTTCTTGTTTCTCTTGATTTTCTTGGGTATCTTTGAGCGATTTATTCATTTCCTCTACCTTTTTGTTTGTAATCTCTAATTGTTTATGGCAGTTTTTCACCTCCTGTTTAAGGTCTTCTATTATTTTCAAATAATTCACTTTTGAGTCGATTTCTTCTACTTCTTCTGGAGTAGGGTGTACAATTCTTCCTATTTCAGGATCCCTCGGTTCTGGTGATGTCATGTTGCCTTTCAGGTTGTTGGAGGAATTCTTGCATTGGCGCCTTCCCATCTCCTCTTTCAAATGAAGCCAAGAGAGCCCTGGTGTCTTGGTCCAGTCTTTGCTGTGACTGAGTCTCTGGGTGTATCTCTTCAGTGTAGAAGCAGGGACCGTCCTGCTGAGCTTGAATTCCTCAGTACCCAAACATGGACAACCATCCAGATGGAACTCCTCAGCTCCACCCCCAGTGATGTCTCTCCTGGCACTCGGATCTGATCTCCCTGCTGCTTGGGTGTCTCGCGAACAAAGGGCCGACCTTGCTTGGTGCAGGCAGTCCACCTAGACAAAGGAGCTACTACCCTCCCGGATGCCCTCCCAATTCGGACCCTGTCCCAGCGCCCAAACAGGCTGAGCTGGGAGCTGTTGTGTGGTTCAAAGAGGGGAGGGGGGTCAGAGGAAGTGGGGGAGGGCCGTGGATGCAAGGTGGGTGGGATAGGAATAGAGAGGAGGTATCGAGCAGTCTAGCCCCTGCAGACTGACCAGGAAGTGCAGGAGGGGTGAGGAACATCTGAGTTCCCTGTCCCGGGCTGCCACCGCGGTCAGAAACTCACTCACCCCAGTGATGTCTCTCCTGGCACCCGGATCTGATCTCCCTGCTGCTTGGGTGTCTCGCGAACAAAGTGCCGACCTTGCTTGGTGCAGGCAGGCCACCTAGACAAAGGAGCTACTACCCTCCCAGATGCCCTCCCAATTCGGACCCTGTTCCCAGCACCCGAACAGGCTGAGCTGGGAGCTGTTGTTTGGTTCAAAGAGGGGAAAGGGTCAGAGGAGGTGGGGGAGGGCCGTGGATGCAAGGTGGGTGGGATAGGAATAGAGAGGAGGTATCGAGCAGTCTAGCCCCTGCAGACTGACCAGGAAGTGCAGGAGGGGTGAGGAACGGGCTGCCGCCGCAGTCAGAAACTCACTCACCCCAGTGATGTCTCTCCTGGCACCTGGATCTGATCTCCCTGCTGCTTGGGTGTCTCGCGAACAAAGGGCCGACCTTGCTTGGTGCAGGCAGGCCACCTAGACAAAGGAGCTACTATCCTCCCGGATGCCCTCCCAATTCGGACCCTGTCCCAGTGCCCAAACAGGCTGAGCTGGGAGCTGTTGTGTGGTTCAAAGAAGGGAGGGGGGTCAGAGGAGGTCTCAAAGTTTTTCTTTGAAGTTCTGACCAGAATGTTGTGAGAAGGTGCACCATTTTAGCAGCTAGTACCCAAAACCTGAACTTTATTTTAGTGCTGTTAGCATCATGATTTTATCTTAACCAGGTGGAGTCATTTCTGTGGGGCCACATCTTCCTGGAAATTTTAAAGATTATTGGAGGAAAGGGATCTGTAGAAAAATCTAATGTTTATTGTGGAAAACTAAACATCATTTATAAAGACATATATTCAATAAAAATACAATATAGACAAAATAGGCATGGAGAAAGAAAAATTTTCTATTTTGTAACCTAAGTAATTGACAGAATCTCCTCTTTGAATCTTTCTAGGAACAATTTTTAATCCTCATTTAGGCATTTTTTTTTTACTCTTTGAAACATTCTTTTTAAGGTATCTGCATTTGAATCAGATAACAAAATGTCATCCATGTAATGGTAAATTACAGACTTATAAAATTGCTTACATATTATTTTCAATGACTGACAAAATTTTGGCACAGGGTGGGGCTATTGAGCATTCTCTGTGGGAGGATGGTCCATTGGTAGGCTAAGAATTATTATAAGTAGGCACTGTGAAGGCAAATTTTCCTCAGTCCTTTTTTTTGTAGAAACAATCCTTTAAATTAATAGCTATGATAGGCCATCCTTTTGATAACAGAGAAGGTAGAGGAATTTCAGATTATAGAGGGCCCATAGGTTTAATAACCTTGTTAACAGCTTTAAGATCTGTTGCCATTTTCATTTTTCAGATTTCTTTTTAACAACAAATACAGGAGAATTTTAAAGACTGGTAGAATTTTTAATATGTTGAGCATCTAGTTTCTCCTGTACCAACTGTTGTAAAGCTTTCTGTTAGAGACCATTGTTTAACCCATATTGGTTTCTCAGTTAACCATTTTAAAGGCAAGACCATTAGAATCTCTGAAGATTTGCTAGTTGTTTTGTATTCTTGTAAGCCTGAATGTCTGATGACCTTTGTCTTAAGTTTTTGGAACTGCAGGAATGTTAACCTCAATATTTCATTGCTGCAACAGGTCACAACTGCATAAATTCATTGCAGTGTTAGCTACATAAGGCCTCAGCCTTCCTTTTATACTTATGGCCCAATGCTTTTACCCCATTTTATGCATTGTTTTTCTTGAGATAGGGTTTTAATTCCTAGGAACTGAGTATCTGCCTCTTGATGAGGTCAATTCGGATGCCAAGATTCTGGAGTAATGATATTTACATCTGTGCCCATGTCTATCAAGCCCTCAATGACAATGCCATTTACAATTTTAGCTTTTGTCTTTGATCATATATAGAAGTCTGCCAGAATATATTTTTTATTTCCTACTAGAGTTTTTGATTTATCCTCCACGTCTATTTTATCATTCAGACCAGTATGGTTTTTTTTTTTTGTTTTGTTTTGTTTTGTTTACAGTAGGCACTGGATTTTTAAATTTTTTTTTTGTGGGACATGTTTTCCACACTAACTGAGAAAGATTGGACCATTGGACCTGTGAGAGGCCTACAAGGGAGTTCTCCAATGGTATCAGATTGTCCTGTCTGTCCTTTGTCAACCTATATTTATTGGTCCAACGTTGGCCTTTGCCACGCCTCCTACAAACACCCAAAGGCTGAGTCCTCCTATTCTTGCCATTTCTATAGTAGATATTATTTCTAGGAATTTCTTGTCTAAAATCCTTTCTCAGATGTTCTCTTTTACCACGATTAAAACATTTAGCATTTTGCTGTTTCCTCATACCACTGGAAATCACTTCTCCTACCCAATTTATTATTATAGTCAAATGTCTCAACATTCATTGTATCCAGATCCATTCATCCATTGGTGCTGATCTGACCTATAAAGGCCCAAGGATCATTTTTCATTCTAAGTTGTCATTTTTAAAAGCTAAATATTTAATAAGTATACATCTATCTTCTGGGTCTGTTACTCCTATTTGTCCAGCCTTAGTTAATCTTTGAAAAAAAGTCACTAAAAGGTTCTCTCTGACCCTGTTTAACCCTAATATATATTTTTTTCTATTTTGGTTTCTGAATCTTGTACCAAAAATTTAAGGCTGCTGTGCTGCATAAGGATAAGGTGTGTTTGTTGTAAAGAGCCTGACCCTTAGGGTCAGAGTAAGGACCCTCACCAAGAATTTGATCTTGGGAAATCTCAAGTTCTTTTGCTTTTAATTTTGTTAAAAAATTTTTGTCTTTTTTTCCAATAACCTTTTTAGAGAAGCTGCAGTCCATCTTGTAGGACCCCTGAGATTAACTGAAGCCAGGCTTGTGGGTTAGCCTTATTGCTTGAAGCCCACGTTTTGACCATTTTCCTAACAAAGGATGAATGTGGGCTGTAAGAAATGATTGCTTGGGGCTGGAGAGATGGCTCAGTGGTTAAGAGCATTGCCTGCTCTTCCAAAAGTCCTGAGTTCAATTCCTAGCAACCACATGGTGGCTCACAAACATCTGTGAAGAGGTCTGGTGCCCTCTTCTGGCTTGCAGGCATACACACAGACAGAATATTATATACATAATAAATAAATAAATAAAATAAATATTTAAAAAAAGAAAGAAATGATTGGTTAATTTATTTCTTTTAGATCACTCATATGAATGGGTTCCCATTTATATTTTTTGACTACCTTAAGGTACTTGATGACAGATGATCAGTTAGAACTCTGGGTAAGCCATCCAGGAGTTTGGTACATACTAATGGGGCTAAATTTTGTCTTTGTAACTTTCGTCCCTGCTCAACAATTTTGATAAAATTTTTAATCTTTATTTTTTTTTACTCCTGCCTTTTGTAACATCTGGATCTCCTGTCCAGTATTTTGTTCTAATGCTCTCCTTGAAGATTTCAAGGTATGAAGTCTGTCCAGTAAGGGTAATATCTCACTCTTGTACAGAATTTTTTTTACTGTTTTTTATTGATTTTATTGAGCTCTACATTTTTCTTTGCTCCCCTTCCTGTTTCTCCCCTCCCACTTTCAACCCTTCCCTGAGGTCCCCATGCTTCCAATTTACTCAATATATCTTGTCTTTTTCTACTTCCTGTGTAGTGTAGATTAGATCTCTTAGTGTCCTCATTGTTGTCTAAGTTCTCTGAGGGATTAAAAAAAAGATGGAATCTTTTTTAGATCCCTCTGTTGAGAGTTCTCTGTTTAGGTCTGTATTCCATTTTTTAAATTGGATTATGTGTTTTTTTGATGACCAATTTCTTGAGTTCTTTGTATATTTTAGAGATCAGACCTCTGTCTGATGTGCGGTTAAGTGAAGATTTTTTCCCATTCTGTAGGTTGTCGTTTTGTCTTGTTGACCATACCCTTTGCTTTACAGAAGCTTTTCAGTTCAGGAGGTTCCATTTATTGTTTCTCTTAGTATCTGTGCTGCTGAGGCTATATTTAGGAAGTGGTCTTCTGTGCCTATATATTCAAGTGTACTTCCCACTTTCTCTTCTATACGGCTCAGTGTGGCTGGCTTTATCTTGAGGTCTTTGATCCATTTGGACTTGAGCTTTGTGCATGGTGATAGATATGGATTTGTTTTCATTCTTCTACATGTTGCTATCTAGTTATACCAGTACCATTTGTTAAATATGCTATATTTTCTTCCATTGTATAACTTTAGCTTCTTTGTCAAAAATCAGATGTTCAAAGGAGTGTGCATTAATATCTGGGTCTTCTATTTGGCTCTGTTGGTCCTTCTGTCTGTTCTTATGCCAATTCCAGGCTGTTTTCAGTACTGTACTCTGTAGTAGAGTTTGAAGACAGAGACTGTCATGCTTCCAAAAGTTCTTTTATTTTACAGGATTGTTTTGCCTATCCTGGGTTGTTTTGCTTTTCCATAGGAACTTGAGTACTGTTCTTTCGAGGTCTGTACAGAATTTTGCCAGGATTTTGCTGGGCATTGCATTGAATCTGTAGATTGCTTTTTGGTAAGATTCTGCTTACCCAAGAGCATGGGAGATCTTTCCACTTTCTGGTGTCTTCTTCAATATCTTTCTTCAAAGATTTAAAGTTCTTGTCATACAAGTCTTCCACTTTTTTGTTTAGAGTTACTCCAAGATATTTTATGCTATTTGTGGCTATTGTGAAGGGTGTTGTTAATCTAATTTCTTCTCCAGCCATTTTATCATCTGTGTCCAAGAGGTCTACTGATTATTTTGAGTTAATCCTGTATCCTGCTACATTACTGAAAGTCCTAGAAGTTCTTTGGTAGAATTTTTGGGATTGCTTCTGTAAGCTATCATATCATAAGCAAACAGTGAGAGTTTGACTTCTTCTTCTATTCTGATTTCTATCACCTTGATCTCCTTTTGATGTCTTATTGCTCTAGCTAGGACCTCAAGAATTATATTGAATAGATATGGAGAGAGTGGACAACCTTGTATTGTTCCGGATTTCAGTGGAATTGCTGGGAGTTTCTCTCCAATTAGTTTGATATTGGCTGTTGTCTTGCTGTCTATTGCCTATATTATGTTTAGGTATGTTCCTTGTATCCCTGTTCTCTCCAAGACCTTTATCATGAAGGGATGTTGTATTTTGTCAAAAGCTTTTTCGGCATCTAATGAGATGATCATGTGGTTTTTCTTTTTCAGTTTTTTTATATGGTGAATTAGGTTGACAGAATTCTGTATGTTGAACCATTCCTGCATCTCTGGGATGAAGCCAACTTGATCATGGTGGATGATGGTTCTGATGTGTTCTCGGATTTGATTTGCCAGTATTTTATTGAGTATTTTTACATCAATGTTCATGAGTGAGATTAGCCTGTAATTCTCCTTCTTAGTAATGTCTTTCTATGGTTTGGGTATCAGGGTAATTGTAGCCTCATAAAAAGAGTTTGGTGATGTTCCTTCTGTTTCTGTTGTGTGGAATAATTTGAGGAGTATTGGTATTAGCTCTTCTTTGAAAGTCTTGTAGAATTCTGAGCTGAAACTATTTGGTCCTGGGCCTTTTTTGGTTGGGAGACTTTTGATGACTGCTTCTATTTCTTCAGCAGTTATAGGTCTGTTTAATTTGCTTATCTCTTCCTGATTTAATTTTCGTATGTGATATTTATCCAGAAAATTGTCCATTTCCTTTAAGTTTTCCAATTTTATGGAGTACAGGTTTTCAAAATATGACCTGATGATTCTCTGTGTTTCCTCCATGTCTGTTGTTATGTCCTCCTTTTCATTTCTGATTTTGTAAATTTGGATATTCTTTCACTGCCTTTGGTTAGTTTGGATACAGGTTTTCTGTTTTGTTGATTTTCTTGAAGAACCAACTCTTTGTCTCACCGATTCTTTGTATTGTTTTCTTTGTTTCTATTTTGTTGATTTCAGCTCTCAATTTGATTATTTCCTGTCTAGTTATATTAGCTGAGTTTACTTCTTTCAGTTCTAAAGTTTTCAAATGTTTTGTTAATTCACTAGTGTGCTTTTTCTAGCTTCGTGTAAGCATTTAGTGCTATGAACACTTAACACTGCTTTCATTGTGTCCCATAAATTTAGGTATGTTGTGTGGTCATTTTCATTGAATTTTAGGATGTTTTAAATTTCTCCCTTGTTCCATCAATGATTCAGGTGAGCATTGTTTAATTTCCATGTGTTTGTGGGTTTTCTGGAATTAGTATTGTTCTTGACTTCTAGTTTTAAAACATGGTGATCTGATAAGGTACGTTGGGTTATTCCAATTTTCTTGTATTTATTGAGGTTTGTTTTGTTACCAAGTATCTGGTCAATTTTTGAGAAGGTTCCATGAGATGTTGAGAAGAAGGTGTATTCTTTTCTGTTTGGATAGAGCATTCTATATATGTCTGTTAAGTCCATTTGAATCACAACATCTGTTAGTTCTCTTATTTCTGTTCATTTTTTTGTCTGACTGTCCTGTTTTGTGGTGAGAGTGGAGTGTTACAGTCTCCCACTATTAGTGTGTGGGATTTTAATATATTATTTAAGTTTTAGAAGGTTTTCTTTTACATATGAGGGTGTCCTTGTATTTGGGGCATAGATGTTCAGTATTGAGATTTCTTCCTATTAGTCTCCTGTTACTAATATGAAAAATGACCTTCTTTATCTTTTTTGATGGATTTTAGCTTGAAGTCTATTTTGTTAGATATTAATGACCAGTGATTTCTATCTCCTGTTAGTTTACTTTTCATTGTTGGTAATGTTAATTTGTGTGTTTTTCTCTTTGGGATTTGCTGCTATGAGACCATCAATTGTCTGTGTTTTTTTGGTTTAGCCAACTTCCTTGGGTAGGACTTTTCCTTCTAGTATTTTGTGTAGGGCTGGGTTTGTATCTAGGTATTGGTGAAATCTAGTTTTGCCATGAAATATCTTGTTTTGCCTTACTATGGTGATTTTAAGTTTTGCTGGATATAATAGTCTGGGCTGGCATCCATGATCTCTTAAAGTCAGCATAACACTTGACCATAACCTTATGGCTTTCATTGTCTCCAATGAGAAGTCAGGTTTAATTCTGATAGGTCTACCTTTATATGTTACTTGGCCTTTTTCCTTTGCAGCTCTTAATATTCTTTCTTTACTTTGTATGTGTAGTGTTTTGATTATTTGGCGAGAGGACTTTTTTTTATCGAGTCTATTTGGTGTTCTATAAGCTTCTTGTTTCCTCATAGGCATATCTTTTTTTAGGTTGGGACCATTTCCTTCTATGATTTTGTTAAATATATTTTATGTGCTTTTGATTTGAACTTCTCATTCTTCTATACCTATTCTTAGATTTTCTTTTCATGGTGTTCAATATTTCCTGGATATTTTGGGTTAAGCTTTCGTTAAATTTAATGTTTTCTTTGACTGATAATTCTATTTCCTCTACTGTGTCTTCAGCACTTGAGATTCTTTCTTCCATCTTTTGTATTCTGCTGTTCATGCTTGCTTTTGTTCTTGATCGTTTCTCATGATTTCTGTTTCTATAATTCCCACAGCTTGTGTTTTCTTTATTATCTCTATTTCAGTTTTTGAGTCTTGAATAGTTTCTTTCATATGTTTGATTTCTTTTTCTTGGTTTTCCCTGAGGGATTTGCTGATGTCTTCCAAATTTTGTCTGTCTTTTCCTCCATTTCTTTGAGGGAATTTCTCATTTCCTCTTTAAGTGTTTTAAATATTCTCTTGAAGTTATTTTTTTAGGTCATTTTCTTCTGCTTCATCTATATTTGGTTGTTCAAGTCTTGTTGTTGTAGGGTCTTTAGGTTTACTGGTATTGTGTTGCTATTTGTTGTGTAGCATGTGACCTTACCTTTTCTACTCATCTTTTCCTCTAATAGATGTGGTTGGGGCTGTCTGAGATTTTGTTGATTAATCTTTTAGGTGCTAAAGAATCCAAAGCTCAGATGGTTGTTCCTTGTGGTACAGTCAGTGCCACAGTTCTAGTTTACCCATTGGTTACTCTGTGATCCTGGAGATAGCTCAGTGCTCCTGTGTTTTTCTCTGCTCCCTTGGAGTTTGTTGTCTCAGGCCTACTAGGTTGCTGGCTTTTACCTGTTTCTGTAAATCCTGGTCTGGATACCCTCCTGTAGATGTCCCTTGCCTGGAGTTGGTCCTGCAAAGTTTTCCAGTCTACTGCCTCAGTGTTTCCAGGCTTGGGTGCACCCAGAACAGCAAAGGACCTAGCTCAGGCTTACTCCCTCAGAGGTCCCAGACTCATGCTTGGACCCGCAGAGGTTCCAGGTTTCTGCCTATTGGCTTTGATGTCCCAAACCAATGCCCAGACCCACAGAGGTCCTGGCTAAGGCCTACTCCCTCTGACGTCCCAGACTCATGCCTGTCCCCACAGAGATCTCTGGTTCCTGCCTACTCCCTCAGAGGTCCCAGATGCACACCAAGACTGGCAGAGGTCCTGGCTCAGGCCTAGTTCCTGGGAGGTCCTAGGAACTCATGCTCAGACCCACAGGGCTCCTGGCTTAGGTCTACTTCTTTGAAGGTCCCAGATTCACGTCGGGACTCTCAGTCGTCTCTGGCTCTGGCTCACTTGCTCAGCGGTTACTCCCCAGTACCTGTTTCAGTGGAGATCGCTTACTCTGGATCTTGGACATAATTTTTATGGCATACATATTACCTTCGTGGACAGGCACCCTATCCATCAATCTATCATAACTGTTCAACAGATTTTGCTTAATACATTCAACAGCATGAATTCTCTCAGACAGTGTCTTTTTTCCCTCCATCATTCACTGGGTTTGGGCCATCAAATTGGTTGTATCCTTCTCCAGAGTGCCGATTTTTCCTTTCAGCTGGTCATTATTAGTCTTAAAGTGCCTCATTCATGGTTCATTAGTTATCAAACCATTTTTAAAGGAGAAAATATGAAATACAAAGCTAATCCCTGGAATGAAATATTGGGATGTAGGATGGAAATCACATAAGCCTTGCATAATACCATACATGGTATAAGTTAAAAAGCTGTTGTCTTGTATTGATAAACTACTTGTTATGTTGACATTATAAATCTCACCTGTCATAAGGTACATTGAAGTATGTGCAATAACTGTTACCGGCCAGCAGGTGTCGCAGTTGTATCTGCCTGGTAGGAAAATCCTAGCCAAGGACTTTTCAAATTGGTTGTAACTCATTAGATACTGAAAGATATGCTTAATTTAGGATCAGTTATTAAAGTGATCAAAGTGATTTTAAGAGTTGGTGACCAGGATAAAGAGAAAATCCAGAGCCTTCCATCAGTACAAATCACAGACCCTGCACTCCACAGAGATCCTTCTGTGGCCGCAGCATGGGTACTGGAGGGACAGGAAGGCAGCAATGCCAACAGAGACATCTAGGAAACCCTACACCCCACCTGTGCCTTTGCAACATGCCCGGGAAGCCAGACCCAGAGCGGCCCTGGGATGCCACTGAGGCCAGAGACTGCTGTAGAGCCATGTACAAGGAGGATCAGTGCCCAAATACCTACGTGTGACCCAGTGGTGGTTGGGTGGAGTTGTGTGGGTCCTAAAAAGTGGATGTAATGCTCCCCAAGCCAATTGTTGAAGGACATGGGTCAAAGAATCCCAGGCTAACTCCAAGATATACCAATTATTTTCTTCTTTATTATAAGGGGCAAACTCACAAAACAGGAATGAGAAGTCCAGCCTCAGCTGTGTAGCATGGGAACCACAGAGAGAACCCTGGGCCGGCCAGTGGTTTTCTCCAGGTACCCAAAAGGTCACGCCCTAACCTGGTCCAACATCTTAAAGATCATTGGCTAACAGAGATTCCCCATCAAAACAACATTATTCTTACCCTTGGCATGCAATCTATTCTTATAGATAACTGGCTTTTTGTTTAAACCTTTTTGTGGTTGGTGTATCTATTTTTGCCTAATTTAATGGACTGATTTTGTATTTTCTATGTTTTGAATTTTATTTTTAATATTTTATTTTTAATCTTTGAGTTTAAAAATGTGCATGATTTTAGGAACACTATGTGAAATTGATGCTCTAGATCATTTAGACACAGAGAACAGAGAGAAAATTCTTTGTACTCTTACTTTGGCCACTAAGATTTGAGCATTGTTATAGACTTAACTCAGGGCCTCCACTCTGCTACTGAGCTACATCTCTAGTCCTTGTTATTTAAGTTGAGCCTTGGTATATAGCCTGGGATAGCCTTGAACACTCATTCCTTCTGTCTGTACCTTCCTAGTTCTGGGTCACCACACTAATCAGGAATCTGTCTAATCTAGACCTTTCTTGATGTTTTTTCCTTCTTCACCCCCACCCCCAAGATAGAGCTCCAGGCCAGCCAAAGCTATATATAGTTAAACCCTGTTTTGGGGTTGGGGAAAAGAGGGAGGAGAGAGATGAGGGTAAAGAAAGTGTCATACAAGTTAATATACAGAAAAGAGTTCTGTAACATAGTTGTTTCTAATTTAGCCTATTTTTCATTTTGCTGGACTTTTGTACCTTTATTATTATTACAGAAATAATATAGCATCTATTCTAAGATTAATACAGTCAGGTTCAAGGGCATATGCCTGTTATTCCAGTTTCGGAGATAGGTGAGACAGATAGAAGAAGGATTGCAATTTTAAGGGCAGCTTAGGCAACATAGAAAAGACCCTAGGGTTGTAGGAGATGGATATAGATGCATATAGATAGTAATCAGAGAACAAAACTGCCCTCATTGTCAATGTGGCAATTTCTCAGAAAATTAGGAAACATCCTTCCTCAAGACCCAGTAATACCACTTTTGGGTATCTATTCAAAGGATGCTCAATTGTGCCACAAAAACATGTGCTCAACTATGTTCATAGCAGCATTGTTTGTCATAGCCAGAACCTGGAAACAACTGAAATGCCCCTTGACCAAAGAATGGATAAGGAAAATGTGGTACATTGACACAATGGAGTACTATAAAACAGAGAAAAATAATGACATCATGAATTTTGCAGGCAAATGGAGGGAGCTAGAAAACATCAGTTTGAGTGAGGTAACCCAGATACAGAAAGACAATTATCACATGTACTCACTCATAGGTGGTTTTTAAACATAAAGTAAAGAAAATCAGCTCACAAATCAATTTCAGAGAAACTAGACAACAATGAGGACCCTAAGAGAGACATACATAGATCTAATCTACATGGGAAGTAGAAAAAGACAAGAACTCCTGAGTAAATTGGGAGCATGGGGACCTTGGGAGAAGGTTGAAGGGGAGTGGAGAGGTATGAAGGGGAGCAGGGGAAAATGTAAAACTCAATAAAAATAATAATAAAAAAACATAATCTCATAGTCTTTTCTTGGATTTTATTAACCAAATAGTTTTTGATGTTTAATATTCCAACAAACTTAATCATTGAAAATGTGCTTTGATATATTGTCTTCCCCTTTAGGAAGTATTTAAAGAAAGAATTGGCTATATTTGAGGTATTAAAATCTTTGGGTCATTTCCCTGATCACTAAGGAGGCTGAGCATGACCTTAAGTGCCTTTTGGCCATTTGAACTTCTTCTGTTGAGAATTCTCTCTTCAGATCAGTGCCCCATTTTTTAATTGGGTTAATTAGCATTTTAAAGTCTAGTTTCTTGAGTTCTTTATATATTTTGGAGATCAGACCTTTGTCTGTTGCGGGGTTGGTGAAGATCTTCTCCCAGTCAGTGGGTTCCCTTTTTGTCTTAGTGACAGTGTCTTTTGCTTTACAGAAGCTTCTCAGTTTCAGTAGGTCCCATTTATTCAATGTTGCCCTTAATGACTGTGCTGCTGGGGTTATACCTAGGAAGCGATCACCTGTGATCACCTTGATTATTGTCCTTTCAAGAGCAGTGAAGAATTTTAATGGGATCTTGATGGGGATTGCATTGAATCTATAAATTGCCTTTGGTAGGATTGCCATTTTTACTATGTTGATCCTCCCAATCCACGAGCAAGGGAGATCCTTCCATTTTCTGGTATCCTCTTCAATTTCTTTCTTCAATGCCTTAAAGTTCTTGTCAAATAGATCCTTCACTTCTTTGGTTAGAGTTACCCCGAGATATTTTATGCTGTTTGTGGCTATCGTGAAAGGTGATGCTTCTCTGATTTCCCTCTCTGCTTCCATATCCTTTGTGTATAGGAGGGCGACTGATTTTTTGGAGTTGATCTTGTATCCAGCCACATTACTAAAGGTGTTTATCAGCTGTAGGAGTTCTTTGGTGGAGTTTTGGGGGTCGCTTATGTACACTATCATATCATCTGCAAATAACGAAAGTTTAACTTCTTCCTTTCCAATTCGAATCCCCTTGATCCCCTTCAAAACAACATTGAGATATCACCTTACACCTGTCAGAATGGCTAAAATCAAAAACACAAATGATAGCCTTTGCTGGAGAGGCTGTGGAAAAAGGGGTACCCTCATCCATTGCTGGTGGGAGTGCAGACTTGTGCAGCCACTTTGGAGAGCAGTGTGGCGGTTTCTCAGGAAAATTGGGATCAACATACCCATGGACCCAGCAATGCCACTCTTGGGAATATACCCACGAGATGCCCGATCATATGACAAGGACATTTGTTCAACTATGTTCATAGCAGCATTGTTTGTAATAGCCAGAACCTGGAAACAACCTAGATGCCCGTCAATGGAAGAATGGATGAAGAAAGTATGGAATATATATACATTAGAATACTACTCAGCGGTAAAAAACAATGACTTCGCGAATTTTGCATGCAAATGGATGGAAATAGAAAACACTATCCTGAGCGAGGTAACCCAGACCCAAAAGGATGAACATGGGATGTACTCACTCATAATTGGTTTCTAGAGATAAATAAAGGTCAGTGAGTCTATAATTTGATACCCTAAAGAAACTAAATAAGAAGGTGAACCCAAAGAAAAGCATATAGCTATCCTCCTGGTTATGGGAAGTAGACCAGATTGCCGGGCAAAAATTTGGGATCTTGGGGGTGTGGTGGGAGGGGGGTAAGGGGAAAAGGGGAGAGAAATGTGAGAAGGGGAGGGTGGGGGGAACTTGGGGAAATGGGATGATTGGGATAAAGGAAGGTTGGTTAGGGGAGCAGAGAAGCACACATCTTATTTAAGGGAGCGATCTTAGGGTTGGCAAGAGACTAGAGGGGCTCCCAGGTGCCCAGGGCGATGTCCCCAGTTAGCTCCTGGGGCAGCTGTGGATAGGGAACCTGAAATGACTCTATCCCATAGCCATACTGATGAATATCTTGCATATCACCATAGAAACTTCATCTGGCGATGGATGGAGATAGAGACAGAGGCCCACACTGGAGCACTGGACTGAGCTCCCAATGTCCCAATGAGGAGCAGAAGGAGGGAGAATATGAGCAAAGAAGTCAGGACCACAAGGGGTACGCCCACCCGTGGAGACAGTGGGGCTGATTCTTTGGGAGCTTACCAAGGCCAGCTGGACTCTGACTGAAATAGCATGGGATAAAACCGGACTCTCTGAATTTGGCGGACAATGAGGGCTGCTGAGAAGCCAAGGACCATGGCACCAGGTTTTGATCCTGCTTCATGTTCTGGCTTTGTGGGAGCCTACCTAGTTTGGATGTTCACCTTCCTAGACCAGGATTGAGGGGGGAGGACTTTGGACTTTCCACAGGGCAGGGAACCCTGACTGCTCTTCAGGCTGGAGAGGGAGGGGGAGGACTGGGGGGAGGGGAGGAGGAGAGGGAGGAGTGGGAGGGAAATGAGAGGCGGGGAGGAGGCAGAAATTGCTTTTTTTTTCCAATAAAAAAAGAAAAAAAAATCTTTGGGTCAGCCATCTCTAGAACTGCTTAAAGAACTTATGAATATAGTAAGTTTTTAACCATTATAATGTAAAGTTCCTTTGTTTCAACTTTAAGAATAGTAACTAACCTTTTACTTCTGTGTCACTTTTCAGGCTGTAGAAGGTGATCATACTTCAGTTGGTATTTTGGGCATTAGTAATGTCCATTCTCTCTTGGTTCTTATCCAATAGCTTCCAGAGCTAGAATCACATGACCTACAAATATTCATCTCTGATTGGCTGAAAAAAATTGTGGTATTAATAAACAGAGCTGAACTATGTGTGTGAATGCAAACATGGGAATAAGAGTCATTGAAATCCTTGAATCCCATTCTTCCCTACATCGAACTTGTGCTGAGGGCTTGATAACAATTCATGGTTCATTGGGGAGTCTGTAAGCTCAGAAGAAATCCGTCGACTACTACAATTGCTGAGAGTAGATGAATCTGAGTTTATTCACCCATATACCATTCCTGTGACTCATGCAATTCTGACAATGGCATGGAAACTTAATCTTGAGAGTGCACTGCAGTATTTTAATTTGGAATTTCTGTGCCAGCCATTCAGAAATGGCCTGGGTCTGAATTTTCCTTCTCTGCTTGGTTTTGCTTAGATCAGGATCAATTACCCCTTGACACTGCTAACAAAGGAGGAAAAAGAAAACAATTATATAGGTAATGGTACAAATTGTGGAATATAAATGAAGATGGTCACATTCTTAAGTAGGATAAAGTATCTATAACAGTTTATATGAAATTTTTATCGTGTGTGTATATAGTTTAGAAGTGCTTTATTGCTTTTAAAATAATTCTGTATTTTATATATTTTCCTGGCTAAATGCTGAGTAACTTTAGGAAACAAAAATGAAAGTAGTATAAAAGTGTAGAAGAAATAGTAAACTGTTACACTGAAGAAGTTGTGTTTTCATGTAAAACATTCAGGCCTCAGGTAGCTAATAATTTTTAATATGCCTTATTATTAAAACTTTTATGTGTGCTTTCTGGATGTTTGGAAGACTTTAAAAGATTTGAAATTTGTGGTTTTGTTCTAGCTCAGAGGTTCTCAACCTGTGAATCCTTTGGGGGGCATCGAAGGACCCTTTCACAAGGGTCACCTAAAACCATTAGAAAATGCAGATAATTATATTTGCTTTGTAACAGTAGCAAAATTATAGTTATGAAGTAGCACTGAAATAATTTTATAGCTAGGGGTCACTACAACATGAACTGTATATTAAAGGATCATGGCATCAGGAAGGTAGAAAACCACTGTTCTAGCTTGATAATGAAATCCCACTTCCAGTGTTACCTTTTATAATTGTTTAACTTTTATGCAAAAAAATGGATTTAAAAAATGACTGGAACCAAGTCAATTGTATAGCAATAGAATTAAGATTGCAGCATTGTTGATAAAGATATTTGTAATCACATTATATGTTCACGATGGTGAACTTCAATGATGAAGAGACTTGTCTACTTTATTTCAGAGGTTCTGATAACATATATATTTGTTAGTTTTTTTTTAACAGGAAATGGAATGGGTTTTGAAGCTTTTATTACTCACTTAGGTATGTTGGTTGTGGCAGTGTGCACAAAAAGAGAATAAGCAACAGTTATGCTTCCTGACTACAATTTCTGTGATTCTCTCTGGGTAAGACTTCAGGGTGCCACATTAAACTCTTCATTCTATCTTTCCTTTAAGATGTATAACAGTTCTCGCCTTTAATCTCAGCACTCAGGAGGCAGAGGTAGGCAACTCTCTGTGAGTTTCAAGGCCAGCCTGGTCTACAAGAGCTATTTTCAGGACAGATTCGAAAGCTACAAAGAAACCCTGTCTCAAAAAAGAAGTATAACAGTTTGATGCATTTATAGGAGAAGGTTTTGTCTGCCGATATTGATTTCTAATGAATTAATGTTAAATCAATGTATTTTTGTTGCTTACTTCAAAAATATAAAATGGTTCTCCTTGAAGAAAATAATTTTAAGAATATTTAAAACCTTAGAAAATGCAGAAGAAACATAATTTTTGTAAGTCTTCTGATAAAGGCTTAATTGTTTTACAATACATGAAAATTGTTACTTGTTTTGAGAACATCATTGAGTCAGCATTTTAGCTTTCCTTAATATTTTGTACACACAAATTATGAAGTAATAATCTGTAAGCATATGTCATTGCAAAGACATGATGTAATTTTATTCATTTTAATGTGTGCTTTACTTCATTAGCACTACATAACCATTGTCCACATGCCTGGGCAAAGGCCCTTTGGTCAGAGCATCATCTATATCTATGACAATGGATAACAAAAGGTTTCTGCTCCTCTCAGATTCCCTGCCATGAATGAGGTCAGTATATGTAGCTTCTTTGTTTTTTTAGGACCCTAATTGATTGCAAAATCCTGAGAATATTTAGAAAATACATTGTAAATATTTTCCTAAAATGCTATGATATACTTTTCTATCTCTGTGAAATATGAACTAGTGATGAAGTAGCTTCAAGCTTTATTCTCCACACAGGTTAGAAAAGCTTTTTGAGATTGGCTAATTTAAGAAAGTCTTCTAGATGAAGTAGAATATTTGTCAGTATGATTTTCCTAGTAAGTTTCTTATTTGTCATCATGACTATTGAAGGTAGCTTTTAATTAACATTATACTGTAACATAATACTCAATAAATTTTGTAGGGGAAAAGTAATTATCTCTATTTTAGAAAATAGTAAAGCTCTTTTAACTTTTAAAAATAATACCCATTGCTGCACAGTAGTAAATCCAACACTCAGGAGGCAGAGGCAGGTGGATCTTTGTGAGTTCAAGGCCAGCCTGGTCTACAAGAGCTAGTTCCAGGACATGCTCCAAAACAAAAGCAAAAAACAACAAAAAAAATCCAACTCGAAAAAACAAAACCAAAAACCAAACAAACAAAAATACCCATCAAAAAGACTTATTGATTCATAAAAGTAATGTCTGTTTCATCTCAGTTAAAAATAAATTTGATGTTGATGCCTTAGGTATATACTTCTCTATTTATGTTGTGATCCAGTTGAAAAATTGACTTTTACTTCTATTTTCAAAGTTTTTATTTGCTTACTTCTATATAAATAATTTCCTCTTATTTTTACTTAATTTTTAAATTTAGTTTTTATCTTTCCATCAGTTGGTATCAAACCCAAGCTTCATACATGCTAGACAAGTATTCTACCATGGAGCTACATGTTCAGCTCCATTGTATCTCAGTTCATTGTTTAGTTTTGTGTTTTTTAGGATAGGGTCTTATTATCAGCTCATGATCCCTTTGCTTTGGCCTTCACCAATGCCAGGACTTAAGTATGTGCTACCAGCTTTACACTGTTTAAATGTGAAGAGAGAAATATATTTCAAATTGTATGATTTTAAATAATTTTTGTCATTTGTTGTTTAATTTTTAGAAATTTACTTCCTGTTGTATTGGTTCAGCTGAGCAAAGAACCACTACTCCTCCGCCATCATTAATAAGAAAATGTATGACTTTGTCTCATGTAAAATGTTAGCTGCTGGGTGCTGTGAGCTGACACACGGAGTTACGGCCAATGGCCTGTGTCTCAGTCATCTGAGCTGACTTCACTGTGTCAAGCAGGACTGAACATGGGAGAGTTCACTAATGGAAACTAAATGCTTAGTAGTTCAAAAGCTCTTCTCCCTAAACAGTACACCCACCAGTGTCTGTCTTCATTCACATGGAAGGAAGGAATTAATATATGATGGAAAATCACACACTGTGACCCAGCAGATCCTTCTTTGTAATGGACACCCCTGCCACCCATGACCTTAAACTTCAGTCTGTGATCTAGCTATTGTCCACTGTGTCCCCTGCAGTGCACACAGTACACTTTTCCTACTCTTCTGGTCTGAAGGGAGGAGCCATGCTCTATATGACTCAAACTGATAATTTTAGAACTCTGTGGTGCAGCATACTTGTAATCCAAAAATTTATGGTGGTTAGCCAGGAGGATAGCAAGGGTAATGCCCTGTGGGACTACAGACAGGATTCAAGTCCACCTCAATCAGTATAGGGGACATCAACTCTAAACAGCTTTTCTAAAAGCTGAAAAATGCAGTTGTTCTAGAATTACTATGCTTTCACGACACACAGGTTGTGACCCTGTAATGGCCCCCGATAAGCAGGTTAGAGGCCTCTGATGGGGAAATGGGTCTTCTGGCTGGTTGTAAATCATGATTGAGTCATTTGTTATAGGAATGTACCTTAATGGCTGATTAATCCTGGTGAACAAACATTTGCATCTCATCATACTAATCTCTAACAGGCATGGTTAGCATACTACTTATCTTTGAGGTATTTGGGATGCGGTCCTCCCTTACTTAAATTCTACTTTGTGTGACTTAATGTCTCCTAAGAACTGGTAAATCCTTATACCATTAATTCTATTATCAATTATGCTCTTCTACATCACAGTTTAACACTGGAGTGATACTCTACACAGCAGAAACCATTTACACACTCCATAAAATTAACTACAGATGGATCCTAAATCTAAATGTTAAAAGTGCAGAACTTCTGAAGATACTGGAGAGACCAGTCTCCAAGTTTGGCAAATCTGGTGATATCTCTGCACATGCGACAATATAAGCACTACAGGCATCACCACTTGAGACTCCCTACACTCTGCTCTGTGCAGACACAGCCCAGACAGTGACATTATTCAGAGACTGCCATCAGGGATCACTTAGAACTACTTAGGATGAGGCAGAAACACACTAAACTCTGTGTCTGTCCACTGGCTCCCACCCAGCCAGGGGAGGTCCCACCACACCAGTAGCGAGAGCGGCCCCTCACATACCAAGGCCGGCCACTCCTCCACACATGGGGACATTGGCCCCTTACTCACCTTGGCCCACTGCTCTTCCCATCTGTGGAGAACAACCACTCACTCTCCATGGTGCAGCTGCCGAGCTGACATGCTCTCTTCACACAAGGGAGCCTAAGGTGCAGTGCATGAGAGAGACTGTGATTTCTTTTCTTCAGGAGGAGCTAAATCAGAAGCCTGACTTCAGAAAGAACCCTCCCATTTGACTGGTGGGTCTGCTGGAGGCTCTGATTGGCCAGTGAGGTCTGAGTGACAGAACCAGGTGGGTTAATCTAAAGACAGACATATCCCAAATTGGCTGGAGATTTATGCCAAATTTAACATCAATGTCTTGCTAATGTAAAACAATGGGTTCGGTTTTAAATGAAAGTATACAAATTCAGAAAGAGGCTAATCAGACAATGTTACAAAGGAGGAACATTGGGTAACTCAAGAACATTATAAACAAAGTCCACAGTGGTGTTGGGACTGATAACCAGTTTTCACCCTTCCATGAAAAGTCATTGGTTCTGAGGATCTGAAAAAACCATTGTCCAAAGGCCCTGGCCCCACATCTTTACCAGCTCTCTCAAGCATATTCCCGAGATTAGAGACACAGCTGTTATTGCTATATACATGAGGGTCTTAGAGAAACCTCCCAAAGCCAAGGCAGGTTGCCAAACTCAGAGAGGCCTAGTTTCAAGTATCTTCCAGAAGTTCTGCACTTAGCATTTGACATTTATGTGTAATGTCCATTTGGAGGTAATTTGCGGGAGTTGTAAATGGCATCTCATGTACTGTGTATTACACTACTAAACTGCAACACAGAAGAGTAAAATTGGTGATAAAAAGGATTGGCCAATAATTAGTAAGTCACACAAAGTAGAATGTGGCTGAGGGAGGGCTGCCTCTGAAATACTCCCAAAGACAAATAGTATGTTAAAGAGGACTGTTAGAGATTTGAATGATAAAATGTTAATGTTTATTTACCTTTTGTGTATATAAATCTGTAGTGAGAACAACAAATGAGAAACCCCCTGTGTAAAGGACACTCTAGATTAAGCTGGAGTATGACTAGTTTTAAGAGGGATTTCTTAGTTGTGTTGTACTGGATGTTGTAAACATCAATTCCATGATGTTTTGTTATATATTTGCTGTTTCTTGATATCAACTACATACTCACATTAAAATCCAAAAGCATGGTTACAGTAGTGATGCCATGTATCATACGAAGAGTGTCTTCTGTTTTATCCAAGGTTTAGTTGATCAGTTTGTACCTAAGAAATATTAATTTATTACATTATCTTTTAGTTTTGATTCAGCTTTCTTTCATTTAATTGTTATTACTCAGCACTATCTTAAGACAATCAGTACTTTCCTGTGATCAGCTGTGCCTGTTTACAAAGAATGACCACCAACACGTTTGCTGACTGTTGATATTCTATCATGAAAGAAGGTATACCCTCCATCAAGTATGTAGTCTCTTTTCCAGGCAACTGTATACAATGATATGTGACCTTGTGGTTCTAGGGATGAGCTAGAGTACACAGCCTGGAAAAGACTCGGGAGGATGTAGATTCTGTATATGCACCTATGAGAAAGCCATCTTTAAAAGTGTTAATTTTGTAAGGGCCCTTCCTGGGGTGCATTGGTGGGACAGTTTATAATCAGTTAACTAAGCTTCCTGTGTGTTTCCGTGCTATCCCTGCCCCAACTGGTGATTAGCTACAGGCAATCTTCTCCATTGTTAATATGGTAATTTCCCACCTTCCTGGGCGGAGAGATCTTTGTGCTGCAGTTAGATAGAAAAAGGCTTCCCGAAGTCTGAATAAATGGCATTCGGCTGATCTCCTTTCAAATGACCCTGGTCTCACTGTCTCTTTTGTTCAATCTCCAGGTCCTTGCCCAGACTCACATTCGGTACAGCTGTGCGCAATCTGTACCGAGGGTGTAACACCAAAATCGGGTGTTACAATTGGAGGCACCACTGGGATGATCATCTTTGGCATTTAGACCCATCTGTGAGATCGGGATGTAGGAATCCCTGAGAGGTCGCCCTCGGGAAGACTGGCCAGCAAGGTAAGAAATTGTGCTGTGAGGGTGAATTGGTTATGGGTGCAAGTTATTCTGTTCCTGTGTTGGAGGGCCGGTTAACAGGCCAGTTGTTAGGTCTTTTGGAAAATAGAGGCACCGGTATTAAAGTTGAGACAGCACAAGAGACCATTAAGACAGTTTTAAAGTTTAGTCCCTTGTTCCTACATGCAAGAGGTTTTAACATTACTGATTGGGATCAGGTAAAGGCTGATCTTCAAGATGCTCTGAAAGAGCGAGGGCCACAAGAAGTCCCCATGGCGATATTTTCACTTTCATGGCGCTTGGTCAGAGATGCTCTTCTCAGTGATGACATTAGAGTCAAAGAGCAATTACAGGGCTTAAACAAAACCCTTGAGGATATTCAGGAAGTAGAATCTGTAAGTTCTATTAAGAGTTTTGAGGAACAGGAAGTTTTAGGAACAGGTAACATTAGAAAGGATATAGAAGAAGAAGAAGAAATTTTAGAAAAGGAGATCACACTGATAAAAAAGAAGCTAGAAAAAGAGGAAAGAAAGGAAGCAAACAGAGATGTCTCCATGAGACCTCCTCCGCTAAATCCTGGTACTACTGCTTCTGCCCCTATAGACTTAGAGGCAGAAATCCAAGAGATCCAGGACAAGTTAAATAATCTTAAATAGAGAGAAGCAGATTGAGAAACAGATTTATCCTGTTGTGGAAAAAATTGATCAGCAGGGACAGAGGGCCAGGCAGCATAACCCCCTGGCCTTTAAGGACATTAAACAGTTAAAAAAGGCAGTTGTGGACTACGGAGCTCATGCTCCTTTTGTTATTCCTTTGGTCCCACCCTAGCCATGCCCATGCTCTTTAACTTCCGACCCCTGCCTGCAATCTCTCTCTCTCCGCCATCTTTCCCGGTGTACACGCGGGCTTCTCTCTCTCTCTCTCTCTCTCTCTCTCTCTCTCTCTCCCTCTCTCCCTCTCTTTCTCTCTCCCTCAATAAAATGCCTCATATTTATTTTCTGTCTTTACGCCTCTGTTCCTCCGCCACCGGCCGTGAGGCGCGTGCCCCCCTGCTGGTGGGAACCTGCCGCTGCTTTGTCATAGTGAGATCCACCAGCCTGCCTCGGTAATCATTTTTAAAGAATAACAAATGGTGCTGTTAAACTCGGGGACTCCTGTCCCGGGCTCTCCATCTGGGGCCTGGTCTCCGGGCCTGGGCGCCTCCCGGAGCCTGGACCCTCCTGCCCGGCATGGAGCCGCGACCAAGCTGTGAACGCGACCACTTCCACCACTTCCGCGTCCTTCCGCCACAGCCATCTCCGACACCAACCAATTCGTGAGTTTGACCCGCAGGCTCTCTTCCCATTAAGCCTAGAAAATGCCTGGCCAGCGTTCTCTGGTACATTCTGGGTAGATTGCCCCCTCCCTTCCTTCTCCACCCACATTTTTGGTTGATGGCAATTTTGCCTGAACTGGGAACCCGGGGTTCCCAGCGTCTTCTCCCCAGAAATCCGGGATTTCTGGTTTCCTCCTTTTCTTCTTTCTCTCTTGGCGGGCTTGTCTCCACAAGCACCTTCAGCTGTATGGTCAGCTGTGGCCATACGGTTGGCCTCTCACAGGCTTATCTCCTCTCGCCTAGCTGGGATTTTCCTGTACTTAGCTGGGCCCGAGTTGATTTTCGCCCCTAACGCGGCCTCCTGGGGTCCGAGGACACTCGCACCCTGAGACTGCTGTGTTCGCGGCACTCTCTTGTGCCCCCTGCAGGCAGATTTGTCACTCAATCATGGGTTCTAAAAATTCTAAGCTAATCCCCCCGGATTTTGGGTATTTGTGTCATCTGCATCTCGCCTTAACGGGAAGCCTTTCTCCCAGTTTTTCGGTTTCAGCCTTTTGCCCCTCCCCTCTGCGGCTTCTGTTGTGGCTGGTGGGCTTTCCAACTGAGCAGACTACACGTGGCGGTCGCCATCTTGGCTGAAGGCCAGATGGGTCAGGTGACCTTTTCACCATCTTGGCTGAGAGCCAGATCACATGACCACACTCTCCTGGTTTCACTCTCCCAGTTTTACCCTGCCTTCTCACCCGGTTTTCACTAAAATCCTCATGCTAACTCTGTTAAATATGTTTTGGGCAATGGCAAATGTCTCTGATAGGGCCCGTCAGAGGCGTTCACGTTGCTCAATTCTTGTTCACTCTCTCAATGCATAATAATTGTTTATTACATCTCATTTCAGACTACAAAATCATGAGTCTCATATTTTAAGCTGGTATGTACCTTTAAATCTCTTAAGCTGTTTTCTACCATTGTCATTTCTGGCATTAAACTTCCATTGCCAGAAGTTTCTTCTTTCTGCCCTTTTGCAAATGTGGACCTTACCTGTTAAGAGCCAGTATACTGCAGCTATATTTAATCCAGCCCTCAACTGCTCAGAGATCTGGAAAATGTGATTTAATTATTAAAAACTTTTCACAACAACAAAAAGAGACAGGTTGGCTCCTAGCAGCAGCTCTCTGCTCCCTCCAAAGAAGACAGACACACGGAGAACAACGTCCTTCTGCATTTCGCTTCAACTGCAGAGCGCTAACCATTGGGCTAACCTGCCTTTCATCTAAACTAGAGATCTCTAGACGTGGACGGAATCACTGGAATCGACAGCCTAGCTGCTCAGGTCAAGGTAGGTCTGTCTTCCTACAGATTTCTTAGCCCACAGGATCTTCTGGAGCCTGGCAGGCCCTGCGCTAAACAGCAAAGCTCAAGTGTGCAACCTTCAGCGACCATGGAGGACCCCAAAAAGAGTAGCTCTGGGTGCCAACCAAGTAAGTTCTCTGTCATTTTTTAATCAGTAACTCACGTAAAATCTTATATTTCTCAAAGATCTCTGACAGTCTGACAGCTGAGAGGTTTTGCCAGGTTGAGGTTTTTGTAAGGTGACCTCACCAAACAAATTTCAAATCAAATTTATCTCTTATGCTACAGTCATTATATGTCCTAAAACTTCTATTTTCACAAACCCAAGGAGTTCTCTTGAGTTCCAGGGAGCCGAATTAAAACAGGTCAGATACCCCTCAATTCCCTGGTCCTAAAATTTTTTTAACCTTAATTTAACTTTCTTCTTTGTCCTGCCAATACCTTAGGCCATGCCACAAACACCGTCAAAAGCAAAGGGACCAGCTACGCCAGGATGCTCCCAGCCTTCTCTCGCGCTCCCCCCCTAAGACAATGCCCACAAATCAGCAGGAAGCAGTCTTGAGAATTCGCCGCCCCAATTCCTTCAAACTGGAGCATCTAATTTGCTTTTTTTATTAAAAGCAAGATGTGCAAATGTTATTCCTTTGGTCCCGCCCTAGCCACGCCCACGCCCTTTAACCTCCGACCCCGCCTGCAATCTCTCTCTCTCCGCCATCTTTCCTGGTGTACACGCGGGCTTCTCTCTCTCTCTCTCTTTCTCCCTCTCTCCCTCTCTTTCTCTCTCCCTCAATAAAATGCCTCATACTTATTTTCTGTGTTTACGCCTCTGTTCCTCCACCACTGGCCGTGAGGCACGTGCCCCCCTGCTGGTGGGAACCTGCCGCCGCTTTGTCATGGCGAGATCCACCAGCCTGCCTCGGTAATCATTTTTAAAGAATAACACCTTTCACTGTAGCTTTGTTGGAATCCTTTGCAGAACTCAACCTTATACCCAATGATTGGATGCAGCTTTGCAGGGCTTGTCTTTCAGGGGAGATCACTTGTTATGGAGAGGTGAATTGCAGGAAAATTACAAAAAGACAGCAGAAAAAAATGCTGAAACAGGCTTCCCCCAAAATAATCTTGACATGTTAATTGGTGAAGGACAATATGCTAGTTTAGAAGCACAGATTGCTTATGATCCTGCGATTTATGCTCAGATAGCTGCAGCAGCCGTTAAGGCTTGGAAAACTTTACCTAACAAAGGATCACGGGAACAGCTTTCTAAGATCCTTCAAGGATCTTCAGAACCTTATTCTGAGTTCATTGACCGCCTTCTACAGGTGGGAAGTCGCATTTTTAGGGATGTGGATTCAGCCATGCCAATGGTTAAGCACCTGGCCTTTAAAAATACAAATCCGATTATGCAGAGACATTGATGGCACCCACGTAATGGGTCAGGTAATTGTTTCTGCCCTTAAGGAAGGCCAAGATGGAGGTAGGCCTAAAAATTGTTTTCAATGTGAAAGGTCAGGACACCTCAAGAGGAACTGCCCTGCTGGTATTGGAACAACTAATCAGCTCAAAAAATAAGCCAGGTGTGCTGGTGCAAGCCTTTAATCCCAGCACTTGGAAAACTCTTGAGTTCAAGGCCAAGAACTTCAAGCTTGGTCTACTAAATGAGTTTCTGGAACAGCTAGAGGCAGGTTCACTATAAAGAAATCTAGACTCAACAAGCTACAACTTCAGGACAATAAAAGGAGGTTAAATATGCTTCTTTTCCATTTTAAAATCTTGCTTCTTGGTCAAAAATCTTTAGTTTGTAGATGTATAAGATTATATCTAAGGCAGATTAATTTCAATACTGTGGTTCTGTAGAAAAGTTTTAATATCAAAAATTGTAATACATTCAGAGGATTTTAAAATTATTTAGGCTATCCTGAGTTTTTATTTCTTTCTTATAAAGTTGAGGATTGTTCTTTCGAGTTCTATAAAAAGTTCTGCTATAGTTTTAATGAACATTTACATTTAATCTGTAGGTGAGTTCTGTGAGGAATGTTGCTATAATTTTTAATGGACATTTACACTGAATCTGTAGATTGCTTTCAATGAGATTGTCATTTTTGCTATGTTTCTTCTACTTTCCCAAGAAAATAGGAGATATTTTTATTTTCTAATGTCTTAATTTTTTCATAAAAGAGATAAAGTTCTTATCATACAAGTTTTTCCATTTTGTACGGCCTACTCTTGGGTGGGAGACAAATTGTCTCAGCTTGAGGTCGTTTCCTGCTGCTAGGTGTGGCTTCAGGGTGTCCTGCTGAGACTCAGGCCTCTTAATTAAATTTATCAAGGGCCAGAGTTATACTCTAACAAATGATAATGGTTAAAAATAAAAAACATTTCTACCTTCACAGGCAGAAATAACAGGACCCAAAACTTCTGTCCTGCTTTCCGAAAGTTACTCCAAGATATTTTATGGTATTCATGGATATTTAAAAGGATGATGTCTCATTTATCCTAGATGTAAAAGAGGTACATTTGGGTTATTTTCAGATTCTGGCTATGATAAAGTAATTCTGCTGTAAACACAGCTGAGCACATGGTCTTATGTTTAAACAGCTTTGTGTTTGGGCCCAAAAGAAATATTGCTAGAGTTTTAAGGTAGATATTTGTCTAATTTTAAAAAATAGACAAAATGGGGGACCCCCCAATGCTGGGGAGACTCACCCCATGGTCGCTCGAGGCCGTCCTTGCTGAGGTCGCACATGGCTTTGGTTGGCGGGGTGGGGGGAGAGGGGATTCAACCCCTAATGACCGGGAGAAAAAGGGGCCACAGCCCAGTATTCTAAAAGGGTCATAAATTCCAAAAATCCAATGGTGGTCACAGGAGGACAACTCCCTGCCTCGGGACCACTCCCAAGGTCGTATTCTGCTAGTTCCTAAAACAGTACTATGATAATTCCAGCTAAAAAACCCATTTTTTGAGGTTAAGGTCTGGCTTTGTCCGCTAGTTTCTGATGCAGGGTCACTAAACAAGCTTGTCCTAAATTTTTGATTCTCCTGCTGGAGGAGTCTGGATTTATCCAAGTTTTTCAATACTATGTAAGTTTCAAAAATGGCTGTACCAGTTTTCACTTCCAGCAATGGAATTTTTTCTTTACCCACATTTTCTTAAGCATAATAATATTTAATCTTGGTCATTTTTACAAGGATAAAATAAAATCTCAGAGTTTTTATTTACATTTCTCTGACGGCTAAAGGATGTTATGTTTAAGCATTTTTTAAGTGTCTCTCAGTCATTTTTAAGTTCGTCTATTGAGAGTTTTCAGTTTAGGTCTGTAACAAATATTTTTATTGGATTAATGATAAGTAAAGATCTTTTGCCACTCTATAGTCTTATTTTACAAAAGTTTCTCAATTCAGGAGATCTAATTTATGGTTTTTCCCAATGTTTATGCCACTGAGGCTATGTTTAAAATATGGCAAAATGTACTTCTAAATTTTTTCTCTATGAGGTTCAATACAATTTTTATATGCTGAGGCCTTTGACTCATTTAAACTTGAGTTTTGTACATGGAGATGGATATGGATCTATTTTTATTCTTCTACATGTTGATGTCTAATGAGGCCAACATCATTAGTTAAAATGCCTCCTTTTTCCATTTTCCTATCTGCAAGGCAGACTTACAACTTAAAAAAATAGCTTATAAACTTTTAATTAGATATCCAATGGTTAAAGCCCTAGTTATTATATTCTTATGGGAGACCTTAAGCCAATAGGTAAAATTCTTACAAAAAAACAATAAACCAGTTTCCAATAGAGACACTGGCTTTGCTAAATTTTGCTCTGAGTTTTCAATTTCTCACAAAACAAAAATACCTTATAATCCTCAAGGACAAGCTATAGTCAAGCGAGCGCACCGCACGCTCAAAGCCTATTTGCATAAAACAAAAAAGGGGGAATATGGTTCCACCCCCAAGAGCATTTATCTTTTATTTTATACATTTTAAATTTTTTGTCTGTTGATGCTCGATCTCATACCACTGCTGACAGGCATTGGCAGCCAGATTCTTCCAGTATGCCTCATGTAAATGGAAAAATCTATCAGATGGAACCTGGTATGGGCCAGATCCCATACTGCTTTGGGGTAGAGGGGCTGTTTGTGTTTTCCCACAGGATGCTGACAATTCAATATGGGTACCTGAGCGGCTGGTGCGTGCTGTGGATTTTCCTGTCCAGAAGCTTGAAGACAGGACAGAGCCAAGAGATCAAGGAGATTCTGGCTTGTTAACTGAAGAGTTGCGGGTTTCCTGAGGAGCTGGCTGCGGTGGTCCGAGTGCCAAGGATTGTTCTTCTACCCATCTACCCTTCCCATGATATTGGCAGCTATTGCTGTTGCTGTCACAGCAGATAAAGCTGCTGGATTCTCTTTAGTCAGTCAGTTGCTTCCTGCTAGCACAAGGATACCTTCTCAGGGCAGGTTGCAAATGCCATAGCCATTCAATTTGAGCTAAATTTACAAATGAATATTGCAGTTAATTTTGTTCTTGGTGTGGTTAAAGACCACTGCTAGATGTTACAGTAATTAAGCTTATTGTTGTTATTCATGAACCCTGAGGTGTACAATTTACAAATTGGCTCTTAAAATTGTTTTAGCTAGCTATACCAGGGTTTCTTTCACCAGCGCTGAGACCTTACTTAAAGGGCTCCAGTTTTGGGCAGAATTATTAAGTATTGAGCAGGCACAGTCTCCTTATAGGATGCTTATATGTGCTGGAGCATCATCTTCATGGTTATGATGTCAGAGCCAAAGGCATGCTCAGGTCTATGTTGCCACATGGCAAGTCCTCTTAGCTATTGCCCCAGAGAATCTTTCAGCACAAATCTGGCTGAACTCGATGATGGGTGACTAGTGAGCCAAAGACAGGAAAGGCTTTTGGGGGGCTGCCTCAACCTAAGACAGAAAATGTGTTTTGACCTGGATGCTTTCCAATGATGGGTAAGGGGTATTGCCTGACATCCAAGGCCACCCAAGACAGGCCTAGTCATAATTTATATTAAGGGGGGACCTGTAAGGGCCCTGGTCTCCCTTATTCCTGGGGTGCATTGGCGGGGACAGTTTATAATCAGTTAACTTAGCTTCCTGTGTGTTTCCACGCTATCCCTGCCCCACCTGGTGATTAGCTACAGGTAATCTTCTCCATTGTTAATATGGTAATTTTCCACCCTCCTGGGCGGAGAGATCTTTGTGCTGCAGTTAGATAGAAAAAGGCTTCCTGAAGTCTGAATAAACGGCATTCGGCTGATCGCCTTTTGAATGACCTAGTCTCACTGTCTCTTTTGTTCAATCTCCAGGTCCTTGCCCAGACTCACATTCGGTACAGCTGCACGCAATCTGTACCGAGGGTGTAACACCAAAATCAGGTGTTACAAATTTAACTTGAGTGCTAACAGGCTTACTTCCTACATCCACTGAGAAAAGTAATATAATAGAGAGTGTGGGCAGTGGAAGAGTAGAGAGAAGGTAAGCTCCACATATGTAACTGTGGAAGAGCCATTGTACACACTGGAGACATTCCTGTGGAGCTGCTTTTGGGAATCTTAGAGTTTCTATTGCTGTGAAGAGATACCATGACCACAGCAAAAACTTATAAAGGAAAATATTTTATTGAGGCTGGCTTACAGTTTCAGAGAGTTTAGTCTATTATCATCATGACAGAAAACATGGTGGATACAGTCAGACACAGTACTGGAGAAAGAACTGAGAGTTCTACATCCAGATCAACATATAGCAGAAAGTGATTATGACATACTTCCTCCAACAAGGCCACCTCCTAATAGTACCACTCTGTATGGGGCATTGGGGTCATTTTGACTAAAATCACTGCAGTATCAAAATCCTTGTATCTTTTCACCCATGTTCAGTAAGTACACTCAACAAACTTCTTGGTTCCCCAGGATGGACTTTGGTGAAATTGTACTTTGCATCTTCACTGGGACTTACAGTTGGGAAAGACATTGCTTCCTCCCCTCCACAGGGGAGAAATATCTCACAACAGATCATAAACATATTTGTCAATGTTTCTATTTCTCATGATATGTTGAAACTGGGGGGTGGCAGGGTTGTGTCCCCAACACCCCGGCCGCCTGGCTAGCTTATGCCTGAAATAACAACACACAAACTGTATTCATTTAAACACTGCTTGGCCCATTATTTCTATCCTCTTCTCGGCTAACTCTCGCACCTGGACTAGCCCATTTCTTATATTCTGTGTAAGCACCCCAAGGTGCGCTTACCAGGAAGATTCTAGCCTACGTCCATCTTGGGTCGGAGCTTCATCGCGAGTGTGCCTCAGAGAGCAGAACTATCCCATCTGCCCGCAAGACAGGAGCCCGGCGTCTCTGAGCGGAGCTGTATGATTTCTGACCTCACTTCCTCTTCCGCCCAACATTTTCTTCTGTTTACTCCACCTACCTATGTTCTAACCTATCAGGACCAGCCAAGCAGTTTCTTTATTTTAACCAATGAAATCAACAGATTGATATATGACACTCCCACATCAATGATACTAGAAAATAGAAGCAGTACATAAAAGAACATGTTAGAAGAACATAAATGTGTAAATGCCCTTAATGAAAAAAAAAGAACATAGATATATGAAGATAATGATGACTGAGTGCTCTAGAATAAATGAAGGTCTGAGTAAGTTGCTTAAGGTATATAAAGGATGAGGTTTAGAGATCATATATTTATTGAAGTTGGCAAGATCAGATATCAAGGATGGGCTAAAATGTATGTCAAAGTTTATTAAGTTGTATCTGAATATTGAAATATTATAAAGTAGTTAAAAGTACAAAACTGGTATAAAATGATCTTCTAGGTGTTTCATAATCATTCTTAGAGGCCATTCTAATGTGGTCAGAGGGATCAAAAGGGGGATATTCCTCCCCTTTCCATACAAGGTCAATGAGGTCCCTAGGAACAAGGGCCATTAATCACTTATTGTTCAGTTCATGGAGATCATGGAGAACCCACTCAAAGAATCTGAATCATTATCAAGTCTAAAATGGAGGATCAAGGTGGGAAATATTTCCTCAAGGCTTCAAAGGAAGCCACAGTAATAAAGCAAAGCCTTTGCATTATTCTCACATTGATGGACACATGATAAAAGAGAGACTTGAAGAGTCTGAGATCCCTTCCAACCCCAAGTGACTTCTGAAGACTAGTTGCTCAACTGGCCTTGACAACAGAGAAAGAAAGATTAATTTTGGCAACCTGCATTGTTCTTCAGTACTCATGGAGAAAATTTAATCAAAGACTAAGAGAATTGGTAACAACACAAGGGATAGCACTCCACAGACATTAGATATAAGTCTATATGAGATGTTATTTTGATAACAAATCTCACTAACATTTTCTTCTTGATTAAAAAGCTGTTGTCCAGATGTGAGACATCAGACCTTGGCTCCTAGAACACCTTCCCACAGCAAAGAAGGACAGAACATTTATTGTTTTAACATTCAAATTAAATGATGCTAAAGACCCATTCTCTCTCTATTCAGAAGATACATGGGAAGGGCATCATGCTGACTTTTGGCTGATAAAGCAGATATAAAAGGGTGTGAAAGTTGGTTATGTGTTCATTACTCTGGAGACCAACTGTAGAAGCTAAAGGGAAACATCTAATAGACGGGGACTATTGTGAGCTCATCAAGAATGTCTTATAGATTTTGGATATTTTAGTTCTTCCCAGACAACAGTAATGGAATTCCTTTTCTGTCTACATCTGAGAGTTTGGTCTTTACAAGAGTCTCTCTGGGAGGGTATCACAATACTGCCACCTGACACCCTAAAATCAGCTAGAAGAAACCAGATCAGTCATTGACCCAATCCCACAATGGTAGTTAGTGTTATCTCTTCAGAGGGAGGTGGGATAAGAACTGGAGGTAGAAATTAGACAATTTATGGTAAAAAAAAACTCTTATGGCTCCCTATTGGCTCTATCATGGCTCATAATCTACTTCTCCCTGGTACTCCTGATTGCTAGGCTTGTCCAGAGTCCCTTAATAGCTAGTATTACCCAGCTGGGCTGCAAGATAGTAGCAGCTCCCCTACAGAACTAAGTCAGCACAGCCCTTCCCAACTTTGCCATTCCACCCTAGGGGAAGACAGGGCCAAAATCTGGTAAATTTGTATTTTAGTAGAAAGTCTTCCAGTCTCCTGTTCCTCTTCCAAGATACAGGGTCTCTTGTGTATGTATTCTATTATAGAGTCACTGACCAGTGTAACCAACCCTTTCCCTCAGAGCTCAGAAGTCCTGAAGCCAAAAATAGGTCACATTCAAACAGTAAGTCTTGTTAAATCAAAATGAGGCCATGAATTAAAAAACAATGAAGTATCTATGGAAGGGCTTAGAGGCAAGAAAGAGATGATGGAAATGATGTAACTATAATCCACAAAATTACTCTAAAAATTATTCATAAAAAGGGTTTATGATCATGTGCTCCAGAGACTAGGGATTTATATTAGAGAGCACAAAATATTAGTCACACATTTTATCTCAGACTGTACATCTTAAATATATAAAATAACAGTTCTTTTAGGCAGAGTCATGCCATTTTATTCAGTTCTATTTTGGTCAAACTAGTATAGCTATTTTAATTTGGTTTCATGATAAGTCCTGTTCTTTATCCAGATTCTTGATTCCTTGCTCTGTGGACACAATTAACGGCTAGTCAGGAGATTTAATAATCATCTAAAATTGATTACCTCATTGCTTATTTCTAATGTATGCTACGGTTGAAAGGAGGAAAACTTTCATGTTCCTTCTTGCCCATCCCTTTCTGTGCTGGGACTACAACAGATTTACAGTTTGTCAGTGAACTCAATTCTTACATGGGTCCCTCTTTATTTGCAAGTTCACAATAAAATCCAGAGAAGCTGGAGGACACTCATTTACTCATCTATTATCCTTCTCACTGAGCAGTTAAGGCCCAGTCTTGAAGCAATTGCAGGACTTGCTTTCTGGGCAGCAGAAGCAGGATTAGGTGTTCATAGCCATTCTCAAATATGTAGTGTGAGATAAGCCTAAGCTACAGGAGACAGAAATAAATAATCAACAGCATTTGAGAAAAATGGAAAGAAATTCTTAATGACCTGGAAATAATAGGGAATAGAAACAAATAGATTCAGGCAGTGATGCATTTAAAGTAAATAAAATTTAAAAAGTGAAAATAGCAATTATCTTTTTAAAAAACATAAATATAATTTTTTAAAAACACAGTTATACTGACTTTGAACAAGAGAAAACATTCCCTGGTAGAGAGACTGACATTAAAGGTATTACTTCAACATGCCCCTATGTGCAATGTCAGTTGCTGAGACCTGTGACCTGAAATACACAGCTACAGCTAATGGATATATTCATGACAGGCAGGATTGAACATATAGGAGAGTTCCCTTGTTAGAAAGTCAATATTTATTGACTCAAGCTAACCTTCCTGAATTATACAGCCCAAATCTAGCCTGCCTTCATTCTCATGACAAATTAACATATGCTGGGAAATTACAAAATCACTGATCCTGTCACAATCAGGTCCTATTTCATAATGGTGACTCCAGCAGCTGTTTGCCTACCTACAGTGTATGCAATAAACTATTCCTCCTATTCTGGTCTCAAAGTGGAAGCCATGCTCCACATACAATTCCTTTTCCTGTTATTGAAATGGACAGTTGACTACATGTCTTAAATTTTTAATTTTAGAGCTCAGTGGTCATTGTATTCTTCAATCTAAGAATTTAGTTTAATTACAAGGACAACAATGTCATTGCTCTGGGGGAGCAATGGTGTGGGATCAAGGCTAACTAATCCAACAAAGAAATGTTTTTCTCAGAAACATTTTTCTACAATGTGGGAGGTACTGCTATTCTAGAATTAATGTCTTCCCAGTGATAAATCATTCACATACTTAAGTTTAATGGACATAAATTCCATTAATAGCAGTATGCATTCATGGTGGTTAATGCTAAAAGAGGAGACAACCTAGTCCAGATTTTGCATTCCACATATGCTGTCATCCTTAAGTCTTTTTTTAGTTTCAGGCCTGAGGTTATACATTGAACAGTGTAAATAGGGACATGAGAATGCAAGTCTAGCCACTTAGGCAGAGGGAGATTTACAGAACAAAACTACCTTTTAGATTATGTATTATGTTCAAAATAAAATATATCACAATGTATTATGTTCAAAATAAAATATATCACAATGTATTTAAAAGATAAATAGATCTTAATATATGATCTAAAAGATACATTTAAGATGTATTGATGCTACAATCCTCACACATACAAAGGACATAGAACACAAATTAAAACAATGTTATGGGAAAGTCACCTATCCACATTGTGATTGTTCTTAAGTCAACAGCTATTCTGAGCCATTCTAACCTCAAAATAAACCTTTTGCCTCCAAGCAAGATGGCTCAGAGAAAGGCCACAGATGCTTCTTTGATGAACTGCCCTGACTAGTGTTTATTTCAAGTCTGTGACATTACTGTACAGAATCTCATTTTTTACGTTTTATTTTATGTATATGGGTGTTTACCCACAGGTGTCTCTGTGCAGTACCTGCAGAAGCCAGATAAGTGAATCAGATTCCTTGGAACTGGAGTTGCAGGAGATGGTTAGCAACCATGGTTTTTGGCAATGTAACCTGTGCCCTCTGCAACAACACCCAGTGTTCTTAATTGCTAAGCTATCTCGCAAGCTGCATTTTTATTTAAAATGTATTCCCAAAATTTTCCCTTCTAATTCCTTCCTTAAGTCTGCATAAATATGGATGTGCAACTATATTAATAAAACCTGCTGGGTCCATTTCTGTTGGTTTTGTGTTATGGTTTCAGAATAGAACATGTTTCAGATACACAAATAGGGATCTCATTCCTGCCTGAGACTAATTCACCCAATTGTAGGAGAATTTTAATCTTTATTGAGCAACATGATTCTGACCCTTAAGTGACCTAGGCTGACTTGGACAGAAAACATTATCAAGAATAAAAAACTCAGATTGGCAAATAACTCAGCTAACATTTGCTGGTGCCACAGCCCTGAAGTTCTAGGGCTGCAGGAAAGACTCTGGACACTGTCCTGAGCAAACCACAGGCTACCTAGGTTCAATGGGTCTCCCACCATACCCTACTGACTATTCTCATTTTAGATGACTTTGAAATCCTGAAATTCCTGCCTCCACTTTCTAAGTACCATGGTTATACATCTGTGCCACCATGCTTGACTTAGTTGGCTTTAACTCCATTTAATCATTCGTTAGAATGATAGGATGAGTAAGATGAGCAGTTACACTTAATTATATTAAAACTTCACCGATCTCCGTGAGCCTGGGTTTATACCATCTGTAGAATAAAGACAGTACTGTGCTCTAGTCTCTTGACGAATTATAATACAAAGATAAAGAAAAACAATATTGCTCATAGTTGGAAGACAGTGGACCTTAAGACAGGAAGGCTGCATTTGATGGGAGTCACCTGTTACTTAGATCAACCAGTCACACCTTATTGCTATTAATGACATGTTCATGGAACTGAATAGAAGGCTCAGCACTTAAAATACTGGCTGCTCACCCGCAGGGTCTGACTTTTGATTTCCAGCACCCAAAAGACAGCTTACAATTGTCAGTAACTCCAGTAACAGGGGATCAGACAGCATCTTCTAGTCACTACTGGTTCCTGGCATGCCATTGGTACACTCACTGGCAAAACTTATACACTTAAATTAAATTTTATTCTTTTCTAAGGTAATAGACACATGAAGAAAACCCTTTTTAACAATATGTAATCATATACATAGATGTCTTTCCACCATTTGCATATCTGGTTCCCTAGGAGGCCAGATGAATGCACCAGATCTCCAAGACTGTGAAATACAAGTCATTCTGAAGAATCAGATATAGGTGCCAAGAATTAAACTTCAGTATCCAAGAGGAGCAGCACTACTGAGCCAACTCTCCAGGTCATAGTAATGCTGAAGATGAAGATGAGCTACTATTCCTTCTGTCTCCTATCACTTGAAGGTAAGGAAAGTCCCCTCTTGATGGTTGTCAAAGAATTTAATGGATTTCTTTACCTCTCCATATTGTTTCTCAGTTTCATTGTTAACACAGTTCTCTTGATGTAAGATTATAAAAGCTTTTGTTAAAACCATTCAGAGTCCAGCCAGATTATATTAGGAAAAGTTCCAAAATTTGAGATAAGATTGTATTTTTGGAATTTTTGACACAGGGTATGTCCACAAAGCCATAGCTGCAATGGAATTCACTATGGGTGTCAAGATGGCCACAGACTCAGAGACTGGCCCAACACAATCCTGCAAGTGCTAGGAATATAGCCATGCACCTCTAAATCCAGTTGAGGTATATGTTTTTAAATGACCTATCATTGAATCAGAGAATGAAAAATAAAGTATGATTTAAAAGGGACCATCATTGTTCTGATGAAGAGTAAATTTCTTGAAATTCTATAATTGAAATGTGCAGTCATTTAATACGTGCTTAATAATTGGGTCATTGTCTTTCTTTATTAACTTTATCCATGTAAAAATGTTTGAACAGTGTTTGTGTATATACACCTGGGCAACTCATAAGTGTCTATTATTTTCTTCCCCTATGTGAGTTTTAGTGATGAAACCTAGGGATTTATTTGACTACAATTGGTCTCAATTGCACTTATTCAGGATTAAAAATTATTTATGTGTAGGAGTGTGCATATGCCACTTCCCAAGTTTAGAAATAAAAGAAAAAACTTGTAGGAGCAATATGGATCACCCAGAGATAGAACACAGGTCATCAGGCTTATCAGCAACCAATTTTAATGAATGAGACAATTAATTGGAATTCAATTGTGGTTTTTGAGAAAGTGTTATAAACAAATGTTTAGTCCCCAGAATAAACAAGTTAAAAAGATGTTTGTGCCATGGACTGGCTCAGGGAAGCCACTCAGACTGTGGGAGAAGCAGGGTCCTGGTAACAGGAAGGCACAAGTTCAGCAAATGACAGACAGACACAACACACAAGAGAGTGGTTGGAATCTGCTGCGATTTTACTGAATTCATGTTTTCATTATATAGTATTCAAACAAAGAACAAATCAGAAGGTTATGTATCATTGGTTGGCACAGTATGAAAGCTTCTTTTAGTCACATCAGCAATATTTAAGAAAAGTACATTATCAGGAACAGGTGTTAGACATAAAGCATCCTTAGAAGATGAAATCTTGTCCTTGGGACTGTAAACCTCAGACAAGTGGCTTCATCTTATGAATAGAAAGTTTCTGTCTCATTATCAGTATCATGGCCCTTCCTCTTCCTAACCCTTTATTTTATCTAATGACCAAATATACCTAATAAGTTCTCTGTATTTGTTAAACTATACTTTATTTATTTATTTAAGATTTCTGTCTCTTCCCCACCGCTGCCTTCCATTTCTCCCCCTCCCATAATCAAGTCCCCCTCCCTCTTCAGCCCAAAAAGCCATGAGGGTTCCCTGCCCTGTGGGAAGTCAAAGGACCACCCACCTCCATCCAGGTCTAGTAAGGTGAGTATCCAAACTGCCTAGGCTCCCACAAAGCCGATACGTGCAGTAGGATCAAACACCCATTGCCATTGTTCTTGAGTTCTCAGTAGTCCTCATTGTCTCTATGTTTTTTTCCCAAGACCGGTTTTATCCCAGGCTTTTTCAGACCCAGGTCAGCTGGCCTTGATGAGTTCCCAATAGGACATCCCCATTGTCTCAGTGTGTGGGTGCACCCCTCGCAGTCCTGAGTTCCTTGCTCGTGCTCTCTCTCCTTCTGCTCCTGATTTGGACCTTGAGATTTCAGTCCGGTGCTCCAATGTGGGTCTCTGTCTCCTTTCATCGCCTGATGAAGGTTAATATTCAGTAGGATGCCTATATGTTTTTCTTTGGGTTCTCCTTCTTATTTAGCTTCTCTAAGATCACGTATTATAGGCTCAATGTCCTTTGTTTATGTCTAGAAACCAAATATGAGTGAGTACATTCCATGTTCCTCTTTTTGGGTCTTGCTTACCTCACTCAGGATAGTGTTCTCTATTTCCATCCATTTGCCTGCAAACTTCAAGAAGTCCTTGTTTTTTACTGCTGAGTAGTACTCTAATATGTATATATTCATAAAAATACATGAACTATACTTTTTAGTACCTTCTTATGCAGCAGACATCATGGGGGTTGGGATCTAGCAAGCCTATACATAAAGTTCAAAGTATAATATAACAGTCTTTGTCCATCAACATTAACCCATCAATTCTCTTGCTCATCATACACCCTGTGTATGACAAAGGTTCTGCTGTAGTCTTATACATTCCCATACTGTGCTTCCTTAACACAGAGCTGCTTCTGAGGAGAATGATCCTTGTCTTGTATATATAAAGACTATTATTATTAGGAAAGAATTTGTGCAAAGTTCATATCCCGCATAGCCAGCTAATCGAGAAACCTGTCTATGTCTCAGTGGTGGCTAATACCGAGTTACTGCCATTGACCTCCAGGAAGCCTAGTCCCATAGGACAAGTAGCTCCTGTCCGGTATAATGACATATGTCATGCCACACAGATGACACTGGAGTTGGTGTGGCAGTTTGATCATATAAATATTTTCCTATGCAAAGAGGATTCTTTATTCAAATTAGACAGTGTTCATCTGTTTTGTTTACAATCTGAAAAGAGTACAATAGTTTACTATTATAATATTCCTCATAATCTTATTTGAGGACCAGTGAAATGGCTCCATGGGAAAGGTCTGTGGTGTGCAAGGATGGAAAACTGACCTTGATCATCATATTAAGAGGACCAAAAGTAGAAACTGCAAAGTGGTCTTCTGGTCTCCACATATCTGCATTGGTCCTAAAAACCCATAATCACATTGCACACACACCATAAATCTTTGTTAAAAAATAAATCTTAGTGCCCTTACATTACCTGACATCTCTGGATAATTTCCTTAGAAGGCAATTCTTCAAGATAAAATGGTTAACTCATCAGGACCAGGGAAGCATGGGACATCAGTATTATGTATATATATTCTAATATATATTTATAACACACATATAAAGCATCAAGCTATGTTATGAGATACACAGGTGAATGTTCATTATCCTACTTTATTACATCTCTACCAGATAAATGAAAATACTGTTTTGAATATACACACAAGATCATTAATGTTTCTTATATTCTCTTCTATTAAGCATTTTTAACATTAACATTGTTAAATTGTGTTGACCAAAGAGCAAATGTTGTGAGTACATCATCTACCCTTAGACTTGTACTAAGGAGGCAGACTCATGAGCATCAAGAGTTCAAATGTATCCCTGAATCATTACTAACATCTAGACAAAACTGAATAACAAACAAGAAAATCTCAAGGGAATTTAAGAATTTGTGGAAATATAAAAAACAAAACCAGGAGCAACAACCCATCACCATTTCATAGATACTCTTACTTAAAAAGTATGATCACACACTGCCTGATATTTAGATAAAAAATGAATCAATTAGATGATGGGGTTACTATTCTACACATTATAATAGAAAAATACCTATCACTAAGTAAAAACACAACAGATTAACAAAAGTCACAGAAGAAATATAAGGACCACAAAATAAACTTCACTAAATGGATTTGTCACACATGGAGCACACTATTAGTATCTACCTCAAATGTTTCAAAGTAGAAAACACAATGCAGTGATCTCTACCATCAGTCTTCAGTGAGCATGATAAATAATTTACTTCCTTCAAGGCTATGATGAAAAATAAGTGGAACATTATTTTACAATTGTAATGTCTAAAGCCTTTACAAAATCATTTTCAGAAAGTGTTTTCTTTTATGCGAGTTTATTCCTATTTCTGTCTTTTGATTGATACAAATAGGCCATAAAATATTTAGAGCACTAGAAACATGGTTGGGCAGTTAAGAAATGTTTGCTACCTGGACAAAGGTCTGATTTTTTTTGACAACCTCCTGTAATTTCTGCAGTAAAATCCTAGGATCTAATATATCAGAAACAAGCATGCACATTCACATACCCACACAAAGCACACTGATATCACATAATCATAATTAAAACAACTCTTTAAACATATTTTCACTCATGAAAGTTTTTCTCATGTAAGAATTCATTCCTATAATATAGGTGTTAAGGCACCTAATGGCTTACAGAGTTTTTCTTCACCATGAAGCAATCAGGCAGGCTTGAAGTCTGAGAAATCAATCCTTCTAAGTTGATGGAATCATTTGGGAAGACTTATGAAATGCCGTCCTGCTGGAGGAAATAAGTCACTGGGGGTAGGCTTTTCTAGTTTATACTCTCTGCTTCATGCTGTAGGTCAAGGATTTGAGTTCTTAGCTTCCTGTTTTAGCTGTCATGTTAGACAGTTGTAGCCATAATACTTTCTTACTTTCTTTTTTGAGAAAGTGTTTCCTCTGTAGCTTTGAAGTCTGTCCTAGAACTAGCTTTGTAGACTAGACTGGCCTCAAACTCACAGAGACCCACCTGCCTCTGCTTCCTGAGTGTGGGATCAAAAGTATGCACCACCACTGCCCAGCTGTCATGTCACTTTCATGGTGATCCTGTATCCCGCTGGAGCCAAAAGCTAAATTAATGTTTATAAGTTGACCTAGACATTATATCACAACAACAGAAAAAGAACAAATATAAATCAATAAAGTTTTACACCTGAATCAGTGATTCCATTCAATTGAGGAGAAATATAAAATCTAAAAGGGTTGCATTACTGTTTAAATTCATAGTGCAAGTGTTACAGCTCTGGGGGGGGGGTTATCCTGACTGTCAGAAGTCAGACTATACCTACAGCTATGAAAGGAAAGTAGTCTGGATATTTATAGCTGTGTAGATAAAGATACCCTGATCTGATGTGAGATTCTCCTCTGTGTGCTGTGATTACCATTAATGAATAGCGAAACTGCCTTGGCCTGTTGATAGGGCAGAACTTTCGTTGGCAGGGATAACTGAACTGAATGCTGGGAGAAAGAAGGGCAGAGTAAGTGAGATGCCATGGAAATGCTGAAGGCAGATGCTGGGAATTTTACCCAGTAAGTCACAGCCACAAGACCATATACAGATTAATAGAAATCGGTTAAATTTATATGTAAGACTTAGCCAATAAGAAGCTAGAGCTAATGGGCCAAGCAGTTGTTTAATTTACACAATGTTTGTGTGATTATTTCAGATCTAGGCTAGCCAGGTGGTTGGGACCCAAACAAGCAACCTCCCTACAACACTGACTGTCAGAAGTCAGGCTATACCTACAGTTGTGAAGAGAAGGTATCTTGTGATGTGGGATTCCCCTCTGTATGCTGTGAACATGATTTATTACCATTGGTAAATAAAAATGTTGCTTTGGCCTACAGCAGGGTAGAATATAGTCAGGCTGGAAGAGAGGGAGAGAGAGAGAATAGGTGGAGTAAAAGAGATATAGTTGTTCAAGCAGAAAGATGCCAGAACAGAACATTACTGACAAGCCACAGCCTGTGGTGAGATTAATAGAAATGGGTGAATTTAAGATGTAAGAATTAGTCAATATGAATCTTGAGCTAACAGACCAAACAGTGTTGTAACTAATATATTTTCTGTGTGACTATTTGTGTCTAGATGGCTCCAGAAACTTCCTGAACTGTCTCAAATTACAATCCTGGATATCTACAGCTGATAGGAAAGCTACCCTGACTGTTATTAAGTCAGGCTATGCCTGAAACTGCGGAGAAAAGGAATTCTGAATAGTTATAGCTCTGAAGCGAAAGGTACCCTCACTGTTCTGTCAGGACATACCTACAGCTGTGAAGGGAAAGTATACTGGATACCTACAGCTGTAAGGAGAAAGGAACCCTAACTGTTGAGAAGTCTGGCTATAACAAGCTGTGGAGGGAAGGTAGCCTGATACATAGGGCTCTGAAGAAAATGGTAGCCTGATTGTTAGAAGTCAGGCCATACCTACAGTTGTGAAAGGAAAGTGTACTGGATACTTACAACTATGAGAAGAAAAGGTATCCTTGTAGAGGCCCCAAACCATGAGTCTCTTTCCACCTTGTCTGAAGGTCAGAGTTTCAGGGTGGCAAAGTGGTTAACAGGTGTGGCTACACACCCTGACCTAAGGTGTGGTTGTTTTGTGTTTTGGACTTTAAGAGGGCCCAGGCAGGTAAATCCACTCCCCCTTGAGCAAAGGTGAGAGAATTCAAACATACTTCTGCTCCTTCTTTTGAATTAAGATGTTTGGCCTAAGGAATGACTGCCTTTAGGATCCTTGCTCTAGGGTCGGTTCACTGCCTGAATAACAGAATGTTTTTCTCAATAATTAAGGACTTGATGGATCAAAGTATTGAAGCAAGTAACTGTTCTAGTTGTCCTTGGCATTGTGTTAAAGCAGTCTTTTGTCTTCTTCCCCCCGTTGTATTGGGGTATAAACATAATAGGAAATTAAATGAAGACAGATTTACAGTATTCACTGGAACTCTCTCCCAGTACTAACCTATGCTTCTGTTTTATTATTTTCACTTCTGTCTTCATTCTCTTTATTTATTTTTCTAATTCCCATGCCCCTACCCTGGTAAGTGGTATACTTGTCAAAGATGGTCCCTGACAAATACTGGCTATTGGGAAGTCCGGCTATATGTGAGGCTGTGTTCCAGTGGGAGATGTTCTCCATGCAGGATGTAGCAATACTGCTTCTCTCCAAAAGAGCCATCACAGCTGGGCCCTGCTTCATTCTGCTAAGAGAGCTTCAAAGCAGAGATGTCCATGGCTGTTCTGCTCCACTTCCCTAAAAGAGTTTCCTAGCAGAGGTGCCCAATGCTTCTCTGTTCCACCCCACTAGGGAGTTTCCTAACAGAGATGCCAATTTTTTTCTCAGCTTCAGCCCAAATTGTTACTTCTCTACTTCACTGGAGTTAATGGAAAACTTGCAGTCTTTGATGAAGAGTTGCTACTTCTGCCCTGCTCCTTTAATGGAGTTTGCCAGCAGAGGTGACCAAAGCTTCTCTATTCCAATCCACTACAAAGTTTCTTACCACTACAATAAAGGTCTTCACCCAAAACTCATTCAAGACATTTATTTGGAAGGGAAGAATCCAGGAGAGGGGCTGTTTCTGCCAGGGCAGAAGCCAACTGATCATGTACAGAACTTATATAGGACTGGTTACATTCATAGGCTTTCTCTCCAGTATGGGTTGTTTCATGACTTTGAAGATCACTGTGAAGTGCGAAGGCTTTACCACACTGGTTACATTCATAGGGTTTCTCACCAGTATGGCTTCTTTCATGATGTTGAAGATCACTGTGACGTGCGAAGGCTTTACCACACTGGTTACATTCATAGGGTTTCTCTCCAGTGTGGGTTCTTTCATGCCTTTGAAGATCACTGTGACATGCAAAGGCTTTACCACACTGGTTACATTCATAGGGTTTCTCTCTAGTATAGCTTCTTTGATGCCTTTGAAGATGACTGTGACATGTAAAAGCTTTACCACACTGATTACAATCATAGGGTTTCTCACAAGTATGGCTTCTTTCATGATTTTGTAGATTACTGTGACGTGCAAAGGCTTTACCACACTGGTTACATTCAAAGGGTTTCTCTCCAGTAATGGGTTCTTTTATGCTTTCTGAGGTAACTGTGACATGCAAAGGCTTTACCACACTGGTTACATTCATAGGGTTTCTCTCCAGTATGGATTCTTTCATGACTTTGAAGATCACTGTGACGTGCGAAGGCTTTACCACACTGATTACATTCATAGGGTTTCTCTCCAGTATGGCTTCTTTCATGCCTTTGAAGATCACTATGACGAGCAAAGGCTTTACCACACTGATTACATTCATAGGGCCTCTCTCCAGTATGGCTTCTTTCATGACTTTGTAGATGACTGTGATATGCAAAGGCTTTACCACACTGATTACATTCATAGGGCCTCTCTCCAGTATGGCTTCTTTCATGCCTTTGTAGATGACTGTGATATGCAAAGGCTTTACCACACTGATTACATTCATAGGGTTTCTCTCCACTATGGGATCTTTCATGGGTTTGAAGAGTACTGTGATGTACAAAGGTTTTAAAACATTGATTACATTCATAGAGTTCCTCTCCAGTATGAGTTCTTTTATGCTTTCTGAGGTAACTGTGACATGCAAAGGCTTTACCACACTGGTTACATTCATAGGGTTTCTCTCCAGTATGGCTTCTTTCATGACGTTGAAGATCACTGTGACGTGCGAAGGCTTTACCACACTGGTTACATTCATAGGGTTTCTCTCCAGTGTGGGTTCTTTCATGCCTTTGAAGATCACTGTGACATGCAAAGGCTTTACCACACTGGTTACATTCGTAGGGTTTCTCTCTAGTATAGCTTCTTTGATGCCTTTGAAGATGACTGTGACATGTAAAAGCTTTACCACACTGATTACAATCATAGGGTTTCTCACAAGTATGGCTTCTTTCATGATTTTGTAGATTACTGTGACGTGCAAAGGCTTTACCACACTGGTTACATTCAAAGGGTTTCTCTCCAGTATGGGTTCTTTTATGCTTTCTGAGGTAACTGTGACATGCAAAGGCTTTACCACACTGGTTACATTCATAGGGTTTCTCTCCAGTATGGGTTCTTTCATGACTTTGAAGATCACTGTGACGTGCGAAGGCTTTACCACACTGGTTACATTCATAGGGTTTCTCTCCAGTATGGCTTCTTTCATGACGTTGAAGATCACTGTGACGTGCGAAGGCTTTACCACACTGGTTACATTCATAGGGTTTCTCTCCAGTGTGGGTTCTTTCATGCCTTTGAAGATCACTGTGACATGCAAAGGCTTTACCACACTGATTACATTCATGGGGTTTCTCTCTAGTATGGGTTCTTTCATGCTTATGAAGATAATTGTGACATGCAAAGGCTTTACCACACTGATTACATTCATGGGATTTCTCTCTAGTATGGGTTCTTTCATGCCTTTGTTGATGACTGTGACATGCAAAGGCTTTACCACACTGATTACCTTCATAGGGTTTCTCTCCAGTATGGGTGCTTTTATGTTTTCGGAGACTATTGTGACATGCAAAGGTTTTACCACACTGATTATATTCATAGGGTTTCTTTCCAGTGTATGTCTTTTTATGCATTTGAAGATGACTGTGATGTGAAAAGGCTTTACCACACTCATTTCCATCACAGGGTTTTAATTTAGTATGTGGTTTTTCATGCATGTGAAGATGACTGTCACAAGTAATGGCTTTAATACATTGAGTATATACAGAAGTTTTCTCTCTAGTTTGACGTTTTTCATGCCTACAATGATAATGGGAAATGTGAAAGCATTACTACATTTAATACATTGTTGAATTTTTTATCTGTATGAATTAATTTTACAATTTAATCCTATTTTAAAGAGGAATTATATGTTAACGTTTTATTACCATGTTTACAATTTTGTTTTTCCCCTTTATTAAGGCTTGCTTTTTATTTTTGAAGATACATGATTCACATTTACAGAATCTTTTTTCTACATGAGAATTTTCATGTATTTGAAGAGAACTGAAAAAACTCAGAGCTTTACCACTCTTATTGCATTCATAATGTTTCCTATACTGTGAGTGATACTACATTTGCTAAGTAAACTAGGACAAACAGAAGTATTTATATAGTCCTAGTACTCATGGTGCTTTTCTGAAATGTGAGATTGTTGATATTATAGCAATGAGGCTATAAAACCAATTACTTGTATACTTTTACATCAAATTCAACAAGTATACTCAACATGGAGACTGCTACATATCTTCTGTCTGTTCTGAGAGAGAGGTATGCTATATCTTTTCACATCCCTATGCTCATGTGGCTTGTATCCAGAATAACATATGATATACCTAGTAAAGGAAGAATAACAGATACAAGATTTCCACATTGACCTCACACTTTATGTCCTCATAGACTTGTTGCATCTAGATTAAGGCCTCTCCACAACAGCTGCCCCTTGATTCATGACTGTAACTGCTCCCTCACTAAACTTAACACAGTCACAAGTATATGGGTTAAACTACCTTTTCTATGGACTATTAGTGTAATAGAGAGTTTTAGAGATATACTTATCATCTTTTCAACATGGATATCTTTTATAATATGAATAATATGAAATAAACAGATAGACAATTTTACAGTATAATTCTCATTGTATTATGATTCAAATGGTAATATAAGGTAAGGCATTGTTTCCTTGACTTCTTTCTTAAAAGAATGACTTGCAAATGAAGTTCACCTATCTGAAATTAAGGTATATGATTTTGTGAGAATTTAATAATTATCATTGCATGTTATTATTTACACTGCTGTTTTTGTTTAAAACATATAGGATGCATTACAATTCTTCAGAGGTATATTTGTATATTTATAAATGAAAATTACCTTTCGTGTCTTCTTTGACAATGTTCTTCAACATTATGGTCTTCCCAACTGTATCCTAAAATATAGTGCCAGACATTATATATTAAAAATTGTAAAAAAAAAATAGCTACCATTTGTAGCAAACTTATAACCATGCCTGACTTATTTACCTCATTCTTCTTTCTCAATCATATTACAAAAGAGCACCATTAACCAATGAACAGTTGTCCCCTTATTTGAAACATCAAAGATAATTCAGCCTTACCTATAGTAGTGAGGTTTCTGTAGGTCTCCACCATCACATCTTTGTAGAGATTCTTCTGGGAAGGATCCAGCAAAGTCCATTCTTCCCAATTGAAGTTGACATGCACATCATCATAAGTCACTGTATTCTAAAATATCGCATACATGTGTACAACCAAAAGCATAATTTTGACAACACTGTAAATGTATACTTCTTTGACAGTATAGTCATATAATTCTGGTGCTCCCCATACTTATTCCATGACACAGATATCATAATTTAATCACCAAGTCACTTTAGAAGCAAAATGAACAGGAGGCTCACCTCTGCCATTTCTGAACCCTTTGAATGGGATATCATCTTGCAAGAGAAATGCCTACTAACCAACAATGAAAAATATATAAACAGATCAAGAGTACAGAGTACATTTAAGAGAAACTGTATGAAAGATTCATTCCTAACTGCAAAAAGAAAAATAAGATGAAAAAGCCAGATGTAGTGAATCATGCCTCTAATCCTTGTCATCAGAAGGCAGAGAGGCATGTATATCTATCTTCCTCTGAGTTGATTACCAGCCTAGTCTATGCAATCACTTCTAGGACAGCAAGAAATATATATTAAATATCTGTTTCACATAAAAAATTCAAATATAAAAGAAATAACTCATAGGTTTTGGCTGAAGGTTCTACAAAGAGTTATGCATTCACTTGAACTCTTTATTCATCTACCAGAAATCTGAAGTATCCCAATTTTAACTGCAATGTAAATAAGATTTTACTAAAAGCACTGTGTTTAAAGTTACAAATTGACAAATGGAAACAATAGCAATTAATGTGCTGATTATAAATAATCAACACAGAGCAGGAAAGATAGATCAACAGTAAAGAGTCCTCCTGGTCTTGCATACATGTGGGCTCAAAGACTTACATGGGGGATCATAACTAGCCATTATTCCCAGCTTAGGGTTTCTTGTTTCTTTCTTTTTTCTTTTTTTTGGTTTTTCGAGACAGGGTTTCTCTGTGGTTTTTGGAGCCTGTCCTGGAACTAGCTCTTGTAGACCAGGCTGGTCTCGAACTCACAGAGATCCGCCTGCCTCTTCTTCCCAAGTGCTGGGATTAAAGGCGTGCACCACCACCACCCGGCTCCAGCTTAGGGTTTCTAATACCATCTTTTGATCAATGTAAAGACCAGGTACTCACATGGTACATATCCATGCATATAGGTAAAATACTTAGAGGTAGGCAGAGTAGACAGAATTGAATTCTGGAAGGAAGAAGGCAGAGTCATAGAGAACCACAATGGAGGTGCCAGTATCAGACATGCTGCATCTTTCCCGGTAAGCCACAACCTCGTGGTGATATGCAGATTACTAGAAATGGGTTAAATGAATATGTGAGGCTACAGATAATGGACCAGGCAGTGTTTAAATTAATACAGCTTCTGTGTGATTATTTTGGGTGTAAGCTAGCCAGGACGACAAGCAATCCCATCTTTGTTGCCAAGAAGGGAACAAAGGGCCACCCTCCTCCTACTACAAAAATATTCTTTTTAAAATAAAAATTCAAAACAAACAGGCAGGAAGAAGCTTATGCACCTGCAATCCAATGACTCAGAAGGCACAGGCAGTATTAATGTCATGAATACATGCCATTCTGGGAAACATAATGAAACCCTCTGACAAATTTTAAAATTCAAGATGTGGGTGAAGCTCAGTACAATAGCAAATGCTTGATAGGAACAAAACCATCATACAGCAATATTAAAACAAAAGCCAGGAATGCTGGCCCACTTTTAATCCCAGCACTTGGGAGTCAGAGTCAAAAGATCTCTGAATTTGAAGCCAGCCTGGTATATAGAGCTACTTTCAGGACAGCTAGGGCTACAAAGACAAACCTTGTCTTCAAAAATAAACAAACAAAAATGAAAACAGTGGGCTATTAAACCACCTAGGCACCAAATAGCAGCTAATTCTACTGAATCTTGTGTGATTTAGTGTTAGAATTTATGATGGTGGGGAAGTTATGACAGTAAAAGAAGAAAGCTGACTGATTAGATTCAACCACAACATGGTAGGCACAAAGAACAGGAAATGGGTTGAGGCTACAGAAACTCATATTGTGGGATTCCCTTCTGTATGCTGTGATTATCATTGGTTAATACAGGAACTGCTTTGGGCTTAAAGCAGAGCTATGGGAAAGAACTTAGGTAGGTGGGGAAAACTAAACTGAATGCTGAGAGAAAGAAGGCAGAGTCATAGAGAAGTCATGGAGCCCTGCCAGAGACAAATGCTGAGAACTTTACCTGGTAAGCCACAGCCACATGGCAATACACAGATTAATAGAAATTGGTTAAATTAATATGTAAGAGTTAGCCAGTAAGAAGCTAGAGCTAATGGGCAAAGCAGTGATTTATTAATACAGTTTCTGTGTGATTATTTCAGGGCTGAGCAGCTGGGAACTAACAAGTGTCTTCCCACAACAAACTGGTGCTCATGTGGCCAACTAAAATCCAACCTTAAAATCTTAGAGAGCTTGGAAAGGAATTCTAGACACTAAAAAAAATGAAGTTTAGCCACATTTATTTCCCCAAATGGGCTTTGCTTACTGGTGACATGCTGCAGCTCCTCTAAGAGCGGTTTTTCTGATTTAGAGGTAGCAGGAAAAAAGCTGCACCATTTTGAAATGCCGGCTTTCTGGGCCATGCTGCTACTGTGAACTCTGACTTTCTGGAGGACTGGCCAGCTATGGGATCTGTGAGCAGATTGCTACTGGCAACTTAGATCCCCTGTATGCCTGCAAATGGGGCAATGTACATAGCTCTCAGAGGCAGCAAGCATGCCTCTGCCATGGTGGACTGGGTGGAGCAAGCAGGCAGGCCGTATTTGCTCTACCAATGGCACAGCTTAAGTTCAAAAGTGCTTAGCATTTTAAGAAGCACTCCTAAACAGTAAAGAATTACAGACACACAATAGGACAGATTCATACATAAAAGACTTTTAAATGAGACAGTGTGTTTAAAAAATGTACATAGGCTTGGGAGAGAGAAGAAAAATATAGAAAGTTATAAAAAGAAGTAAATGGTTCACAAAAATGAAACAAAGTCTTTAAAGAGACAAGTATAGACAATCATAAATTAAAGGAGTAAAGATAATAAAATAAATATTAAAAAGTAATAGAATAAAAAAATAAGCCACATAAACATGGACTATATACATAGTGTCTGGATTATGTATATTATTGTGTTTTCTTTGAATATTTTGACTGTAAAGAAGCTAAGTAAATATATATATTTTAAAGGTATCATGTCTTCAGAATTTGGGTCTAAGGATTTGTTGCTTTGGAAAAGAGGTTCTTCTTTTTTCCCCACAGAGGATGAGAACCTGTGGAATCCCTCCAGACTAATGTGGTTTGATGAATCAAGACCACCCAAAAGGTCACTATGAACACACCCAAAAAATCACTTTACCAATAAAGAGCAGGAAGCAGTTTGGAGAGAACTATGCCCATATTCCCAAATACTGTTCATAAATGTTTGTTTACATTTAAAAGGGGATATGCTATAGAGATTTGCATTGGTATGGATCTTGGTTTATTGATACTAATTTAAGGTCAATTTTATTATATTTATTTCTGCTCTTGATTAAGGCATTGTATTTGTACAGCTCGTCTAAAAATGTAATGTATAATTAAAATATAATAGTAATAGTCAAGTTTGTAGCATGTTAGATTTTCTAGATGTACAGAAATGTATTTCAGATAGATAGGGATTCTTCAAAACTTTCGGAGACTTTCAGAATATGACCTTTAAATGTTTTAAGAGCTTAAGACTTTTCATGACAATGAGATACATCTGCTCCTGGCAGCACCAATCTACTTCAAGTGGATGATCAGCATCGAAGAGGCTCCTTATGGAGTTTGTTAGCCATTTGGGCAAGAAACTGCTCTAGGCGCGACTGCTTGATGAACTAGACAGGCAGGACTCAAAGAGAAATGACTGCTGAATTTGTCTAAAGGTGATATATCTGCCAGACATTCTGCAGGACACAGAAGAAAGCAACTGATGGACTTTTCCATTGCAAGGCAGAACAGGACTTCAAATTTCCTACTTTATGGAAAGGTCTGCTGGATACTCTGTGCCTGTGGGCTGAAGATTGGATGCCCTAAACAACACAGAAGAACTTTGGGTGACTGTCCAGGCAACAAGATGTCTTTGTCATTTCTAGAGTTTGGAAGTTGCTTACAATATACTTCCTGTTTACTTAGATAATATTATATCCTTATGGAGTCTCTGATGGAGTTGAAGAATTGGGAAGTGATCTGGTATTCCTCTCTGTATACTGTGATTATCATTGTTTAATAAACAAACTGTTTGGGGCCTATAGCAGATCTATAGGGCAGAACTTAGGTAGGTGGGGGAAAACTAAACTAAATGCTGGGAGGAAGAATGAGAAGTCAGAGAGAAGTTATGTAGCCCCATCAGAGACAGATGCTGGGAGCTTAACCCGGTAAACCACAGCCATGTATCGATACACAAATTAATAGAAATGGGTTAAATTAAAATGTAAGAGCTAGTCTTTAGGAGATGTTTTTCATTCAATTACATTCTGACCTGGGTTACTATAGGCTCCTGGTCATCCATGAAGAAAATTAATTTAGTCAACTTCAATGATACTCATAGTCTGCAATAGCCCCAACACTGTTCAAATGTTCAAAGTCTCTTCTGATGTTCAAGACAATCTATTGAAAGTGATTTGTTGATAGAGGTTTCTCTCCAGCATGGTCCCACAGTCACTCAGTCCCAAAGAAACACACAGAGGTCTACATTACTTATAAACTGGTTGGCCTATTAGCTCGGGTTTCTTATTAACTAATTCTTGCATCTTACATTAGTACATAATTCTTGTCTGTGTTAGCCACATGGTTTTGTACCTTTTATCAATGAGGCATTCTCATCTTGTTTCCTCTATGTCTGGGTGATGACTGCAGATTGAGCTTTCCTCTTCCCAGATTTCTCCTGTTCTGGTTACCCCACATATCTTTCCTGCCTGGTTACTGGTCAATCAGCATTTTATTAAACCAATACAAGTTAAAATCTTTAAGAAGTACAAGAACATTGTTCCACAGCAAGTAACATCTTGTAAAATCAGAAAACAAGTTATATCTTTCCAACATACAATGGTACAGAATACCATTCACAGTCCAAAATAGATAAATGGAGACAGTGAGGGAAGATTGAACCAAGGCAAGACTGAAGCATAGCAGGACAAATATTAAATCCTGTAGCTCTGTCTCAGATGCACAGGGCATTGGTTTCAAAAGGCTTAGATGGCCCTAGCCTGCATCTTTTCATACATCTCTGTGGTTACTTCCACTCCCTATATTCAGTTAGTTCTCCATAGAAGAAGTCATAGAGTTTAGGGATCACAACATCTTGTGGTATCAAAATACTACCTAGGTTGTATCAAAATACAACCCTGGCTATTGTGGAATAATATTTAAGATGTGTTATATTTGTTTATGTTGTAAAACAATTGTTTCAATGATACAAATATGTGTTACATTCTTTTATGTTGCATTTGTTTAATTCTGTGAAGCTGTGATACTGGGCTGGTCCAAAATACCTGTTTGGCCTAATGAACAGTCAATAGCTTAGGAGGGAAGGATAAAAAGGGCTGGCAGGCAGAGAGAATAAATGGGAGGAGAAATCTCGGAGGGAAAAAGGAAGTATGACCAAGAAAAGGAGAGGGAAGCATGGGCCAGCCACTTAGCTACACAGCAAGCCACAGAGTAAGAAGTAAAAAAAAAAACTTATACAGAATAGAGAAAGATAAAAGTCCAGAGGCAAAAGGTAGATGGGACAATAGAACACAGTTGAGCAAATGTCCTTGTGGTAGGATCTTTTGGATATATGTTTAGTTTAGAAAAGCTGGCTAGAAACAAGACAACCTAAGACCAGGAATTTATAATAATAAACCTCAATGTATGTCACTTTTTGAGAGCTGGGTGGCAGGCCTCCAAAGAGTAAAAACAACAACAACAGGTTTTATTGTCACAGCTTCATGGCATGAACTCTCACAATCTCTTCACTGGGTTTCTGTCTCTGCCAAACATGGATGCCAGTAACAATGCTGAATTGTAACCACAAACTAAAAACCCAGTACCTTAAATTTTGATTCTTTCTTGTTTCCAGGACCAGCACATGATGAGTGGTCCTGAAAAGTTTGACAGACACTAACACACTTGGACCACAGGTGTAGCAGATTTTGTATGAAATTGCTTCCTAGGATTAGGAATCACTTTGCTTACTCCTTACATAAATTGAAGGTTTATGTGGATGGAGTCTTACTCTAGGAGCACATTGCTAGACTTCCATTCCATGGCAAGGGCCTTCTCTATAATAGTAATAAACTCCTTGAAAATCCCTGATTCTTTCAGTAATTTGGTTGCCACCTGAAACTACCTTTTTATTTTTATTTTTTTCAGCCACACTTGTTTTCTTTTTACTGTAGACCTGAATGAGTCATCAGTAATAACCATCCAACAGATCCAATATTTCATTTACGGAATCAGCCCACTTTTTGAATTGTGCTTTACTAAATTTCCAGGTAATAGAAAGATTTTGGAGCCAAAATATCATACAAATAACCTCTAACTTAATCTGTTATGGAGTCTATCATTTCCAACTGAAATCCTGTGATCTCAATCTCTACTTTCTGGCATTCCTCTTAATATTTCTGTCTTTTTTTTTTTTTTTTGGTTTTTCGAGACAGGGTTTTTCTGTGGTTTTGGAGCCTGTCCTGGAACTAGCTCTTGTAGACCAGGCTGGTCTCGAACTCACAGAGATCCGCCTGCCTCTGCCTCCCGAGTGCTGGGATTAAAGGCGTGCGCCACCACTGCCCGGCTAATATTTCTGTCTTCCTGGTCCTATAAGAACAGCCAATTTAGTTCTGTGTACTACTTTCTATATTTTTTTACCACCTAAAGTCTAGATATCTTCTACACTCTTTCAAGAGGCATCATTCCCCAGTTCTGCCTAGCAACAATATTACTTTTGGTTTTCCATTTCTTTGTACTAACTTGCATTTATGTTGCTCTGATTAAATCCTCTAACCAAAACCAGCTCAGACAATGAGTGGGGTAATCTGACTTCATCATTTTCAGAGCTTAGGATAGAAAATCAAGTTAATAGTTGAAGGCAAAAATCTAGGAACAAAGATTGTTTCCTGGCTTTCTCTCTTGCCTAGTCACTCCTTCATTCATGCTAAGATAGATCCCTTTTGTAGCTCAAGCACACTTTCTTAGGGATATTGCTACCCTTATTGGAGGAGCCTTCCCACATCAATCATCAACACAATCTCTCCCTGATACAGCAGTCTATGTTTTTTTATGAACCACTCTGAACACAGTTGAGCAAATGTCCTTGTGGTAGGATCTTTTGGATATATGTCCAAGAGTGGTATAGCTGGGTCTTGAGGTGAATTGACTCACAACTTCCTGAGGACTGCATGTTGTTTTCCACACTGGCTGTACAAGTTTGCACTTGCACAATGAATCCCCTAGCTACATGTCCTTGCCAGCATTAGCTATCCCTTGTATTACGGAGCTTAACAAATATAACAGGTGTAAGATAAAATCTCAAAGTACTTTTGATATTCATTTTCCTGATGGCTAAAGATGTTGAACATGTCTTCAAGTGTTTCTCAGTCACTTTAGATTCTTTTACTGAGAATTCTGTTTAGAGGTATTCCCCATTATATTTGGATTATTTGCTTTGTTATTGTCTAGTTTCTTAAATTCTTTAATGTCCTAGGTGAGGAAACCCAGAATCACATGGAAAAATATGATATTTACTCACTTATAGGTGGATATTAGCAATTAAGTAAAGTATAATCACAGTTAATCACAGTACAATCCATAGACACAGAGAGGCTAAGTAACAACAGCTCTAGGGGAGATGCATGGATCTCCCTGGTAGGCAGAAATAGAATAATCTTGTGGGTATACTGGAGGCAGGTAGGGATGGGATGAGGAAGGATTACGTGAGTGAGGAAGGGACAAATGGGGAGAAGACAGGGAGAGATGATGGGACTAGAGGAGCTTTTAACAGGGGGTGTGGAAACTGTGGTGAAAACATTCTGGAAATGATAAAGGTGACCCTAGTGAGTGTTCCTAGTAATCCAGAATATGGAGGCTGAACTAGCCATCTTCTGTAACCACATAAAGCTCCCAGTGGGACTGGGACAACAAGCCAGCCACAAAACATTCAACCCACACTTGTACTACCTGCAAGATATGCTGGGGCACTGGTGACTCTGAGATTTCTTAATGGCCAATAAATGACTGGTCTAACTTGAAGCCCATAACTGACACTGCCTAGATGGCCATGAACCAGAACTTGAATGGCTCAGAGAACAGGGGTAGAACCAAATAACAGCTGACAAAGAAAAGATATCAACAAAATGATTCTTAACTATTTCCAGCTATAATCATAGGTTGACACCTGGCCTACTTGTTATTAAAGAGGCTTCTTCCAGGGGCTGATGGAAACCCATCAGAGATCCTTACCCAAACATAAGCTTGAGCTGTAGGGATCTTGTAGAAGGGGGGTGTGAGGATTGTAGCACTCCGTGGTTGAGGAAATCAGGAGAATATGGCCCACACAATCAACTAAGTAGGGCATATAGTGGCTCAAAGAAAACTGATGTAGCAATCTCATAGTCTTCATGGCTCTGTGCCAGGTCCTCTGCATACATGCTATGGTTGTTTAGCTTGGGGTGTTTGTGAAACTCCTAACTGTAGGAGTCATGGCATCTCTGACTCTTTTGTCTGTTCTTAGGACTCTTTTCCTTTTATTGCATTGGCTTTGTCTAGCCTTGAAATAAGAGTCTGTGCCTAGTCTTATAGCACCTTGGTATGATTTATTTGGTTGATATCCCTGGAAGGTCTGCCTTTTTTTTTAAGGGAAAAGAAATCAGTGGAGCTAGGACAATGGGATTTGGTGGGAGAGGAACTGGAATGAGTAGAGTAGGGGAAGAATTGAATCAGGATATATAGAATGAGAGAACAATAAATATAAATAAAAATAAAATGCATTTAGTCTAAGTTCAATGATCCTTATAATTTGTAACAGCCCAAACATCACAAATATCCAAAGTCTCTTCTGACATTTTAGACAATCTCTTGACTATCACATGTTGTAAAATAAAATGAAATAAGATTTACAACATATAATGGCACAGGGCATATTCCCATTCATAAAAACAGGAATATGACTGTGTTACAGCTCCCATCTTAGGCAGGCCACAAACCCATAAAATTTCCACACTCCCTACATTCCCACAGACATGATCTTTCAGCAACCCTACAACTGCTACCCCCAAAACCATGTACCTATCCCTATATCAGATGTATAGCCTCTGCTCAAGTGCAGGCCACATCAGCCAAAAAAAACTGGTAGGAAAACAGAGGTAAAGACTCTCTGCTGGACCAGAACCTATGGAAGTCACCAGAAATTCACATGGGTTTCTTGTCTGTGCACCTCCTCCATTCTTTTAATAATCCCACAACACTATCCCCAATCCCACTTCCCTCCTCTTCTCTGTGTTGTAGCCTTCAACTTCAACTATCTGCAAGAAGTCTATGTAGGCCGCTTTCCAACTGACCTTCCTCATTCTCTCAGTCCCCATCAACACTATCTCCAAATTCCCTACTGTCTCCTCTCCTTTTAGGCCCAAACATGGGTGGACACCATTTGTAAGATTTCCAGCTCTAACTTTGGATGAGAGCACCTGCTCAAACATAGGCCACATAAAGCAGAAAATTAGAAAGCAAATAGAAACCAAGCAACAAAACACCCATGCAACAAAGACAAACTGAGAGATGAATACCTAGATCCACAAATTCCTCAAACCCAGATACTTGGACACCAACATAAAAACACAACCAACAACAGCCAGAGCAATAAGTCACTACCAGATTCCAGGTATCCTACTGCTGCAAGCCTTGAATATTTCAATAAAGTTGAAGCACAATTAAGACCAACTTTATGAAGATGACAGAAGTCCTTAAAGAAGTAAATGAATCCCTTTTTAAAAAAGTAGAGAAAGGATAAATGAAGTATTGGAGAAAATTAATATATCCCTTAAAGAAAACCAACAAGCAAACAAAGAAACAGTTGATAGAAATGAAGTTGTTCAAGACCTTAAAATAGAAATAGGAGCAATTAAAAAATATGAACTGAAATAATTATGAAAATGAAAATCTAAGTAATCAAATAAGACATACATAGGCATGCTTCACTAAAAGAATACAAGACATTGAACAGAGAATTTCAGACTTTAAAAGCATGATCAAAGAAATGGACATATTGATCAAAGAAAATATTAAACCCAAAATTTCCTGAAACATAACATCTAGGAAATCTGAAACACTAGAAAAATATCAACCCTAATAATAACAGGAAATGGAGAAGTATCTCACCCCAAAGGCACAGAAAAAAAATTTCAAAAAAATTCATAGTCAAAATCTTTTCTAATTAAAATGACACAGGAGAACGCAGGCCACAGAATCAACTAAGTAGGGCTCTTAGGAGCTCACAGAGGCTGAAATAGCAATCATGGAGCCTGTAGGAGTTTGCCCCAATTCCTCTATATATATGTTATCATTTGTAGCTTGCTGTTTTTGTGCAAATCCTAACAGTGGGAGTGGGGAATGTCTCTGACTCTTTTGCCTGCTCTTGGAACCCTTTTTCTCCTACTAGATTGACTCATGCAGTCTTTGATATGTGCCTAGTCGTATTTCAATTTGCTATGTATGGCTTTATTGCTATCTCTGGCGTATCTGCTCTATTCTGAAGGGAAATGAAGATTGAGTGGATCTGGTGGAAAAGGGAGTAGTGGAGAGGACTGAGAGAAATGGAGAACAGAAAAACTGCAGTTGGGATATATTATAAGAAAAGTGATGTGTGATGTCCTTCTGTATAAGTGTTGCTTTTATTGGTTAATGAATAAAGCTGCTTTGGCAAGGCAGAATATAGCCATGTTGGAAGAGATATATAGGGAGAGTAGGCAGAATCTAAGAGAGGCCATGTAGCTGCCAAAGCAGAAATATGCCCCAGAACCTTATCAGTAGGCCACAGCTTTGTGGTGACACAGAGATTAATAGACATGGGTTAAGATGAAAGAGCAAGTTAATAAGAAGTCTGAGCTAGTAGGCCAAACAGTGCTGTAATTAATATAGTTTCTGTGAGATTATTCGGGTCTGGGTGCCTGGGAAATGAATAAACAGCCTGTGTTTACAAGAAGAATAAATTTTGAAAAGAGAGAGAGAGAAATGTGGACACAGTGAGGGAAGATTGGTTCATGGTAACACTAAAACTCAGTAGGGCAAACAACAAATCCTTTAGCTGTGCCTCAAACAGGTAGGGATTCATTTTCAAAGTGCTTAGATAGCACTATCCATGAAAAATTATATATATCCTTTGCTACTTCTACCTCCTATATGTAGTTCTCCATGGCAGATATCTCATAGCTTGGGTATCTCAACATCCTATCATCTAAAAATACAACTCTGTCTTCATCTTCACAGTTTCATGCAATGAAGTCTCACAGTCTCCTCAGTGGGTTTCTGACTCTGCCAAACACAGATGGACAAAGAGGAAGAATCTATGACCTATAAATTTTGCTTCTTTCTTTTTTCCAGAAACAATACAACATGGGTCCCTCCACAACACACACAATTTGGCTTCTAAGTTGCTATGGATGCTACCATGCTTGGTTCAGAGTTCCAGCAGCTTCTGCATGAAGTTGCTTTCTCAGATTAGGAATCAGGTTGCCTATTCCTTAGAGAAATTGAAGACTTAGATAGATGAAACCTTCCCTAAGTTACCTTCCTAGGCTTCAAATAATAAGAAGGGCCTTCTCTTTAATGGTTCTAAACTTCTTGAAATTTTGTCCTCTTTTTCACGACAGGACTGCCATTTGAATCTTCCTAGTGTTGTTTTTCTCCACAAAACTGACTTTTTGTTTCTATCCACATCACTAATTTTTTCCACTGTAGACCTAAATAAATCATCAGTAATAAACACCCAACAGAATCAATGCTTTGTCTAAGAAATCACCCAATTACTTTTTAAGTTTGCCTTACTCAACTTCTCAGGGAAAGGAGAAAATTGGAATGATTTGGGAAGAAAATATTATACAAATGACCCATAGATAAATTTTTAATGAAGTCTATTTCCCACTGAAATCCAATGAACTCAAGCTCTACTGTGTGCATTACTTTCAACACCCCCATATTCCTAGTCCTACAGGAATAGTTAATTAAGCTCTATACAGTTTTCTATGGCTTTTGCCACCTAAAGTCCTAATATCTTCCACATTCCTCCAAAAGACAATGTTCCCACATTCTACCCTGCAACAAAATCACTTTTGACCTAATTTATTAATTTCTTACTATGATTAAATTCTCTAAGTAAAAGCATATGAGGTAATAAACAGTTTTCTTTGACTGATATTTCCAGATCACAACCCACAACTGTGGAAGCTTAGGATAGAAATTCAAGTTATGAAATGAAGGCAAGAGACACTAAGGAAAAATGTTTACTGTCTTTCTCTCTTGCTTAGTCACTTTCTCTTGTTCAGCTAGCCTTCTTATCCCTCTCAGTCCCACTTGCTTAGGGTATTGAAACCATGAGTGGAAGAGAAGAGCCTTCCCACATGAATCATCAATCAACACAATTTTCCCAAACATAGAAAGTAGCAATTTTGATCTGTGCAAAGCCCCAACTGATGTTCTCTCAAGATGACTATAATCTAAATCATGTTGACAGCTGAACCTAATTAAGGTAGAGATGATAATATATAAGAAGATTTTTTTTTTTTTTGGTTTTTCGAGACAGGGTTTCTCTGTGGTTTTGGAGACTGTCCTAGAACTAGCTCTTGTAGACCAGGCTGGTCTCGAACTCACAGAGATCCGCCTGCCTCTGCCTCCCCAGTGCTGGGATTAAAGGTGTGCACCACCACTGCCCGGCCCTATAAGAAGATTTTTAAAACACAAAATCAATATATTAACCATATCAAACATGAAGAACTGGAAAACACAGATAGGTCAAGAAATGACAAAAAGTAAGCCTCTAAGATCAAGAAGAGAAAACTAAAACTGTTTCTCTACAGAAACTTACTAAACCAAGAAATGCTCAGGGACCTATCAACACCTGATTTTCGATAAAGGAGCTAAAAGTATACAATGGAAGAAAGAAAGCATCTTCAACAAATGGTGCTGGCATAACTGGATGTCAACCTGTAGAAGAATGAAAATAGATCCATATCTATCACCAGGCACAAAACTCACACTGAACTTGATAGAAGAGAAAGTGGGAAGTAATCTACAACACATGGGCACAGGAGACCACTTCCTACATATAAACCAAGCAGCACAGACATTAAGGGCAACATTGAATAAATGGGACCTCCCGAAACTGAGAAGCTTCTGTAAAGCAAAGGACACTGTCACTAAGACAAAAAGGCAACCCACTGACTGGGAGAAGATCTTCACCAACCCCGCAACTGACAAAGGTCTGATCTCCAAAATATATAAAGAACTCAAGAAACTAGATGTTAAAATGCAAATTAACCGAATTAAAATATGGGGTGCTGAGCTGAACAAAGAATTCTCAACGGAAGTTCAAATGACTAAAAGACACTCAACCTCCTTAGTGATCAGGGAAATGCAAATCAAAACAACTTTGAGATACCATCTTACACCTGTCAGAATGGCTAAAATCAAAACCACCAATGATAGATAGCCTTTGCTGGAGAGGTTGTGGAGGAAGGGGTACACTCATCCGTTGCTGGTGGGAATGCAAACTTATGCAACCACTATGGAAAGCAGTGTGGCGGTTTCTCAGAAAATTTGGGATCAACCTACCCCAGGACCCAGCAATACCACTCTTGGGAATATACCCAAGAGATGCCCTATCATACTACAAAAGTATTTGTTCAACTATGTTCATAGTAGCATTATTTGTAATAGCCATAACCTGGAAACAACCTAGATGTCCTTCTACAGAAGAATGGATGAAGAAAGTGTGGAATATATACACATTAGAATACTACTCAGCAGTAAAAAACAATGACTTCGCGAATTGCATGCAAATGGATGGAAATAGAAAACACTATCCTGAGTGAGGTAACCCAGACCCAAAAGGATGAACATGGGATGTAATCACTCATAATTGGTTTCTAGAGATAAATAAAGGTCAGTGAGTCTATAATTTGATATCCTAAAAAAACTGAATAGGAAGGTGAACCCAAAGAAAAACATATAGCTATCCTCCTGGTTATGGGAAGTAGACTAGATTGCAGGGCAAAAAATTGGGATCTTGGGGGTGTGGTGGGAGGGGGGGTAAGGGGAGAAGGGCAGAAAAATGTGAGAAGGGGAGGGTGGGGGGAACTTGGGGAAACAGGATGATTGGGATAAAGGAAGGTTGGTTAGGGGAGCAGAGAAGCACACATCTTAATTAAGGGAGACATCTTAGGGTTGGCAAGAGACTTGGATCTAGAGGGGCTCCCAGGTGCCCAGGGCGATGTCCCCAGTTAGTTCCTGGGGCAGCTGAGGATAGGGAACCTGAAATGACCCTATCCTATAGCTATACTGATGAATATCTTGCATATCACCATAGAAACTTCATCTGGCGATGGATGGAGATAGAGACAGAGGCCCACACTGGAGCACTGGACTGAGCTCCCAATGTCCCAATGAGGAGCAGAAGGAGGGAGAATATGAGCAAAGAAGTCAGGACCACAAGGGGTGCGCCCACCCATGGAGACAGTGGGGCTGATTCTTTGGGAGATCACCAAGGCCAGCTGGACTGTGACTGAAAAAGCATGGGATAAAACCGGACTCTCTGAATTTGGCGGACAATGAGGGCTGCTGAGAAGCCAAGGACCATGGCACCTGGTTTTGATCCTACTTCATGTTCTGGCTTTGTGGGAGCCTACCCAGTTTGGATGTTCACCTTCCTAGACCAGGATTGAGGGGGGAGGACTTTGGACTTTCCACAGGGCAGGGAACCCTGACTGCTCTTCAGGCTGGAGAGGGAGGGGGAGGAGTGGGGGGAGGGGAGGAGGAGAGGGAGGAGTGGGAGGGAAATGGGAGGCGGGGAGGAGGCAGAAATTTCTTTTTTTCTAATAAAAAAAAACTAAGAGGACGTGTATGGTAAATTTGCACCATAAATGAATACAGTGCAGTGGCAATTCCCAGCAATTTATAACAGGAAAGCTATTACAAAGCTACATTCATATTGTAAGCACACAGAGTAATCATGGGATTAACAAAAAATAGTACACAGATTGACATAATATGACTTCTTTCTGGGTGGAGGTGGTACATACCTTCAATTCCAGCACTCAGGAGGCAGAGACATCAGGATCTCTGTGAGTTTGAAGCGAGTCTGATCTACAAAGTGAGTTCCAGGACAGGCTCCAAAGTTACAGAGAAACCCTGTCTCAGAGAAAAAATTACCACAAAGCTGATCAATCAAGAATGTGTATGATATTTGGGAAAGAATAAAGAGGATGGAGAGAAAAAGCCAAGAGCAAAGGCAGGAAAATATAGTCAGCTATTAATCAAAAGGCCAAAGGAAACAGTCAGGAAACGTGTGATCCTGACCAATGTTACCCAGCTACCTATGATTCTATGTGTATGGAAATTAAATAAAGTCTTCACAATTTTCACAAAATTACTTCAATGTGATCCTTAAACTGTTGTTTCTGACCTTCCAGCTACTGTTATTTCTTCCAGAGAGGCCTCATGCTCTTAAGCCCTCTCTGCAAAAAGAGAAGATCTACTGCTATGGTTATGCAGCCCCTTAGAACTCCTTGTGTTTTCAGGTAAACTCAGACACACTGAAGCCCAATCCCAAAACAATATAGAATAACTTCTGCTTCCTGTCAAATGTATTTTAGCGCAAGATATAGATTCTGCTCTATCTATCTGCCCAACACCATAAAAACCTAAGAAACCTCTGTAGCGCAGAAACTCCCTTTGTCCCCTGGAATTAAACATCACTGAATTTCACTACTGCAGCTGGTGGTGGCAGAAAGTTAGAAGCATTTTAATCATGTATTGCTAAAAGACAATCAACATCACCATAGTTCTACCAGCTTTTAAACCATTTGAGACATTTATCAGACAAACTTGAAAGTAGACTACAATATTCAGAACTTCTAGAAACCAGATTATCAGTTTTCAAATTTTTTTCCACTGTACACCGAAAGCATGACTCTGTGTGTACACTGGAGAGTGAGATTACAAGCACAATATCCTACCATGCCACGGCTGCAGAGACTCCCTCTCCCCAGGAAATCCATACATGGGGAGGCTCAGAAGACAAGGGGCACTGCACAGGTCATTACATAGAGCAACAGAACCACAGCATGGCTCATGGTCCATCCAAATCCCAGTAGAAATTACAGCTCTGAACACCCTACAGGCACCATGGCATAGCTTGTGGTCTTCCTTACAACTCATTACAGCAAAAGTGGAAAAGAATCCTGGAAAGAACCTGCAACCTACCTGCCACTATTATTCCTGCGTGCTAAGATTTCCAGAGTCCCTCATTGGCTAAGGCCACCCTGCTGGGCCCCAGAATACAGCTCCCCTAATGGGTGATCAGAGATCACCAGACAGCACAGTACTTCCTATTCTGCCCTTATAGCCCAGTAGACAGGGTTCTAGACCAGAAAGTTTGTATTTCAGTAGACATTCATCCACTTTCCTAGCACATATCCTGTTCCTCATCCAAAGCACAGGGTCCTTTGTGTGCACCTTCTATTACACACTCAATGTGCAGTGCAGCCAACCTATCACCTCATACCTGGGAAATCCTGCAGCCAAACATGGGTCACATTTACAACTGTTGTTAACAAAAAATAGGCCATGAATTAGAAGATAATAAGGGGTCATGGTAAAGCTTGGGGACAGGAAAGAGAATGCGGATATGATATCATTATAATCTCAAAAAAATATTTTGAAAAGTTGAAACAGGATTCATGGCCATATGCTTCAGAAACTAGAGATTTATATTAGAGCACATCAAAGATTTCTGAAACCTTTCATCTCCAGATATATATTTAAAACCAGTAAAATAACAGTCCTGTTAGGCGGGCTACATTTTACTCAGATCTATTTTGGTTGAACTACTATAACTATAGCAATTTGGTTTTACGAGAAGGTCAGTTCTTTATTTAGATTCTTGATTGCCCTGGCCTGTGGACAACAAGATATGGCCACCAGGACATTTATGAAGCATCTAAAATTGATTACTGAATTCCTAATTAGATAATTAGTAAATAGCTAAGCATTGCTAATCTCAATTACTGTTGAAGTAAGAGAGTTCTCAACCACTGTCCTGTCTCTCACTTTCTGCACTGTGAATATACCAGCTTCAAGCTTGACCTATGTACTCAGTTCTTGCACAGATCCCTCTTCATTTATAAGCAAGCACTAAAAGACTGAGATACTAGAGGTCACTCACTAGCTGGTCTATTTTTGCTTCTCACAAACCAGTCAAGGCCCTGTCCTGAAGGAGTTTCAGGACTATCTACCCAGCACTGGGCAGCAGAGGCAGGATTGGGTATTTAAAGAAATTATCAATTACATAGCATGAGGCAACAATATTATAAGCTCATAGTCTCCCACACCAGTATGGCAGAGACTCCTCCTTCCCCAGGGAATCCACACTCAACAAAGCTCAAAGGCCAAGGGCCACTACCCAAATCACCACACAAACTAACAGAACTTGTCTGGATCGTGGTCCATTGCTTTTCAAGCAGCTAATAGCTCAGCCAACCCACTTTTTTTGGTGTGGGGAAAGTGGCCCCTACATTTACCATTGCATGGCTTTGTGGTCCTCCTTACAGCTCCATTCAGCAGAACAAGAGAATCCTGGAAAGAACCTGTAAGCTACCTCCTATGGTGATACTGACTGCCAAGTAGAGTCCTTCATTACCTAGGACCACCCAGCTGGGCTTCAAGACATTAGCAGTTAACCTACTGGGTGAACAGAGATCAAATGTCTCAGAGAGCAAAACCCCTCCAGGTTTCCTTCCACATTATGGTGAGGCAAGACCTTAATTTACAGTTTAGTAAAATCTTCCACTTTCCCAGAGCAATTCCTGTTCCTCCTCCAAGGCACATGGTCCTATGTGTACATATTCTATTACACACTCAATGTCCAGTATAGTCAACCCTTTACTTCATAGCTGGGAGGTCTTGTAACCAAACCCAGGTCACATTCAAACAGTAATTGTTAAACAAAAAGAGGCCATGGATTAGAACACAATAAAGGGTCCTTGAGAACAGTTGGAAGCAAGATACAGTGAAAATAATGTAATTACAATATCAAAACAATACGGTTAAAAAGTTCAAACAAGCTTCATGGTCATGTGCTCCAGAGACTAGGGATCTGTATTAAAGCACACCAAGTACAACTCACATCATTTCTCTCAGGGTATACAGTCATGTTAGGCAGGACCACACCCTTTTACCCAGTTCTTCTAGTTTGCTTGAACTACTGTAACTACAGTAATTTGTTTTAATTATAAGTTTTTATATAGATTCTTGAATGCATGGTCTGTGGTGAGTCACTACTCATTGCTAATGACAACTACTGCCCCAGCAGGAAATCTTCCACCCTCTTTCTTGCCCATTCCCTTTTCTATTGTGACTATGCTTGCTTTATAGTTGGTCAGTGAACTAAATTCTTACATCGGCCCTACTCCACTTGTAAATTCACAATAAAATCTAGAGAAGTTGGAGGGTACTCATTCAGTGATCTATTTCTCCTTTCCACAGACCAGTCAAGGTCCATCCTGGTTGGAGTTGCAGGACTATCTTTCTAGCACTGGGTAGCAGAGGCAGGATTAGGTGTTCAAAGCAATTCTCAATTACATAGTGTGAAGAAAGCCTGAGCTACAGGAGACACTGATATAAACCAGTTGCTCTCAATCTTCCTAATGTTGTGACCATTTAAAACAGTTCCCCCTGATGTGTTGAACCCCCAACTATAAAATTATTTTCACTGCTACTTCATAACTATATTTTTGCTAGTGTTATGAATTATAATATAAAATATCTGTGCTTTCTGATGGTCTTAGTCCAGTCCTGTGATAGGATCATTTGATCCCCCAAAGGAAGCTGTGACCAACAAGGTTAAGAAACCCTGCTCTAAACTGATATAAATAAACAGCAATTAAGAAAGAATGGAATGAAATTCTTAAACTAGGAAACATTAAAAATATAGCAGTAATTCATCTAAAGAAAATGAATGTTAAAAATGATACCAATAATTGATGCTTTAAAATGATAAAAAAAAATAGAACACGTATCTATACTAAATTTGAAATGGAGTAGTCCCTTCCACTGAGTGTTGTGATGTGATGGTGTTACAGTCAATTGCCTGTTTCTCAAACCTTTCAGCTAACTTAACTATGTCAACTAAGATTGTACATATCTGCATAGGAGAGTTCTCTAATTGAAAATGGAATACTTAGTAGTTCAAGCTATTCTCCCTAAATAGTACACCCACCAATTCTGTCTGTCTTCATTCACATGGAAGGAATTAACACATGCAGGGAAATTACAGAGAAAGTCACTCAATATGTCCCATCAGTCATTCTTTGTAATGAGAACCCTGAAGTGCAGTCTGTGACCTAGCCATTATCTAGTCTGTTTCCTCCTGCAGTGAACACAGAACAATGTTCCTCTTCTTCTGGTCTGAAGGGAGAAGCCATGCTCCACACACAAATCCTTTCCCTATTCTGCAATGGACAGCCCACTATGTGACTCAAACACAATTTTAGAACTGTGTGGTGCTGCAGACATGTAATCCATGGTTCAGACTGTTTGGTCAAGAGAAAAAGGACAGTGCCTTGTGGGGCTACAGACAGGATTCAAGCATATCTCAATCAAATTAGGAGACCTTGACTCAAAATCACTTTTCAAAAAGACTGGAAATTAATTATAAAATTAATAGATGTTTATGGCACAACAGGACTTATGTTAGTTGTGATCCTGTAATGGCCCCTTGAGCAACATTTAGAAGTCAGTTTTTTAATGGACTGATGGGCATTTGTGATGGCTGTAAATCAGGCTTGTCTCCTTTGTGATGGGAATGTAGCTGGTTAATCCTGGGTAACAAACTTACATTTTATCATACTAATCTCTAACAGGTTAGAATACCATTGCCTTTGGGGTATTTGGGGTGCAGCTCTCCCTTACCTAAATTCTACTTTGTGACTTAATGTTTCCTAAGAACTGGTAATTCTATTAAAATCAATTCTACTCTTCTACAGTTTAGCAGTGGAGTGCTACTTTATACAGGAAATACTGTTAACAAGCTCCACAGAATTAACTCCAGATGGATCCTAAACTTAATATTAAATGTTCCAAGTAAAGAACTTCTGGAAGATACTAGAGGGAACAGAGCTATCTGACTTTAGCAAATCTGTGTTCCATTGCAACAATACAAGCACTAAGGGAGCCCACATTTCACAGTGAAGTCAACAACAAGGGTATTTCAAAGCACAGTCCCACTCCCAAATCTCTGAACAGAGGCAGTAAGGATAGTAAGTTACTCAGAGGCTTCCAGCCAGCTCAGGAATTTCAAACATCATGCAGAATCACACAGGATCACACAGACCCTTCTGGGGCATGCAAGACCAGCAGGACTAGGCAGACACAAGATGAACTCTGCATCTGGTCACCGGCTCCCACCCAGCTTAGAGGAGGATGCACCACACTGTCTCCCATGGCTCAACTAGCCACTTCTCCCAGTCTGAGGACAACCCCAAGCTCACCACGTCGTGGTTTTCCAGCTTGTCCATGCGCTCCCTGCACTCACAGTAGAACACACAAAACCACTGACGCCATCTTCTCTCCGAAGTCAAGCTTGAAAGTGGCCGGAAGGATCCTGCAGGACTTCTGACTGGCAGGTCACCTAGAGGGCCTGATTGGCTAGTGAGTCCCGAGTGACAAGAGCACCTCCCATAGAGTTAGTCTGTGCTTAAAGGCACAGCTCAGCCGGGTGGTGCTGGTGGCGGCTCGTGCCTTTAATCCCAGCCCTTAGGAAGCAGAGGTATGCGAATCTCCTTGAGTTCTAAACCAGCCTGCCCTTTTTTCAGGACAGGCTCCTAAGGTGCAGAGAAACCCTGCCTCGAAAAACTAAAACTAAATTAAAAAATGAAATAAAGAAAGAAGGAAGGAAGGAAGGAAAGAAAGAAAGAAAGAAAGAAAGAAAGAAAGAAAGAAAGAAAGAAAGAAAGAAAGAAAGAAGTCTGCAAAAGCTAGTTCCAGGAAAGACTCCAAAGCTACAGAGAAATCCTGTTTTGAAAAACAATAAATTAATTAATTAACTAATGAAATAAAAATTTAAAAAATGAAAATTAAAGACACAGCTCAGTGGTTCCTGGCCCTGCCTTTCATCCCAAAGACCTTTTCTAGATCAGCAGAGATGTATTTCCATAGCACGAGCCCCTGGCTCCAATAGCAGATCCTGCTATCTTCCAGCTCTCCACAGGTACTGACTTGACACAATGTGGCTAGCTAGCTTGTGCAGGCCACTGTAATATACTATGTCCCTGTCTCACAGGTGGAAGGATGCCCAGAATATTAACAGCTAAAGGGAGATTTAAAGATACAAAAGGAGATATTTGTTATGTGACACTGAGGTCATGTAAACTGAAGATAATTTTTACCTGGTTGTCACAGGGACTTCAGATAACCAGGAAAGAAAAGTAAGAACTAGATCACAGATTAAAAACAGATAATAAGTCTTTCTCCCACCAGAAAGCTGCATGATGGTTCCATTACTTTGGAGTTTCATTCATGAAATTCAGAACAAACTGTTGGCAAATGGATAATAATAAAGATTAGTCTCCAGGGAAAGTTGAATACTTAGAGAATAATAAGACAGGAGAAAAGTGTCTATGAGCACTAATGCCATCGCATCTTCCTCAATGGGCAGGTGAAAAAACCCACAGCAGCATTATTCAAAGTTGTCTACATGAATAGCACTGGTAGAATGAATCTTTCCATGTATATAGAAAGTGGATTTACTAGAATGTCTTACAAGCTGTGGTCCCGGTAATCCAAAAAATGTCTGCCAAACATAGAAATTTGGAGAGTCTAGTAGTTGTTAAGTACATGAGGCTGGATATCTCAGCTGGTCTTTAGTATATACCAAAATTTCAAGGAAGTAGGCTCTGATGATGGTAAAGAAATGAGCTTGGTAGCCAGAGCTAGGGCAAGTAGACAAAGAGAGAGCTTCTTTCTTCAGTAATAAAAATTACAGGAATAAGATATAAAAATTAAGAGTCCAGTCCAGAAGGGCAAAAATATAAAGTTGTAAGCTAAAACACATTTTGGAGAGAGAGAGAGAGAGATCTGCCAGCAACACATCCTTTCCTTTTCATACACAGAGCAGCACTGTGCACTCTGGAAGGTTTCTTTCCACTATGGTACTCCACAGTAGGCAGCTCTCTCTGGTCTCCATCAGCAGCCCAGCCTTCAGTCCAGTACCAGGGCAGAAAGGGCATTCAGGTCTTTCATGTACGGATGAGCTACCAGGGTCTGGTTGATCTTCAGCTTTTGCTCAGAGTCAGGGAAGATCTTCAGCAGTGCCTCCCTCAGGTCACTGGTATCTGTGGAAGATCTCTGTGCTGGCATCAGAGAGTTCTGCTGTATTCTGGGAACAGTGGTCAGGGGTGTGAAGTGGGGCTGTTGAGGAAGCCAAGAGCCTGAAGAGGCTCCCTGGCTCTGGGATGGAGGCCGGTGGCTGGTGTTGGTTACTTGGGTCGTGGGGCTCCAGAACGAGCCCACATTTGGCAGGACATTGAGTAGCAGCTGCATGTGTCTATAGATGAAGTGACCATGGTGAGAACAGCAGTGAGAAACCCTGTAAAGCACATATGGCTGACACTGAGGATCTGGATGCTAGGATTGTTCCATGTTTTCTGAAGGCCAGAGAGCCAAGGGGATGTAAAATCAGCTTCCACAGAGTGGCCTACAGGGCGCCTGGCACCATTTCCAGACTAATGAGGGAACAAGAGCCCCTGGGATGGACAGTCCCTCCCCAGTTTACTGTCTGAGGGTGGGCCATGGTGGTTGGTTCTGTAGTGTTCCTGCTCTTCTGGGGGGTTTTGTTCTAGGCAGTATCAGCTGACTGTGAAGAGTTGCCTCTGGGCAATGAGGCAACTCCAAGAGGCTCCTGGAATCCCTATCTCCAGTGAGGTCTGGTTGGGGCATGTGTACTCTCAATGCATATGCACATGGTGTTGCATATGCATCCAGGGGACACCTGTCCTGCTTAGAAACTTTTGCCGATTTTAGCTGCAGCTGAGAACTGGGGCTAATAGTGCCATCAACATCAGAAGCTTAACAACCTGCAAATGCTACATTAACATTAGCGGCATTCACTCAAGAAAAAGTGATGGCTAATGGTCACCAAGCATTTGAAGATGATACTAGGTGAGAGGAAAAATGACCAGCAGGCCTGATCCTGCCACCAGGCTACTGAAGTAATGGAACAGGTAGCAAAGAATTCACCTCTATTATGACCTGGTCCTTGGCTCATCAAAGGACACACACACAGCCTCAAACACAGGCCTTAAGGCCTAAAATGCTACGAGGATTTCCAATATAAGATGTGGGACTGAGGAGGTGAAATGGACAAGTGTACAGCAAACTGACATTTCTTTGGCCCGAGTCAATGCCTCACAAGTGTGATAAAACCCAAAGGCTCTATCTAGGTCCCAGTGGGCCTGAGGAAGCAAGCGCCATAGGAATGGAAGCTGGGAGGTAATCTAGTCCCAGGACACTGGCAGACCAGGATTGAGCCAGTGACCTGGTCCTGAGCAGCCTAGAGACAGCGAACCCTACCAGAACAGGTACAGGGAGTAACTGCTGAGTGTATGAGCTAGTGCCAGAGACCACTGAGGGTCCACATATGAATCTAGGACCTTTAAGGAAGTAGACCTAAGTCAGGACCCCTGTGGGTCTGGGTGTGAATCTAGGACTTCCGAGGAACTAGGCCTGAGCCAGGACCTCTGCCAGTCTGGGAAGAAATCTGGGATCTCTGAGGCAATAGACAGGAATCAGAGATCTCTGCAGGGCCAGGCATGAGTCTGGGACTTCAGAGAGAGAAGGCCTGAGCCAGGACCTCTGTGGGTCCCAGCATTGGCCTGGGCATCAAAGGGAATAGACAGGAATCAGAGATATCTGCAGATCCGAGCTTGAGTCTGGGACCTCTAAGGGAGTCAGCCTGAGCCAGATCCTCTGAAGTTCTGAGTGCACCTGAGTTGGGGAGCTCTGAGGCAGTAGACTGGAGCCAGAGACCTTTGCAGAACCAACTCCAAGCCAGGGACCTCTGCAGGAATGCATCCAGACCAGAATTTACAGAAACAGGTCAAAGATGGTAATCTAGGACATAGTAGGCTTGAGAAAGCAAACTCCAAAGGAGCAGAGCAAAGCCCAGGAGTGCTGAGCTATCTCCAGAAACATGGAGTAACTAGAACTGTGACACTGACTGTACTATGAAGAACAACCATCTGAGCTTTGGATTTACTGACACATAGAAGATTAATCAACAGAATCTCACACAGACCCAACCACACATATTAGAGGAAAAGATGAGTAGAAAAGGCAAGAACACATGCAACACTACAAAGAACAACACAACACCAGTAAAACCTAAAGACCATAAAATACCAAGACTTGAACATCCAAATATTGATAAAGCAGAAGAAAATGACCTAAAAATAACTTCAAAAGAATGTTTGAAACTCTTAAAGAAATGAGAAATTCTCTCAAAGAAATGGAGGAAAAGACAAACAAAAAATTCACAAATCCCTTAAAGAAAACAAAGTAAAAGCAATCAAACATATGAAAGAAACCACTCAAGACATAAAAACTGAAATAGAGAAAATAAGGAAAACACAAGCCAAGGGAATTATAAAAGCAGAAATCATGAGAAAATGAGCAGGAACCACAAATGCAAGCATGAACAGCAGAATACAAAAGATTGAAGACAGACTCTCAAGCTCTAAAGATACAATGGAGGAAATAGACTCATCATTTAAAGAAAATATTAAACCTAACAAATTCTTAACCCAAAATATCCAGAAAATATGGGACACCATGAAAAGGCCAAATCTAAGAATAATAGGTATAGAAGAAGGTGAAGAAGTTCAACTCAGAGGCACAGAAAATATATTTAACAAAATCATAGAAGAAAACTTTCCCGACCTAAAGAAGGAAATGCCTATGAAGATACAAGAAGTTTACAGAACACCAAATAGACTGGATCCCCAAAAAAGTTCCCTCGCCACATAATAATCAAAACACTGAACATTCAGAGTAAAGAAAGCATATTAAGAGCTGCAAAGAAGAAAGGCCAAGTAGCATATAAAGGTAGACTTATCAGAATTACACTTGCTTTCTCATTGAAGACAATGAAAGCCAGAAGGGCATGGTCAAGCATTATGTAGACATTAAGAGACCACGGATGCCAGCACAGACTAATATACCCAGCAAAACTTTCAATCACCATAGAAGGACAACACAAGATATTTCATGACAAAACCAGATTTAACCAATAATAGCCACAAACCCAGCCCTACACAAAATACTAGAAGAGAAACTCCAACCCAAGGAAGTGGGCTACATAAATTTAAAAAAAACCAGACAATTGATGACCTCATAGCAGCAAACCCCAGAGAAGGGGAAAAAGCACAAATTAATATCACCAAAAATGAATACTAAATTAACAGGAGATAGCAATTACTGCTCATTAATATCCCTAAATAAAAATAGACTCAACTCACCTATAAAAAGGCTCAGGCTAACAGATTGGGTATGAAAACAGAATCCTTCCTTCTTCTGCATACAAGACAATCTCAACCTCAAAAATAGACATTATCACAGAGTAAAGGGCTGGGGAAAATATTCCAATCAAATAGACCTAAGAAACAAGCTGGTATAGCTATCCTAATAGCTAACAAAATAGACTTCAAGCTAAAATCAACCAAAAGAAACAAAGAAGGACATTTCATATTAGTCACAGGAAAGATTCATCAAGAGGAAATCTCAATACTGAACATCTATGCCCCAAATACAAGGGCATCCTCATATGTAAAAGAAACACTTCTAAAGCTGAAATCATACATTAAACCCCACACACTAATACTGGGAGACTTCAACACTCTCCTCTCACCACTGGACTCTTCAGTTAGACAAAAACTGAACAGAGAAATAAGAAAACTAACATGTTATAACTCAAACGACTTAACAGCCATATATAGAATATTTCATCCAAACAGAAAAGAATATACTTTCTTCTCAGCACCTCATGGAACCTCCTCAAAAATTAAAAACATACTCAGTAACAAAAAAAAAACTCAAAAAATGGAATAACATGATATTATCTTATCAGATCACCATAGTTTAAAACTAGAAGTCAAAAGCAACACTAATTCTAGAAAGCCCACAAACACGTGCAGATTAAACAATGTTCACCTGAATCATCAATGGGTCAAGGGAGAAATAAAGGGAGGAATTAAAGACTTCCTAAAATTCAATGAAAATGACCACACAACATACCCAAATTTATAGGACACAAGGAAAGCAGTGTTAAGAGGAAAGTTCATAGCACTAATTGCCTACATAAAGAAGCTAGAAATATCTCACAGTAGGGAATTAACAGAACATTTGAAAACTTTAGAACAAAAAGAATCAAACTCACCTAAGAGAACTAGAAGGCAGGAAATAATCAAATTGAGAGCTGAAAACAACAAAATAGAAACAAAACAATACAAAGAATCAATGAAACAGAGATGGTTCTTTGAAAAAATCAACAAAAATAGACAAAATTTATCCAAAAAAAATGCAAAGAGAGAGTATCCAAATAACAAAATCAGACATAAAATGGGAGACATAACAACAGACACAGAGAAGTACAGAGAATCATCAGGTCATATTTCAAAAACCTGTACTCCACAAAACTGAAAAATTTAAAGGAAATGGACAACTTTCTGGATAAACATCACATACCAAAATTAAATAAAGACCAGATAAGCAATTAAACAGACCTATAACTGCTGAAGAAATTGAAACAGTCATAAAAAGTTTCCCAACCAAAAAATAGCCCAAGACCAGATGGCTTCGGCTCAGAATTCTACAAGACTGTCAAAGAAAAATTAATACTAATACTCCTCAAATTGTTCCACACAATTGGAACAGAAGGAACATTGCCAAACTCTTTTATAAGGCTACAATTACTCTTATACCCAAACTACAGAAAGACATTACTAAGTGAGAGAATTACAGACCAATTTGACTCATGAACATTGAGGCAAAAATACTCAATAAAATACTGGCAAATTGAATCCAAGAACATCTCAGAACCATCATCCACCATGATTAAGTCAGCTTCATCACTGAGATGCAGGGATGGTTCAACATATGAAAATCTGTCAACATAATCCACCATATAAACAAGCTGAAAAATGAAAACCATATGATCATGCTGTGGGAGCACCTTCTGCTACTTCAGCCAATAGCCTCTAAGATACCAGCCCACTTGGACATGGTCCCTTTTGCTTTAAAAAGCAACAGTAGCCCTGCTCTCTTTCTTTCTCTCTCTTGCTTCTGGCTCTGCTTCCAGCTACTAAACTCCATTCTGGGTCTCACAGAAGGCTGTTTTCTAGGACAGTGATCTGTAAGTTTTCCCCTTAAATAAATAACCCTTTTATTAACCATAATTCCACACTTGTGTGGGATTGTTTTGTGACTTTTATCTACATGATCATCTCATTAGATGCTGAAAAAGCTTTTGACAAAATACAACATCCCTTCATGATAAATGTCTTGGAGAGAGCAGGGATACAAGGAACATACTTAAATATAATAAAGTTAATATACAGCAAGCCAACAGCCAACATCAAACTAAATGGAGAGAAACTCACGGTGATCCCACTGAAATCAGGAACAAGACAAGGTTGTCCATCCCCTCCATATCTATTAAATATAGTTCTTGAGTTCTTAGCTAGAGTAATAAGACACCAAAAGGAGATGAAATGGATACAAATCAAAAAGAGGAAGTAAAAATCTCACTGTTTGCTGATGATATGATAGTTTACATAAGTGACACCAAAAATTCTACCAAGGAACTTTTACAACTCATAAACACTTTCAGTATTATAGCAGGATACAAGATTAACTCAAAAAATCAGTAGCCTTCCTGTACACAGATGACAAAAGTACTGGGAAAGAAATCAGAGAAACAACATTCTTCATGATAGCCACAAATAGCATAAAATATCTTGGAATAACTCTAACCAAACAAGTGGAAGACTTGTATGACAAGAACTTTAAATCTTTGAAGAATTTCAGAAGAGCATCAGCTTCAAAGCATTGTTCTTGTCTTCCTAGGACCTAAGAAAGTGAGGTCAGCTTCAAGGTCCTTGAAACCTGGCAAGAAAATCTGCTCCCGTGCTGGGGGATCTGAAGAGGTCCTTGGAGCCTGGCAAGAGGCCCTGCTCCTGTGCTGAGGGGATCCGGAAAGCTCAACTTTTTGTCTGTGAGGTCCTTGGAACCATGTAAGAAACCCAGGTCCTGTGCTGAGGGGATCTTGAGAGCCCACCTTTTTATCTGCAAGGTCCTTAGAGCCCAGCAAGAAATCCTGCTCCCATGCTGGGGGATCTGGAGAGGAAGAGATGGGTAGGTGCCAATGCAAGAATTCCTCCAACATCCTGAAAAGCAATATGATAACACCAGAATCCAGTGAACAAGTAAGAGGAAGATTTGAATATCCTAACACAGAAGAAGCAGAAGTCTACTTTAATCATAACCTTATGAAAATGATGGAGACTCTTAAACAGGAAGTGAAAAACTCCCTTAATGAAATGGAAGAGAAGACAAACAAAAAGTTAGAAGAAATTAATAAATCTCTCAAAGATACCCAAGAAAACCAAGAAAAAGCAATCAAACAGGTAATGGAAACAGTTCAAGACTTGAAAACCAAAATGGAGATAATAAAGAAAACACAAACCAAGGGATGGCTGGCTATGGAAAATCTGGGTAAATGAACAGGAACTACAGAGACAAGCATGAACAACAGAATATAAGAGATAGAAGAAAGAATCTCAGGTGCTGAAGATACTATAAAGGAAATAGTCACATTGATCAAAGAAAACAGCAAATCCAATAAATTCTTAACACAAAACATCCAGGAAATATGGTACATGATGAAAAGACCAAACCTAAAAATAATAGGGGTAGAAGAAAGAGAAGAACTCCAGCTCAAAGGCACAGAAAATATATTCAATAAAATTATAGAAGAAAGCTTTCCCAACCTAAAAAGGGTAATCTTATGAAGGTACAAGAAGCTTATAGAACACCAAATAGACTGGATCAAAAAACTCCCCTCAAAATAGTCAAAACATAAAACATACAGAATAAAGAAAGAATATTAAGAGCTGCAAAGGAAAAAGGACAAGTAACATATAAAGGTAAACCTATCAAAATTAAACCTGACTTCTCGATGGAAACCATGAAAGCCAGAAGGTCTTGGATAGATGTTCTGCAGACACTAAGAGACCATGGATACAAGCCCAGACTACTGTATTCAGCAAAGCTTTCTTCCACCATCGATGGAGAAAACAAGATATTCAATGACAAAAACAGATTTAAACACTTCATATCAACAAACCCAGCCTTACAGAACTAAAAGGAAAACCTCAACCCAAGGAAGCCTACAACACCCACAACAGCACAGACATCTGACAACCCTCCACCAACACAACTCAAAGAAGGGAAACATACAAACACTAGCACCAAAAAATAACCAGAGTTTACAACCACTGATCATTAATAGCACTTAATATCAATGAAGTCAACTGACCTATAAAAAGGCACAGGTTAAGAGAATGGATAAGAAAACAGGATCCAACATTCTTCTGTATACAAGAAACACACCTCAAACTCAAAGACAGACACTACCTCAGAGTAAAATGTTAGAAAAAGGTTTTCCAATCAAATAGACCTAAGAAACAAGTGGGTGTGGCTAACCTAATATCTAGCAAAATTGATTTCAAACTAAAATCAATCAGAAGACATTCAGAAGAACATTTTCTTTTCTTTTTTTTTTTTGTGGCGGTGGTGGAGAAGAACATTTTATACTCATAACAGAAACAATTCATCAAGATGAAGTCTCCATCCTGAATATCTATGCCCCAAATATAAAAGCACCCACATATGTAAAAGAAACATTATTAGAACTCAAATCACACATCAAACACCACACACTAATAGTAGGCTATTTCAACACTCCTCTCTCACCTATGAACAACAGGTCAACCAGACAGAAACTTAACAGAGAAATAAGAGAACTAACAGATGTATTGTATCAAATGGACGTAAGAGACATATATAGAACATTCCACCCAAACAGGAAAGGATATACATTCTTCTCAGCATCTTATGGAACCTTCTCGAAAATTGATTACATATTCGGAAACAAAGCAAAATACTATAGATACAAAGAAATTGTAGTAACCACGTGTGTACTTTCGGATTAACATGGAATAAAGTTAGAATTTAACAACAGTTCTACCCCCTTCAAACTCATGGAAAGTGAACAGTCAACTACTGAACCGACCCTGGGTCAAAAAAGAAATAAAGCAAAAATTAAATTCTTCCTTGAATTCAGTGAAAATGAAGACACAACATACCCAAACCTATGAGACATTATGAAAGCAGTGCTAAGAGGAAATTTCATAGCACTAAGTGTCCACATAAAGAAAATGGAGAAAGCTCACATTAGAGACTTAACAGCATACCTGAAAGCTCTAGAAAAATAAAAGCAGACTCACCAAGGAGGAACAGAAGACTAGAAATAATCAAATTGAGGACTGAAATCCACAAAATAATAGCAAGAAAACAATCCAAAGAATTAATGAAACAAAGAGTTGGTTCTTTGAGAAAATTAACAAGATTGACAAACTCTTATCCAAACTAATCAAAAGGCAAAGAGAGAAAACTCAAATTAACAAGATCAGAAATGAAAAGGAAGACGTAACAAGAGACACTGAGGAAATTCAGAGAATGGTTAAGTCTTACTACAAAAGCCTGCATGCCACAAAATTGGAAATGTAAAAGAAATGGATATTTTTTAGATAAATACCACATACCAAAATTAAATCAAGACCAGGTGAACAATTTAAATAGACCTATAAGTCGCAAGGAAATAGAAGCTGTCATCAAAAACCTCCCAACAACAAAAAAAAAAGCCTAAAACCAGATGGTAATACCTATACTCCTTAATGTGTTCCACATAATAGAAAAAGAAGAGTCATTGCCAAACTCTTTTATGAAGCTACAGTTACCCTGATACCAAAACAACACAAAGACTCAACCATGAAAGAGAATTACAGAACAATCTCACTCATGAACATTTATGCAAAAATTCTCAATAAAATACTGGCAAACTGAGTCCAAGAACACATCAATAAAATTGTCCATTATGATCAAGTAGGCTTCATCCCAGGTTCAACATAATGAAAATTTATCAATGTAATACATTATATAAATAAACTGAAAGAAAAAAACCACATGATCATTTCATTAGATGCTGAAAAAGCATTCGACAATATTTAACACCCCCTTTATGAAAAGGTCTTGGAGCGATTAGGGATACAAGGATCATACCTAAATATAATAAAAGCAATATACAGCAAGCCAATAGCTAACATCAAATTAAATGGAGAGAAACTCAAACGATTCCACTAAAATCAGGAAAGAGACAAGGCTGTCTATTCTCTCCATATCTCTTTAATATAGGCTTGAGGTTCTAGCAATAGCAATAAGACATCATAAGGAGATCAAGGGGATTCAAATTGGTAAGGAAGGAGTCAAACTTTTGTTATTTGCAGATGATATGATAGTGTACATAAGTAACCCCAAAAACTCTACCACAGAACTCCTACAGCTGATAAATATGCTCAGTGATGTGGCAGGATACAAGATCAAGTAAAAAAAAATCAGTAGCCCTCCTATACACAAGGGATAAAGAAGCAGAGAAGGAATCAGAGAAACATCACCTTTCACGATAGCCACAAATAGCATAAAGTATCATGGGGTAACACTAACCAAGGAAGTGAAAGATCTATTTGACAAGAACTTTAAGACTTTGAAGAAAGAAATTGAAGAGGATACCAGAAAAATAGAAGGATCTCCCATGCTCTTGGATAGGAAGAATCAACATAGTAAAAATGGCAATTCTACCAAAGGCAATCTATTGATTCAATGAAATCCCCATCAAAATGCCAACAAAATTATTCACAGACCTTGAAAGAACAATAATCAACTGTATTTGGAAAAACAAAAAACCAAGGATAGCCAAAACAATCCTATACAATAAAGGAACTGTGAGAGGCATGGCCATCACTGACATCAAACTCTATTACAAAGCTACAGTAATAAAAACAGCTTGGTATTGGCATAAAATCAGAAATGTTTACCAATGGAATTGAATTGAAGACCTGATATTAATCCAGAAACCTTTGAACACCAGATTTTTGACCAAAAAGCTAAAATTATACAATGGAAGAAAGGAAGCATCTTTAACAAATGGTGTTGCATAACTGTAGAAGAACCATACACAAGACTCAAGTCCAAATGAATTAAAGACCTCAATATAACTCCAACCACACTGAACCTGATAGAAGAGAAAGTGAGATGTAGCCTGAAATACATGGGCACAGGAGACCACTTCCTAAATATAACCCCAGTGACACAGATAATAAGGGCAACAATGAATAATGGGACCTCTTGAAACTGAGAAACTTCCGTAAAGCAAAAGACACAATCATTAAGACAAAAAGGCATCTGAATGGGGGATCTTCACCAACCCCATATCAGTCAATGTCCTGATCTCCAAAATATATAAAGAACTCAAGAAAGTAGACATTAAAATTCTAAATAGCCCAATTAAATAGTGATGTACTGAAGTAAACAGAGAATTCTCAACAAAAGAATTTCAAATGGCCAAAAGATACTTAGGGACATTTTCAACTTCCTTAACTATCAAGGAAATGCAAATCAAAACAACTTTGACATACCATCTCCTGTCAGAGGCTAAGATAAAAAACACTAATGGTAGCTTATGCTGGAAAGGATATGGAGCAGCAAGGGGAACACTCATCCATTGCTGGTGGAAACGCAAACTTGTGCAACCACTTTGGAAATAAGTGTGGCAGTTTCTCAGAAAATTGGGAGTAAACCTACCTCAGTATCCAGCAATACCACTCTTGTGAATATACCCAAGAAATGCCCTATCATACTACAAAAGCATTTGTTAAACCATGTCCATAGCAGCATTATTTGTAATAACCAGAACATGGAAACAACTTAGATGCCCTTCAATGGAAGAATGGATAAAGAAAGTTTGACATATCTACACATTAGAATACTACTCAGCAGTAAAAAACAATGAAATCTTGAATTTTGCACACAAATGGATGGAAATAAAAAACACTATCCTGAGTGAGATAACTCAGACCCAAAAATATGAATATGGTATGTACTCACTCATTAGTGAATTCCAGCCATAAACAAAGGACACTGAGCCTATAGTTCGCGATCCTAGAGAAGTTAAGTAATGAGGTTAACCCAAAGAAAAACATAAATACAACCTCCTGGAAATTGGAAGCAGACAAGATCTCCAGGTTGGGAGCATGGGGGTAGGAGCGGGGTGGGAGGAAGGGGAGAGAGGGGAGAGAGAGAAGGGAGAATGGGAGGGTTGGGGAGAGGTTGGAGGAGTGGGATGGCTGAGATGGAGGAAGGAATGATACGGGAGCAGAGGGAAAGATATCTTAATTAAGGGAGCCATTTTGGAGTTGGCAAGAGGCTTAGCTTTAGAGGGGTTCCCAGGTGTCCATGGGGATGTACCCAGCTAGGACCCTGCAGTGGATGAGAGGATGCCTGAAATGGCCTTGTCTTGTAGTCAGACTGATGACTATCTTGAATATCACCACAGAACCTTAATCCAGCGACAGATGGAGATAGAGACAGAGACCCACATCAGAGCACTAGACTGAGCTTCCAAGGTCCAGTTGAAGAGCCGAAAGAGGGAAAATATAAGCAAGAAAGTCAGGACTGCGAGGGGTTTGTCCACCCACTAAGACAGTGTGTCTGATCTAATAGGAGCTCACCAAAGCCAGCTGGACTGGGACTGAACAAGCATGGGATCAAACTGGATGCTCTGAATGTGGCTGACAATTGGGGCAGATTGAGAAGCCAATAATAATGGCACTGGGATTTGTCTCTACTGCATATGTACTGGCTTTTTGAGATATTAGTCTATTTGGATGCATACCTTCCTAAGCCTGGAGGGAGAAGGGAGGGCCTTGGACTTCCCATAGGCAGGGTACCCTGCCCTCTCTTAGGACTGGAGGGGGAGGGGATAAATGGGGGAGCAGGAGAGAAATGGGAAGAGGGGAGGAAGTGGAAATTTTGAATGGTATTATTTATAAAGAAATAAAAAAGAAAGAAAAAAAAGAAAGAATTTCAAGAAGACACCAGAAAGTTGAAAGATCTCCCATGCTCTTGGGTAAGCAGAATTAACATAGTAAAATGGCAATCTTACCAAAAGCAATCTACAAATTAAATGCCGTGCCCATCAAAATCCCAGAAAAATTTTTTACAGCCTCGAAATAATGATACTCAACTTCATATGGAAAAGCAAAAAAACAAGGATATCCAAGACAATTCTATACAATAAAAGAACTTCTGGAGGCATCACAATCCCTGACTTCAAACTCTACTACAAAGATACAGTACAGAAAACAGCCTCGTATTAGCCTGAGAACAGACAGGAGGACAAATGGAACTGAATTGAAGACATGGATATTAATGCAACCACCTTAAAACACCTGATTTTTGATGAAAAAGCAAAAAAATATAAAATGGAAAAAGAAAGTATATTTAATAAATGGTGCTGGCATAACTGGATATCAACATGTAGAATGCAAATAGACCCATATCTATCACCATGCACAAAACTCAAGTTAAATGGATCAAAGACCTCAACATCAAGCCGACACACTGAACCTTATAGAATAGAAAGTGGGAAGTCCACTTGAACACATTGGCACAGGGAACCACTTCCTAAATATAACTTAAGCAGCACTGACACTGAGAGAAACAATTAATAAATGGGAACTCCTGAAAATGAAAAGCTTCTGTAAAGCAAAGGACACAGTCAACAAGACAAAACAACAGCCTACAGAATGGGAAAAGATCTTCACTAACCCCACATCAGACAGACATCTGATCTCCAAAATATACAAAGAACTAAAGAAATTGGTCACCAAAAGAAAACATAATTCAATAAAAAATGGAGTACAGACCTAAACAGAGAACTCTCAACAGAGGAACCTAAATTGGCTGAAAGATACTTAAGGAAATGCTCAAAATCCTTAGTCATCAGAGAAATACAAATCAAATCAACTCTGAGAATCTCTCTTACACCTGTAAAAACGGCCAAGATCAAAAACACTGGTGACAACTTATGCTGGAGAGGTTGTGGGGAAAAGGGAACACTCCTGCATTGCTGGTAGGAATGCAAGCTGGTACAGTCTTTTTGTATGTCAATGTAGCAATTTCTCAGAAAATTAGGAAACAACCTTCCTCAAGTCCCAGTAATACCACTTTGGGGTACATATCCTATATTCAAAGGATGCTCAATCATGCAACAAGGACATGTGCTCAACTATGTTCATAGCAGCTTTGTTTTTCATAGCCAGAACTTGGAAACAACCTAAATGCCCCTCGACCAAAGAGTGGATAAGGAAAATGTGGTACATTTACACAATGGAGTACTACACAACAGAAAAAAATAATTACATATTGAATTTTACAGGCAAATGGATGGAGCTAGAAAACATCATTTTGAGTAGGTAACCCAGATACAGAAAGACAATTATCACAAATACACACTCATAAGTGGATTTTAAAAATAAAGCAGAGAAAACCAGCCTACAAATCACAATCCCAGAGAACTTAGACAACAATGAGGACACTAAGAGAGAAATACATAGATCTAATATACATGGGAAGCAAAATATGACAAGATCTCCTGCGGAAATTGGGAGCATGAGAACAATGTGGGAGCGCTGAACAGGAGGGAAGAGGCAGGGAGGGTAGCAGAGAAAAATGTAGAGCTCAATAAAAATAAAAAACCCAAAGGCTCCCAGAGAAATTACAACAAGGCCAAGACACTCCAAGTGTGTTGGTCTCCACTGAAGAAGATGCCTGGGTGAAAATCAACCCACTGCAGTGCTCCATCAATTCAAACTGATGATTCCAAAGGCTCAGGCTACAAATGACCAACTAGCACCCTTAAAAGATGGGACAGAGTATGTCTTCTCCTTTAGGTACCTAGACCAACCCCATGCAAACCTGCCTGGAGATCCATAGAAATATAGCTCATTTTGGTTTTCAAACCACTAGGTTAGCATGAAGGAGGCTGTGGTTAACAAAGTCACCTGAGAGTTCTACTCATCAATGTCAAACAGAAAACCAAGCAGGCTTTCCCATGCAGTGATGGTAAACAGTAGCTGTCAGCCCTCACTCACCCCCCACAGTGCTTTCTGAGCAGGACACAAGTTCACATCAGCACTGGACACTCAGAACAAATGGCTGCAGAAAGTGCATGGGAAAAAAAATCCCATCCCACACAGAGAACTGTGGAGTAGTGACTTTTATCACCAGCTTGAAAACCTGCTTCTTCTGAGACCCTCATGAATGTCTGTGTGCTCTTAGAGTAAAATAAAAAGGATCCCCCCCCCCCCCCCCCCAGCACAGAGGCCTAGACCCTGGCACATGATGCAGAGGCAGAGGATCAGAGTTTGAGCTTAGCCTGCTGACTCAGCGGAAACAGTCTAAGGCAGGCAGGCAAAAAAAAAAAAAAAAAAAAACCACTGAAAAAGACCACACTAAAGAGTAGCCCTGGGGTGCTTGCTTGACTGGCTTCTACATCAGTCACGCATCGCTAAGTCTAATTAAGGCCTAGAAGACATTCAAGTGCCATTTCTAGTTTTCAAGGACAGCGTTTGTTGCCAAGCACATTTGGTTAAAATAAAAAAAAAAAAACCTTTGACATACAAGGGAATACACGGAAATACCTTTAAAAAGTCCTCCTTTAGAAGAAATTCTTCTTGCCGAGATCCGTTTCTTCCCAGATCATTAGGAACCATAAACATGTCTTCCATGAAAGTATTCTGAAGCAGTCTACATACAGCACAGAAAGGCACAGTGCTGACCACCAGGCCCCTTCACTGCTAAGGAAATGGAGGAGTAATGCAGAAGAAGATTTCCTTACAGGAATAGTCTAAGACCCACTTCCTCTGACTAGGACCCATGTCCTAATACCCCAATTGCTGTGATGTCACCAATGGGTTGTCCATGGAGAAAGTCAGCACAAACACACGTCAATCACCTCTCAGTGGTGCCACCAGGAAGAGAGTAAGCACAGGAGCCCTGAGGAGGCTACTCTACATCCTTACCATGACAGGTCAGAACTTTGATAATGCTGTGTTTACTTATTTCATAGTGACCCCAGAACACTGTTCTATTTCACTCTGGTGAGGGTCATGGGCTCCAGTAAAGCACACTGTCTCCATTCTTCACACAAGAGCTTAAACTGAGTGAGCAGCTGGTATGTGTGTGCTGTCTGCATATATACAACTTTGACCATGTACCACCTGTGAAGGCATAAGCCACGAACAATGCCACACCAGTTTGGAATTATGATTAATAGGGTAGTATTTATTTAAAGAGGAAAAAACTTAGAGATCACTGTCCCAGACAACAGCCCTCTGAGCAACCAGGAAGGGAGTCTAGTCACTGGCGGAGTGGGAAGTGAAGAGAGCAAGCAGAAGGAAGTAGCAGCTTTTTAAAGGGAGAGAAACCACGCCCCAATGGGCTGGTATCTCAGCAACTATTGGTTGGAGGGGCGGAAGGACCTCCCGCAACACACCTGCTTAGACGATAATGATGACACTGTCAGTGCTTTTTAGCTGTTTTTTAATTGAATTTTTATGTGTGGATGTTTTGCCTGCGTATTTGCCTGTGCACCATGTGTGTGCTTGATGCCTAGGGAAGTCAGAAGAGGGCATCAGGTCCTCAGAAACTAGAATTTCTAAGAGTTGTGAGCCACTATGTAGGCTCTAGAGTTTAACCCAGGTTCTCTGGAAGAGCAGCCAGTGCATTTAGCTGCTGAGCGATCTGTCCAACACAAATATTGCTTCTTCCAAGTATGGTATAAAACAATGTATACCATAGCCATTACATAGATATGTATCATGGGCAGGGCTCATTAATGATTCTGTAACATCAGCAATGAACGCTAGTAGCTTGTATGCTCACCCACTTGAATTAGCTTCCCCACTTTACTCAATAGGTGAAAATGCTTTTGGGAGGGAGAGATGCACACCTGTGATCCCAGCACTTGGGACACAGGAGCAAGAGAATCTTGAGTTCTTTGAGCTCCTTTACATTCATATCTTCAAAAAAGCCGTCTTACTGCAGCCTCCAATTCAGGACTCCTTCCCTCCCTCCTTCCTCACTTTCTGTTTTGTTTTTCAAGACAGGGTTTCTCTGTGTAGACCTGGCTGTCCTGAAACTCACTTCATAGACTGGCTGACCTCGAACCCATAGAGATACACCTGCCTCTGCCTCAGGAGTGCTGAGATTAAAGGCATGTGCTACCCTGACCAGTTTCCCTTTCTCTATTAAGCACTCTCCAGTATATCACTGGTTTCCACCATCCCCACAGAACCAGTGGTCTTACTAAGATCACTATTATTACTACTCAGTATTTCACAGAGACCTAGGATAGACCAAACATCATAACACACACACAGTCTCTCTCCTTTTCCTCTTTCTTTCATTTTTTTCAAACATCATAGCATGTAATCCAGGCTGACCTTGAGCTCCTGAGTCTCCAGTCTCCACATCCTGTGACAGGCTCCATTCTTTGATTTTTGCAAAGCTCTTCTGTCCTGAACTTCCAGGACATTGGCTCTACAGGGTTTATCACTTTCTACTGTCCCTGTTCAGACTCCTTTGCTCTTCTGTCTTTGAGATCTGTAACACCTAACCCTCAGGCCATCCAGGGCTTGCTCTTTGGATGGGTCTTCTCTGCATGCCCTCTCCACTGGAAATCACAATCTTACGACTTTAAAAATCAACTGGTCTTAAATGCTACTTGTTCATAGATTCTCTATCCAAGAGAGACTAACCCTCAATTTCCAGGCATGTGTATGAGAGTTCCTGATCTACAGCCTTGACTTTGATGTTTAATAGACAGTTCAGAATGTAAACCTTCCACTCCAGAGGGAAGTTCGGGATCTCATCCTCAACACAGTTTCTTTTCTCATTTAACCTTTTCCAAACCCTGAGTCAGTGCTGATGCAGCTCTGTGCCTCCTCCTTCTTTCCCTCCTCTCTCCACTTTAAAAAAGGAACCAACACCCCAAATACTCATTTATTCTTTGTGAATGTGTGTGTGTGTGTGTGTGTGTGTGTGTGTGTGTGATGTGCCCACGTGCCAACATGTGCATGTGAAAGTCAAAGGGACAACTTTCTCACTCCTTCCACCTATATGTGGGTCCCAGGGCTCAAACTCAGGTTTCCAGGCTTGGAAAACAAGCACCTTCACCCTCTGACCTATCTCCTCAGGCTGACTTTGTACTCTTCTAAATACTTGATAGCAGCAATTCATTAAAACTCATGACGACTCTATCACTGTCACCATTATCATTCCATGGACTAGCAAGCAAGAATAAAGAGGTGAAAAAACATAGTGAATGGCCCATAAATGATTCCTCGTCAGTGCATGAATGAAGGAGTGTGTGATCTCACTTATGCAATGATTACAACCTAGGGATTCCGTAGTTTGGATGTCCCCCAGGTGAGCTACAGCCATGCGTACTCAAAGTAACTGGGATACAGAGGCAAGCTTCCATTCAGGTGGCCAAAGACACATAAGCATCTGGGGACATTGTTCCTTCTCATACCTTTCCCATTTATGGGTGTCTAGAAAAACCTCAGGGTGCCCAGGAAGTTCATTGTTATTATTGTTTATTTGCTGTGCTGAGATAAAACCCAGGGTCTTGGACATGCCAGGCAAGGGCTTTACCACTGAGCTCCATCTAACCCTGCCCAGGAGGTTACCACTTCTGTAGTAGGGCTGTGCCTGCCCCACTTTGTCAGCAGAATATTTTCCTTTATTTTTACTGATGGTATGTCATCTCCTCCTGAGTACTGGAGACAGACTAACCAATTGTCTCTTTACCCTAAACAGTAGAGCCTTTCAGTAATGATGTCTTATAATTGAGGAAACTTTCCAGTGGCCTACTGTATGGGATTGACTCTCTCCTGAATTGGTCAATAGGAAAAGAAGTTGTTTTTGGAGACCCAAAGCCAGAGGAATGGAGGAGGTTACCTGTATAGACCCAGCTGGCCAACACACCTGCTGTGGAATAATCTTTTTGTACACTGTGAAGATGTATCACTCAGATTGGTTTAATAAAAAGCTGAATGGCCAATAGCTAGGCAGGATTTCCAGGCACAGAGATGATGGGAAGAAGAAGGATAGAGTAGCCAGGAGACAACACCAGGGATGTATTATAAAGTAATATAGGCATTACAATGTAAAGGTAACCAAGTTGCATAAAAGAAGTAGATTAAAAGAAATGGGTTATTTAAGTTATAAGGGCTAGTTAGAAACAAACCTAAGCTATCAGCAAAGCTTTCATAATTAATAATAAAACCCTGTATCAGGATCTGGAAGCTGGGTAGTTGGATAGAGTAAGACTCACAACACACACCTACTGAGCTAGGATGCTGCTAGCCCCCATGTGCATATCCCAGATCTTATCTGTCTGTAGCTGAGTTCTGAGCAAATGGAATTCTCAAAGTGAATGGATAGCCAGTATTGGTCCTTGGAGCTCTTGAATTCTTTGTTCCTGGGGCTTGGGGAAGGGATTGTTTTGAAAGGTCTGAGGACAGAGAGGTAGTGGGACTCCCAAACACCAGACACATATACTGTAGGCAGCACTTCCACTGGTGAGGCCAGGCTTCCCCTTTAACTCCTTCTGTCCCTCTACAGTCTGCCCCCTGCAGTCAGTGTGAGATCAGCTGTCACCAGACTGCTCAGTGGACAGCTGTCACTTTATAACTGTCACACATTCCAGTCTGGAAGGTAACTAGCCACTAAAAGCTGCTGTGCTTCAAGTGTCCAGGGCTCCGGACATCTACACAGAATTAAAGCCTTTTACATGCAATGTTAGCAAAGTGTGTGATTCTGTCAACTAGAAAGGCAGTGGCCCCTCCTTCCTGCTCTCCATTTGTGTGTATGTCCTCTTTCCAAGCACCAGCAAAGTTGTCAGCTCAAACCAAAGTTGTCAGCTCAAACCAAAGTTGTGGCAGAGTGCTTGCCCAGAATGACATCAGCACTGCTGACAGTTTTTCCTTGACAGTTTCACCAGTGACGGGAATGGACCAGAGGGCCTAAGTGCCAGTTACCTCGATAACCCACTGCACTGGAGTTGCTTTAATGAAATAATATCCTTTTCAGAATTGAAAATAAACGGCCACATGAAATTCATATGTGAACTTTCCCAATAGCTAAGAGGTAGAAACAACTCAAATGCCTATCAATGAATGAATATGGATAAATAAATTGAAGCATATCCATTCATCTACTGGAATGTTACTTAGCCATATAAAGAAGTGAATTTCTGGTACATGCCACCTTGAAATCATTGTGCTGGGTAGAAAATGAAGGCTATGCACAAAGGGACGGTATTGTATCCTCTATTTATGCAAAATGCTGTCAACAGGAAAAGCTAAATAGACAAAAAGTCAAGGGATTGGGAACTGGCTATTTAAGTGTGTGGCTTGCTTTTGGGCTGATGAGAATGCTGAGCTAGACAGCGGTTGCTTGAGAAAGTGCTAGATGTCAGCATGATACACATTTTACCACAAAAAGTTTACCTAAAAATCAAAAGAGGAAAATTTCAGGAATATGTGGGCATTATCCCAAATCAAAATTTACCTCTCCTTCCCAAAGAGAAAATTAACCAACTAAAATGGTAACTGTCCAAGTGCATACATTTGTCAGAACTCTTTCACTAAACTCTGCCTCTGTTAAAAGTTGGCCAATCAGTGCTTGAGTTGGCATCACAGACCCTAAAGCCTGAGCAGTGCAATCAGCATGGCCCTGGGCAAAGGTGACAGGAGAAGTTCCACATTCTGAAAGGGAAAGCCCTGAATCTGTGGGAATGTGATCTTTTTTCCAGCAGGGCCGGTTGGTGGGCCAGGTCCTCTGTCTGCTGTGCTCTGTCAGCTCTGAGAAGCACACCACAGTCCCTTACACCTCCACAGAGTTCAGAGGGATTCAGGTGTGGAGTTAGAATGGGGACAGATATTCTGTGTCAGAGGTCATCATGTGTTCCCACCATGCTGTATCCACGTGTCCATGTTGTCAAGGGTTTCCTTCCCAGCCCCAGGAAGCTTGAACATAATCCACCTAACAGTTTTTTAAGATGGGTGGAGTGACAGAGGCAGGAAGATTGGCAGTTTGAGGTCAGCCTGGGCTCTGAAATGAGACACCATTCTACCCCTTCTTTCTACACAAGCCCTTCATGATCTGCTGTTGGGCAGGCAATAATGACAAATACCCATGGTCATTAAACATTTTTAAAAGCACAGACTGGAAGAGGTAGGAAGAGGATCACTGACTGGACACGTGACATCACGTCCACACTACCACTGTCACTGCAAAATGTATGAATAACCATGTGTTTGACAAGTGAAAAGAAGGCCTTTTCTTCTTTTTAAATTAGAAGTTGGTTGCTCCAGAAATGTGGCAGTCAGTGGCAGGAATAGAAGCTTCCATTAAGACTATTCACAAACTGATACAAACATTGAACAACCTTGACTATACTGATTGACTAGTTTATTTCTCAAGAGCATAGATTGACAGGTAGTCTTAGAAATTTACTTTATATTTCTAATCTGAATCAGCTCGATTCCTTCGGTATTCCCCCCCACCCCCACCCCCAGTTCCCCAGGGCCTTTGTCTAGTTTAGTTCCTCTGACTTCCTTTCTGAGCATTTCATACCGTATAGCAAAGGGACTGTATGAATAAAATGGTCCAAGGCAAGTGGTGAAGTGGGGGTGTGATTTGAAACTCCAGGGAAAAAATGTAAATAAAAAGGCAATTTAAAAATATTCTAGCTTCCTTTCCTCTGACGGCGGCCATCAGGTGAGCCAAGATGGGCGCGTACAAGTACATCCAGGAGCTGTGGCAGAAGAAACAGTCGGACGTGATGCGCTTCCTGCTGAGGGTCCACTGCTGGCAGTACCGCCAGCTGTCTGCGCTGCACCGGGCTCCCCGCCCCACCCGGCCCGACAAAGCGCGTAGGCTGGGATACAAGGCCAAGCAAGGTTACGTCATATACAGGATTCGCGTCCGCCATGGTGGCCGCAAATGCCCGGTGCCCAAGTGTGCGACCTACGGCAAGCCAGTCCATCATGGTGTGAACCAGCTAAAGTTTGCCCGAAGCCTTCAGTCTGTTGCTGAGGAGAGAGCTGGACGCCACTGTGGGGCTCTGAGAGTCCTGAATTCTTACTGGGTTGGCGAAGATTCCATATACAAATTTTTTGAGGTTATCCTCATCGATCCATTCCATAAAGCTATTAGAAGAAACCCTGACACCCAGTGGATCACCAAACCGGTCCACAAACACAGAGAGATGCGTGGGCTGACATCTGCAGGCCGCAAGAGCCGTGGCCTTGGAAAGGGCCACAAGTTCTACCACACTATTGGTGGCTCTCGCCGTGTGGCCTGGAAAAGGCGCAACACTCTGCAGCTCCATCGTTACCGCTAATATACGTAATGTTTGTACAATTCATACCCAATAAACAATTTAGGACCGTCCTGTCTGCTTAAAGGTGTTATTTGTCTGTTAAGACTGTCGCAGATTGTCATGAATGCTTTGTGGATTATAGCGGTTAAAGTGCAATAATGTTGAAGATTACAGTGATGGTATATCTTGTTTCTGGTGACCTTTCTGTCTGCATTACCTGCTTAGGGGGTTCGGTGTATGGTTTACACCATGTGGTATCCTATGTATGAAGGACTTGCCCTGTAGAAGTGTTTGGTGCATGTAATAGAACCTGCAGCTTTCTTGGAATGATAAAATCTTCTAGTCACTAAAGTGGCTGCTTGCTTTAGAGTTGGGATTTTGCTTAGAAATGTAGGAAGAGGAGCTTCCAGCCTGTTTTGTGAACATGCTTAAACAAGGGAGTTCAGCTACAACCCACAATTTGAGATTGAATCCAATGCTCCATTTTCAGAAGAACCAGGTAAAATTGGAAGAGGCTTCTGTATTCTGTTGGATCTCAGGAGGATGAGCTTGATGTTCAGTAATCGGTCTTGACACCTTGGTGTTTCGAAGGTGGTGGTGATTGAATTTTGGGTGGGGTGAGGCCTATTTGGGAATGGTATGGTGAGGTTGCCCTAGGCAGATTTATTTCCCTTAGGTTTGTAGTCCAGTGATGGGTGCCATGTGGGCTTCAATTAATGCCAGCCAAGTGAACTCTAAAAAAGTTGTGGTCAAGATAGTATCCAGCTATTAGGAAGCTTCTAGCCATATAACAAGGATGGTTGGGTACTTAAAGGTCAATCCTGGGCCAGTCAATTCATCTTGGGGGTAAGGAAAGCAGTTGGCCATATGACTTCATTAGTCTTTACTTTGGTAGTGGTCGGTGGTACTTGTCCCAGGTATATTTCTCAGAGGTTGACATTTCACCAAGGCCACACACAACTACCAAGTTTTGTTTGTGCCATGCCTTGGACTAGGTCCCAGGATGAGTATGGAATGAATAGACAGTACAGCCCTTATCAGGGATCTGGGCTAGTGGGCTTAACAATCTAATTGAAGCTTTTCTTAAACTGTTTTTCTCTTTAGATTTCCAAAGGATTTTACTGATTTCCAGAAAATACTAGATAAAAATCTTGACCTAGAATTCTTTTCTATTCAGCAAAACATTGTATAGAGGTTGATCAATTAAAGTAATAAATGTCTGTTAAAAAAATATTCTAAACCCTACAGTGAATATATAAATTTATTATCTTATTGATGTGATTGGTTACAATTCAACCTTTAGAATCTATAATTAGGTCTAGAACTCAGTTGTAGAGCACTTGCCCACCAGGCACGAGGCCCTGGCTTTGATCCCCAGCACCACATTAAACCGGGGATGGTGGTTCGTGTTTATAATCCTAGTAGAGTAGAGGCAGAAGGACCAGAATTTTAAGGCCATCCTCAGCTACAAGTGAACTTGAGGCTAGTTTTGGATTCACATGACCTTGCTTCAAAAAAAAGAGGGGGGGGGGAGAAATAATCAAACCTTCTCCACCACACACTAAGCAAATACATTTTATTTAAAATTTTTTTTTTTAAATTTTAATGTGCCCAGGGGTTGAGGAGATGGTTTCATTGGGTATATCAAATTTAGCACACAAGCATGAAGAGCTGAGTTTGGAATCCAAGCATGGCAGCACACATGTGTAACCCCATCACTCCTACAGAAAAAAATGGGAGGTGAAGATATAGAAACCCTAAAGCTCACTGGTCAGCTAACCGGGCTCACTCAGGGGAAAAACAAGAGAGAGACCTATTCTCCAGCCAGGAAGGTAAGGGTCAACCATCAAGGTAGTCTTCTGACTGTCACACATGTCCCTCCTCTCCCTCTCCTCCCCCTACACACACACACATATGCATACATATACTCAAATGTACACATATACAGACACAGACACATACATATACATATATACACATACATACACATGTACAGACACACACATATACATACATACACACAACCACACAGATTTTTAAAACCAATCCAATTTTCCAAATCACCCTTGACTAAGAACCACCAGAATAAGTTAATACCATGTACAAGTCAGTAAACTAAAAGTACTTCCAGAAGACACAGTCAGGGGTGAGGGCCTGTGGCCTGAGTCAATGGTGTCCATTCCCTATTTCACACATGGTTCCCATGTAGCTATGTGAGACCATTCAACTTAAACAAGATTGAAGTGGGGTTGGCAGGAAGAAGTCTGAAAAGCTCACACTTTTAAAGAAAACGTTTTGAAGATTTATTTCATTGCTGGGTGCACACCTTTAATTCCAGCACTTGGGAGGCAGAAACAAATGAATCTCTGTGAGTTCAAGGCCATTCTAGTTTACAAAGTGAGTTCCAGGCCAGGTTCCAAAGCTACACAGAGAAATCCTGTCTTGAAGGCCAAAAAAGAAAAAAAAAAGAAAGAAAAAAGAAAAAAAGAAAAGAAAGAAAAAAAGAAAATTAAAAGAAAAAGGATTTGTTTTATTTTGTGCGTATGAGTGTTCTGTCCATGTGTCTGTGCACCACATGTTCCTGGTGTCCTCGGAGGTCAGAAGAGGGCATCAGATCCCATGGATCTGGAGAGTCCAGAAGGTATGAACCATGTGGGTACTAGGAATTGAACCCAGGTCCTCTCCAAGAGCAGCCAGTGCTCTTAACCACGGAACCATCTCTCCAGCACACAGCTTACATTTCCTTCTTTCTCTCTAGTGTGTTTGAGTGATATCTGGAGCAGCAGCAGCTTTTCTGTAATAGAGAGAAGATACCTGTGCACATTAAAGCTAATGCACTAAGAACAGCAGAGAGGAAATAGAGAAAGTCTGGTGCTTCTCAGAGGTTTCTGACAGCTTAACTAACAATAAAAGGACATATTAAGTAACACAAATAGCTCCTGTGTAAACCCTGTGGTCAAGTTTCTGTAATTTGAGAGCAAAGCGATCACAACTACTGAAGTTATAAGCATAATGAAAAGAGGAAGCTAAAACAGGCACTTTATCCTGGGCCAGTTAGAGTTAGCAGCCTGAAACAAACCCAGGCATACCCCAGAAGAGGGGACCTCTATTGTTCTTTTAAAGCGGGTGTGTGTGGGTTGAGACGAACACAAGACAGACAAAACACACACAGCGGAACAGGGTTAAGGAGAAGACACAAACACGCGGCTCCCACGTGGGTGCGCTTTAATGGGGGAGGGTAACACGATAAGGGACAAGGTGTGCAAGACACAAGGAAATAGGGAAAAGAGGGCAAGGGCGCAAGGGGGAAGGGGCGAGCTTGTAGAGAGCCCCTGCTTTTAACGGGGAGCACAAGGGTATCTGGGAAAATGTCCTGCACTTGCGCGCACCTGCGTGCGCAGGTATCCGTAATCCAGGAGGAATCTGGGAGTTGTAGTTTCCAAAAGGAACAACAACCTCCACTAAGGAATTGACTCTCATGCCTTCTGGGTCCTTCCTCCCTGTGACCTCACCTCTGCTTCCTGCTCCAGGACTCAAAGGGATCCCCTGCTGAGCCCACCCAACACATCAGGCTTGCCATCTGGAAGGCACAGACTGTCAGCGTAGATGCCATGGGTGAGACGCATAGGGCTTGCAGTCTTGCTTTTCACACTGACCTGCAGGATGAGGCGCCAAGAAGCAAGTGTCTGTGGGCAGCTGCCAGTCAGCAGGCTCATCTGTTCCTTCTCTAGCATCTGCCAAAAGCAGTTTCCCTTTCCTACAGTTCAGTCTTAGAACCGAAGTCATGGACCTGGCCTGAGGCAGGTGCTCATCCCTGTCCGGGTCGCTGTGGCCAGAGGAGGACCGCAATATGTCAGGCTTTTCTTACACCTGCCTGAGGTACCAGGACTCACTGGGGGGCAGGGAGCTCACAGTGGTCCTGGTGCAATGAAGGTGTGAGCTGGCCCTAGTGGCATATTACTATAATCCCATCTACTTGGGAGACAAAGGGAGGAAGCTCACAAGTTCCAGGCCACATGAGTAATTTAATGATAACCTGTCTCAAAATAAAAAGAGGCTGGGACAGAAATAAAGGGCTTCCCATGATATGAGAGGTCACAGTCTCTCAGATATCTGTAATGCTGTTTAGCTTTTTGTTAATTTGACACAAGCTGGGGCCACCTTGGAAGAGGTGCCTCAGCTGAGAAAACTTCTCCATCACAGCATCTTCTTGATTGATGATTGATACAGGAGGGTCCAGCCCATAGTGAGTGGTGACACTCCTGGGCAGGTGGTCTTGGGGTGTGTAAGAAAGCAACCTGAGCAAGCCATGAGGATCAAGCCAGTGAGCAGAGTTCCTCCATCATGTCTGCCTCAGTTCCTGCGTCCAGATTCCTGCCTTGCCAGGATGATGGACTGCTTGCTATAAACTGAAAACTAAGTAAGTCTTTTCCTCGAGTTTCTTTTTGTCATGATGTTTAATCAACAACCAATAGAAAATGAAGGCAGCTGCTGAGGAACGAGGGATAGCCCTGTTTGCCTTACTGAATCCTCATCTCACTAGGAGAATAAGGCAGGCTCAGGGGATGTAAAAGAGTTGTCAAGAACACACCCGGTGTGTGTTAGGGGTGGATATTTCCACAGTTTAGGGCATTCGTTGGCAGCTCTTCCAGAGGATCCAGGTTTGATTTCTAGCACCCACATGACAGTTCAAAACCTTCTATAGCTCCTGTCTCAGAACTCTGACATGTTGGGCCACTGTGGGTACCAGGAACACCTGTGGTACAGTAATGAGCATAGAAACAGATCCCTCTGAATGAATAAATAGAGGGAAATCTGTAGTGTAGATAGAGCAGGAAATTTATAGAATAAGAATGAGTGCAACTTGGTGTAGTATAAAAACATTTCTTCTTGTGTGTGGTGTGGAAAATTACTAAGAGGCAATGTTAAGTAAAACATGTATGAAAAACACCCTTACCATTTTGAGGTAAACATATTTTCCAGTAAGAAACAAGATGGGCCTCACCCTTCTGTGCCCAGTGAATACAGACTTGGAGTAAACATGTTTACCAGAAACATGGACATGAGAGGGACCTCACCCCTCAGTGCCCAGTCTATATCGATAGCCTAGGACATCTGGCTATTGGAAGGCAAGTAAACAAGTTGTTTACTAACGTATATAAAAGAGAGGCAAAAGTAAGATAGTCATCTCACCATCACGAGGGCCTTGGCAAACTGCTGAGCCTCATAGGGATCATCCAAAAGCCTTGTCTCCCAAGACTCTGCCACCCAAGAGCAGAATCTTCCAAAGGCCCTGCATTCCGAGATAAGACTGGCACCAGAACACAGAATAACTTCATGCTCCAGCACCTGGTACCAGCCTGAGGGCAGAACATCGAATGCCTGCCTCTCAAGAGCAGAATCCTCCAAATGTCCTGCATCCCGAGATAAGCTACTATCACTGGACCACACAGACTATGTTGTCAAGCAAGCTTCATGATCAAGCACACAGTGCAGTTGGACTTCCAGCTGGAAGAAACCTAACAGTTCCTTTCATCCCCTTACAGAACAGATCAGGTCATAGTGTGTGTGTGTGTGTGTGTGTGTGTGTGTGTGTGTGTTAGCAGGATTATTTAAGTAGGGCACTTTGTAACATGTGTTTAGAGTGTGAGTTGTTAAAAGTTATTGAAACATTAGTATTAATATTAGAGCATAAAATGTTAAGGGAAATCAATATTTTAATACATATATTTAATGTTTGTTATTAGTATTAGGAAATGTTAATTGATAAGTTGCATTAAGGTTAAGAAGTGCTTCATGAATAATTGATGAGCTGAATTGAGGTTATGAATTGGTTTTAAGTATTAGGATTAGTAGGGTTAATAATTGTGAAACTGTATTGCCTGTGTGTTCCCTTCATCAGTCCCCCATGCCTATTAAGATTGTAAACCCCATTGACGCATTGAATATTGAAATTGCCAGTAAAGAATCATTATGAAGACAATTCTTTCGCTTGGTCTGGTTACTCATTGATCTCTGGGGAGAAGGGCACTGAGTCCTCATAGCACTATTCACAAGAGAACATTGAGCTGAGGAAGTCACAGTGATTGAAGTGGCTAAACTCATCAGCTCGCGACAGGTACACAGGCATACGTGCAAACCAAACATCCATACAAAACTTTAAAAAAAAAGGAGAGCACCCAGTTCAGTTCAGACCTGTCCCATATACTTCTGTACAACACACATCTTTTCTTGCTAGCCCACTGTGGGCTGGGCCCTCCCACATCAATCATTCATGATGACTATGGCCAACATACATGTCCACAGGGCAATCTCGTGGAGGCCACACCTCACTTGAGATTCCCTCTTCCCAGGTGAGACCATTTTGTATCAAGTTGACAAATTAACCAGCATAACACCTCCCTCACCCCAACAAGCCACACCTGACTCATCCCCTATCCTGCAGGACCAGGAAGACATTGGTGGGTAGGTGGCTTCTTTGGAGAAAGCAGCACCCCATGGGTCAGGGTTGTTCTCTCAGAAGGATTATGTTATTTTGGCCAGACGATATTGGGTCTGGGGTTTTCCAGGTGAATTTCCCACTGTCTCATCCTCTGAACACTGCACTGTCCCCAGCTCCACAGGGCAGGTAATGGAAAATCGCCCCACCTGATTTCTTATTCCATTCAGGGGCAGAAACACCAGTGCTCCATTCCAATTTTCTTCTGTAAGTGGAGATCAGGACCCTCTGCAGTTAGGCCTCCCACCCCTCAGGACCCCAGAAAACTGCTTCTTCCATCTCAACTGGCCAGGTAGGAGATGGGTTGACTTCCAGAAACACAGGCTAGCTCTCATGACCCTCCTATCTTAGTCCTGGCTTCTCATTAAACTTTCCTGTCATATTGCCTAAAGGGTGTCCCAGAAGCAGCAGGGGTGGCTGTTCCAGCAATGCCTGGTAATGCTGACCAGTGAAGGATCAGGTTTCTCAAGCCCACCTTTTCTAGCACAGGTATTCCAAATGCTCTGGGACCGTCACAAGACACAAGTGGATGATTAAATAGCACTTTGCTTTGTGGAGTTATTAAACACATTATATGAGAGCAACCTCGGGCTAGGTATTTCAGTGTGCATGAAACACGTTCATTCCTCACTTACACCTGAACCTTCCCTGAAGATCCCTCGTCATATATTTGCAAAATACCCCACATATAAAACTTGAAGCATTTCTGATACTAAGCATTTGAATAAGGTATCCTCAGCCCAAGTGTCCTTCCTGCTTTTCCTCTGGGATATTTGTGACATCATATTGACTTAAACAAATAGGATCAGCTAAGAAATGTTTATTCAGCACCTACTATGCCTCAAGCAATCTTGCTTTCAACTGTTCAGCTACATTTGGGGATGAGAGATAAATGGAGAATGGACTTGTTCTTGTGGCCCTTGTTGCCCACCCTCCCCCCACCCAGCTCCACACCACAGTCAAAGAGGTTTCCAATGAGCCATAACCCTCTTTTATACAATGACTTTCACTGGCTCCCCACTTACTTAGGCTACAGTCCAAATTACTTTGCATGAGTTAGTTGCTCTTTCTGATCATCCTGACCCTTGAGAGTGTGGTTTCTTCTATGGAGTCTCCTCTCCAAATGTGGCCTGAGATTTCTGACTCCTCATCTGTGTCCTAGATGTGATGGTGACAATAGGGAAATTCTGGATAGGGTGGATGGACCTCATAGATGCTTTAGGGAGCTAGCCAGCCAGAGTCGCTGGGGATTATGCAAAGGCGTAAGGGGGTGTTAGTGGGTAGGTGAAGGGGGTATTTTGTCTCCATCTGCAGCTCAGGTCAGAGGCAGGCAGAAGGCAGATGGTCTGGGGGGGACTAGACACCCAGGATCAGACATGCAAAAACCATTGAACATCCTCATCACCTTTTAGCCTCTTGATCCATGCACAACCTGGTAGCATCTGCCTCAACCCTGCTCCACTCTTGATCCACACTCAGCAGGACAGTGTCCACTTTTCCCTCCAGGAGTCTGCCCAGGGGCCATAGGATGCTGCAGAGTGAGGGATGAAGCCTATGAAGACTCATATGGAAGTGAGAATAAAGTGCTCCCAGGAACAGCTGAGGTCAGGGTCCTCTGTGGGAGTAATGGAGACCAGGTGTCTACCAACATGGGCTTAGACTCCTACAAACCCTAGAGTAATCCTTGGCTGGGAAATAGTAGGTTCTGGATCTCTGAAGCTGTGCTACCTCAGACTTGTGTGACAGCGGAAGGTTGGAGCTAAAAGGAATCATGTGCACAGAGTAAAGACATTGTTCAGGACATTCTAGGAAGCAGTAGCTGAGCCTGAGCCAAATCCTTTCAGGACTGCAGGGTTGTCCTTCAGTTAGCAACAGGTTGCTTCAGCCAGTCTGAGCTACAGTGTACTCATCTGTAAAATGGAAATAAGAACACCCACCTCAGATTGTCGTTGTACCAATTAAAAGAGCTTATTCTTCTATTTAGTTAGGACTACTCTCCCAGTTTTTGAAATAAAGCCCCAAGTTTTAGATGGAAACCTAGCCACCCCAGAATGGTCATGCTTTATCCATTTCTAGGGCATCTGTGGTGGTTAATGTTGAAGGAATTGAGTGAAGGATGTCTCTGTTAAAATCATCAACCTTTCACATGGTCTGTGCAAAGTGTCTCCTGGGGACCTCACCTCACATTAGCACCAACAATTTCTGAATCTGTGACCCATGCATGTGAGGTTTGAGTACACATGCACAGGCCACTCTCACTCTGCTTTACAAACTTTCCCGAACTTTATCCTCAGGCTCAAGGTGAATTTGAAACTCTTTCGTTCAATGCAAACATTATTTCCAACCTCCATGCCTGGGCTGTGTGACTCATCTTGAACGTCAATGTGATTAGATAGTGATCTGTGAGATTAATAAAGCATCTCTCTGTGTCTTTGAAGGCATTTCTAGAGATGATTGACATGTAAGACAGTAAATGGACAAGGGAGGACCCAGGATGAATGGGAGCAGTGCCATCCAACAGCATGTGTGTGAAAGAGGAGAAACAGCCATCACATGCTAACCCCACTGTTCTGCAGAGAGCGCATCAACATGCTGCTGTTGCCCTAGGGTGTCATCTCATTCTCCAGCCCCTCAGCACAGCCCTACAGCAGTAGCTCTCAGAGGCTTCTAACCTTCATCTTCAGGGTGGGACTACATCACTAATTGTATCTAAAGCAGAGCAGCTACTAGACTCTCTGGCTTTCCAGCCTGACAGACAACCAGGAGACTGTAAAGCATCTCGTGCTTGTGCATGCTACTCTAATAAATCCCCTTTTGTAACCTGAAGATTTGTTAGCATCATGTTATCCATCCATCAATCCATCCATCCATCCATCCATCCATCCATCCATCCATCCATCTGTTGAAATGGTAAGCGCACCTTGGGGTGCCTACATAGATGATTAGGAATGGGTTAAGAGGTTGAAGTTAATGGGCCAAGCAGTGTTTAAAAGATTACAGTTTCCGTGTAATTATTTCGGGGCGTATGCCGCCCCATTTCAACAGATGGCTGCCCAACGTGTGGGCAACTGAATCCACAGAAAGTCTGAGAAAGCTTGGGAAAGAGTAAAGCATGTTTGTTTTCTTGGTAGCAGCAGTTTCTCGGGTATACTCTGCTTGCTAGAGGTAAGCATGTGCTCTCATCTAAGAGAGGTTTCCTGACTCAGCTTTAGCTGCAAAGCCTTGCAGCTCTTTTAAGAGGTCCTGCCACGAAACACTGAAACGGTATTGACGAAAAGCTGATCGCATGCTTTTCCGTTTTCAGCCGTAGCAGACAAAAAGCTGCGCCGTTTAAAAATGCCGGCTTTCTGGGCCTTCCTGCCAGGGCAAACTCTGACTGTTTGAGGCAGGAGGGCAGACTACAGAGAAAGGACTTGAGTGTTGTCTGTTGCAGCTTAATTGCTGGCAGGGACCTTGAAACACTGTAGACTTGTGGCACTGAACGCGGCTCTGGCCGGTACCTCAGCCACAAGTTTGGAATGGCAGAAAGCTAAGGAATGGACTGGAACTAGCTGGCAAAGCCACGCCTTTAGTCCTACTGAGATTGCTTGGTAAATTAAAGACTTATATGGTCAGAAAAACAGAGAGAGATACAGTAAAGAGAGATTCAAAACCAGAAAATTTTTAAATGGTTTATAGTGTGTTAAAAATATATGCAAGCTAAAAGTTAAAATTCTTAAAGTAAAAACAAAAATAAGAAAGAAAAAGAGAAGTTGGTTGTGATAGTACACGCCTTTAATCCCAACACTTGGGATGCAGAGGGAAATTGACCTCTGTGACTTCAAAGTGTGGTAGCACACGCCTTTAATCCCAGTGCCTAGAAGGCAGAGACAAACAGATCTCTGTGAGTTCAAGGTGTAGTAGCATATGCCTTTAATCCCAGTGCCTGGGAGGCAGAGACAGGCGGATCTCTGAGAATTCAAGAACAGCCTGGTCTACAGTGTCCAGGTCAAAGATATACGCTTAAAAAGCAAAAAGTTAAAAGTAAAAATAAACAAAATAGAGGTTAAAACAAAGCTGTACAAAGATGGAAAATACACAGAGAATCTTGATACTGTATGCTATTATGCTCTGTTTGAATCATTTGAATGCTGAGGAAGGACCAAAAGCTGCTAAAAGATATTTGTTTATAAATGCTGCTGAACTAATCCGAGATAGATATTTTAAAAATGCTTCAGAATTTGGATATAAGGATATGATACTTTGGAAAGGAGTTTCTCTTTTTGTTTTCACAGAGGATGAGACCCTGTTCATTTCTTCTATTCCGATATGGTATGATGGACCACGCCCTCCTGAAGGATTGCTGTGAACGCCTTCAGAAAATTGCTTCGCCCAACTGCCAACTGAGATGAAACTAGCACACAGGTTATACCATGAAAGACCCAATTAACGACGCCCCCATTCAGCAGGAAGCAGTTTGGAAAGAAAACTGCGTCCATGTTCCCAAATATGGTTTATAAGTGTTCTTTTACATTTAAAGGGGGAAATGGTATAGGTATGAATAATTTACATTGATATGGATTTTGCTTTAGTGATTTAAATTTAAGGTCAATTTTGTTATATGTATATGTATTTCTGATATAGATTAAGGTATTGTGATTGTGTAGTTCATGTAAAAATGTAATGTATATATAGGTTGTTAATAGATAATCATAATAGTCAAGTCTGTAGTCATGTTAGTTAAGATTTTCTAGATGTACATAGACATTCTTCATATCTTTCAAAGATTACAGAATAGGACATTTAATGTTTTAATAACTTAGGACTTTTCATGACAATGAGACACTCTGCTCCTGGCAGCACCAATCTACTTCAAGAGGAAGATGGGCATCGAAGAGGATCCTTATGGAACTTGATAGCCATTTGGGCAAGAAACTGCTCTTGCCTGGACTATTGCATAAACTGGACACAGAGAACCCGCAGAGAGAGGACTACTGAACTTGCCTAAAGGTGAGATGATCTTTCGGGGTTCCTGATCATGAAAGAGTCTGCGAGACATTCTTCAGGACAAGCAGATAGTGACTGCCTTTGAAATTTCCTGCTTTGTGGAATGTCTGCTGAAAACTATGGGCCTGTAGGCCGAAGATGGATGCCCCAACGGTACAGAGGAACTTTGGGTGACTGTACAGGCAGCGAGATGTCTCTGTCATTTCTAGAGTTTGAACGTTGCTTATTTCTTGTTTGCTTAGATAATATTGTATCTTTCTGGAGTCTTTGATGGAGTTAAGAATAGTTAGTTATAGTTATACTTTTCCTTAGTTATGATAAAGATTATTGTAATTTTTACTTGATAACTGTTTTATGTAATTTTGCTATGTTAAAGTTAAGGCCTTTCCTTTTTTGTAATTTTGCTATGTTAAAGTTAAGGCCTTTCCTTTTTGTTTAAACAGAAAAAGGGGAAGTGATGTGGGAGTGTCATATATGAATCTGTTGATTTCATTGGTTAAAATAAAGAAACTGCTTGGCCGGCCCTAATAGGTTAAAATATAGGTGGGAGGAGTAAACAGAATAGTATACGGACAGGAAGAGGAAGTGAGCTCAGAGAAGCACGCAGCTCCGCTCAGAGACAGCAGGCTCCTCTCTAGCGGGCGGACAGGATCTGGCTCTCTGAGGCACACTCGCCATGAAGCTCCGACTCAAGATGGACGTAGGCTAGAATCTCCCCGGTAAGCGCACCTTGGGGTGCCTACATAGATGATTAGGAATGGGTTAAGAGGTTGAAGTTAATGGGCCAAGCAGTGTTTAAAAGATTACAGTTTCCGTGTAATTATTTCGGGGCGTATGCCGCCCCATTTCAACATCCATCTATCCATCTATCGTCTATCTATCTGTCTAAAACAATCTTTTCTCAATTTACATATCTATCTCCATTCCCACTCCCTTCCCTCCTCCCGCTCATCCCACCTTTCCCCCCACCCCACCTCCAACCACTCCTTAGAGAGGGTAAGGTTTCCCATGGGGAGTCAACAAAGTCTGACACATCTCTCTGAGGCAGGACCAAGGCTCTCCTTTGTATATCTAGGCTAAGCAAAGTATTCCTCTGTAACACCCGATTCTGTGTTACCCCCTTGGTACAGTTCGCACGCCACTGTACCATACATGAGTCACGCAAGGGCCTAGAGATTGAAAGAACACACAAAGAGACCTGGATCATTTGAAAGGAGATCAGCTGAATGCCGTTTATTCAACTTTGAGGAAATCCTTTTGTACCTCACTGCTGCACAAGGATTTCTGCCCAGGCAGGTGGGAAATGACCACACCAAAGATGGAGTCAACAATGCCCTAGAGCTAATCACCAGGTGGGACAGAGGGAGCACAGGAATGAACAGAAAGCTTTAGTTAGCTGACCAGAAACTGTCCTCAAAATGAACCCCAGGAACAAGGGTAGACCGGAGCCCTACATTCCTCCAAAAAGAATGGGCTCCAAAAAGTCAGTTCAAACACTAGGGATAAATCCTAGTCCCACTGCCAGTAGTCACACAGACTTTCCAAGCCATACAATTGTCACCCACATTCAGAGGGCCTAACTTGGAACCTAACATAGGGATGTAGGTTCCTCCACTATCAGTCTGGAGTCAGTGAGCTTCTGCTAGCTCAGGTCAACTGTTTCTGTGGGTATCCTCATCATGGTCTTAACCCCTTTGCTCATATTATTGCTCCTCCCTCTCTTTGACTGGACTCTAGATAGTTGGCCCAGTGCTTAGCTGTGGATCTCTGCATCTTCTTCCATCAGTAACTGGATTAAGATTCTATGATGACAATTAAGGTAGTAATCAATCTGATTACAGGGGAAGGCCAGTTCAGGCACCCTCTCCATTATTGCTTAGGGTCTTAGCTGGTATCATCCTTGTGGATTCCTGGGAATTTCTCTGGTGCCAGGTTTCATGATAACCTCCAAATTGCTCCCTCATTCAAGATTGATGTAGGAAGTTCTTCTGTATAGTGTTGCTTTTATCAGTCAATGAATAAAACTGTTTCAGCCAGTGGTTTAGCAGAGTAAAGTCAGGCAGGAAATCTGAACAGAAATATAGAAAGAGAGTAGGTGGACTCAAGGAGATGCCATGTAACTGCCAAAGGAGACAGACACCCAGAACCTTTACCAGTAAGCCATAGACTTGTGGCGATACATAGATTATAGAAATGGGTTAATTCTAGGTGTAAGAGATAGCTAGAAAAATGCTTGAGTCACTGGCCAAGTGTTGGGCTCTGGTCTACCATTGTTCCTGGGGTTCGTCTTGAGAACAGTTTCTGGTCAGCTAACTAAAGCTTTTTGTTCATTCCTGTTCTCCCTCTGTCCCACCTGGTGATTAGCTGTAGGGCATTGTTTACTCCATCTTTGGTGTGGTAATTTCCTACCTGCCTGGGTAGAAATCTTTGCCCAGCAGCAAGGTATATAAGGATTTCCCCAAGGTTAAATAAACAACATTCAGCTGATCTCCTTTTGAATGACCCAGGTCTCTTTGTGTGTTCTTTCAATCTCCAGGCCCTTGCCTGACTCGTGTACAGTGGCACACAAACTGTACCAAGGGGGTAACACAGAATAGGGTGTTACAGCTACACAGTGTTGCAGTTAATAGAACTTTATTTTGGAATGCTTTCATTACTTTCATCTTATAGATTTATGAACACTCTCCTTTCTTTTGACTGTCAATATTTTTAAACTAATTTCCTAACAGAATGTTTCATTAGTAAAATATAGTCTACAAAAAGGAATAGCCTCAGTACTAAAATGAACAGAAAGTTTTGATCATGCTTTCTAGGAGACAAACTGAGGTTTCTGACTTTTTCATAACATTAGATACTGTTCTTCTGAACTGTCTTTGGAATTTCCTGCTTCATGGAACTGTCTGCTGGATACTATGGGCCTGAAGGCCGAAGATAGATGCCCCAATGGTACAGAGGAACTTTGGGTGACTGTCCAGGCAGCGAGATGTCTCTGTCATTTCTAGAGTTTTCTTGTTTCTTGTTTAGTATTATATCCTTCTGGAGTCTTTGATGGAGTTGAAGAATGGATAGTTATAGTTTTCCTTAGTTATAATAAAAGATAAAGTAGATATAAATATTGTAACTGTAATTCTTACTTGATAACTGTTTCGTTATATGTAATTTTACTATGTTAAAGTTAAAGCCTTTCTTTTTTTGTTTAAACAGAAAAAGGGGTGTAATGAGCATGGAAGCAGATTCCTCTGAATGAATAAATAAAGGGGAATCTGTAGTGTAGATAGAGCGGAAATTTGTAGAATAAGAATGAATGTAACTTGGTGTAATGTAAAAGCATTTCTTCTTGTGTGTGGTATGGAAAATTACTAAGGTGAAATATTGGGAGAACATTTGCCCGCTTGAAGGCTGCCACACCCATCTGGCCCTGCCAGATGTGGGGGCTGCACCCAGCAACGTGGCAACGAAATAATCTTGCTACACAAGAGGAACCCCCACCCTTCTGTGGCCAGTCGATACTGATAACCTAGGACATCTGGTTATTGGAAGGATCAAACGAGGGGCAACTGTGAACTGACTTAAAAGAGGTGGCTGAAGCAGGGTGGTTATCTCACTTCTCACAATGGCTCTGGCACCAGGCCTCCGTGAAAGAGAGATCCTCCTAGCCTGCCTCCCGAAAAGCAGCAATATTGAATGCCTTGCCTAACATTTAATGCTCTGTCTCCCGAGCACAGAGCTTTGTCTCCCGAAAACAGACATTTAACGCCTTGCATCCCGAATGCAAATCCTCATTTCACTGAGAGTGGACATTGAAGGTCTGTCTCCCGAGAACAGACTAGATACTCTGCCTTTCAGAATGCTTTGCCATCCCGAAAGCAAAGCTTCCTCTTTTGAGCAGACAGAACGCTTTGCCATCCCGAGAGCAAAGCCTCATCTTTGAGAGTAGAGAACTGAAAGCCTTGTCTCCCGAGACTCGGTCACCCGAAAGCCGAGTCCAAGGCCCTACCAGACACCAGCCTCGAACATCAGGACCTTATCTCCCGAGTGCAGACTGCGGGGTCAGGAGTCGATCTTCACTGCCCAGCCCCCAGTGCGGACAAGAGCCCAGCCTGAAGAAATTCAAAAAGTCCTTTTTAAGCCAGGGAATATCAGGTCATATGATGCTATTTCATGTGTGTATGAGAAGTTAAGAAAAGAGCATAAATGTGTTAATACATATGTTTAGTGTGTGAAATGTTAAGAGATATTTTATGGATAATTGATAAGATTAGGAAATATTAATGGATAAGTTAAGGTTAAGAAGCGTTTCATAGATAAGTAATGGATAAGTTGTATTAAGGTTAAGAAGTGTTTTATAAGTTGTATTAAGGTTATAGATAAGTAATGTGTAAGTTGTATTAAGGTTATAGATAAGTAATGGATAAGTTGTATTTAGGTTAAGAAGTGTTTTATGAATAAGTGATAAGTTAGATTAAGGTTATGAATTGGTTTTATGTATTAGGTTTAGTAGGATTAATAATTGTGATATTGAAGTGCCTGTGTGTTGTCCATTATCAATCCCCCATACCTATTGAGATTGTAATCCCCAATGATGCATTGGATATTGAAGTTGCTAGTAAAGAATCATCATAAAAACAATTCTCTTGCTTGGTCTGGTTACTCATCACTCTCTGGGGAGAAGGGCACAGAGTCCTCATAGATATTACTCAAAAAGAACCTGGAGCTAAAGTCCCCCAGCTCGTAACAAGGGGAAATGATGTGGGAGTGATTTCTTATTAATAAAGAAACTGCCTAAGCCCATTGATAGGCCAACCCTTAGGTGGGTGGAGTAAACAGAACAGGATTCTGGGAGAAAGAAGCTGAGTGAGGAGTCGCCATGATGTTCCCACTCCAGACAGACGCAGGCTAGAATCTCCCCGGTAAGCACACCTTGGGGTGCTACACACCTTATAAGAAATGGGCTAATCCAGGTGTGAGAGTTAGCTGAGAAGAGCTAGCCAATAATGGGCCAGGCAATGTTTAAAAGAATACAGTTTCCGTGTAATTATTTCAGGGCATAAACTAAGCCATGTGGGCGGCCGGGTGCGGGGACACAGCCCTGCCGATTCTATTACTACAATTTTTCATCAAATTTAATTGTTTTTTAATGTAAGTGTCAGTTATATAATTCTATTCTAATTAAAAAATTAAAATCAGAAACTTCCAGCTTTGTATTTCTTACTATTTTAGAATCCAGAACGGGGAGAGTTTGAAATGAGGGCATAAAATTTTCTTACCATTGCTCAGCTGTTCAGATATTCTTATCTGGCTTACTTCATTTTGGAATTGAATCAAATTACTTTAGATTGAAAATTTGGTTGCAATGATATTGTTGCTTACTGAAATAAATTTTAAAATTTCTATTCACTGTCCAGAATTTTATATAAAATGTAACTGTCTGTGTGTACAGTTGTTCAATACACAATATGCACAAGAATGAGGAGTGGTTTACAAGAATGAAGGGATGATGTTATTTGCAGGAAACAAAAGCTATTTCTAACAAATTTCAACAGAGAACTTGGGAAGCTCATCAGCTTATATCCACTACTAAATTTAAGGACACGCTGTTCTCCACAGAGGTATACAAAGAACAAAAGAAAACAATGCTCTTCCATAGTTTAGAGTACACTTATGATATCTTGTTCAAACAGTGAATTGTGGAAGGCATACTGTTGAATATTTTCACTATAATAAAAAAAATTATAAAAATGAATATTGCCAGGTGGTGGTGGCACACACCTTTAATCTTAGCACTTGGGAGAGAAATTCAGTAAATACTGAACCCTGAGTCTGTTCTTGTTTATGTTCCACACCTTTTTCTACCCCATTCCAAAAGGGGATGGAGAATGCAGCATACTTCACTAACATGGTACAAGGAATAGACAGAGCATCCACAATCTTTGGTCCAGGTGGAGCAGATACACTTTTATACTCAAAATACTAAATAGCTGTAGCCTAGGTCAGGATCTCTGTGTTGTGGCCACCCATAGTTAACAACTCTGAGAAAGCAAAACAAGCTCAAACGCATTAACCACTAGGCAAGGTGGAATGGACTTACACCTGTGGGCCCCACCAATAGAAATAATCCTATGGTAGGTAGTGTCAGAACAATGCACATGCCTATTAAATATGCTACACTTATAAAAATGCAACATTTAATTGTCAATTATTCCCTTCAAAGTCTGGGTGAGAAAAAGAATTCACGAGATTAGGCTATAAACAAGCTGGCTTTTTTCTCCCTTTCCTCTGATTAAAGTCAGTTACAATGCTGTGAAATGTCTTGGAACATGTGACAGGGAACAGGGAGAAGTGTTTGGTCAAGAGCCAGCAAGAAACTAGGTCCTCAGCCCAATAGACTGAGATACTGAACTCTGCATACAACTGTGTATGAATGTAAGATGAAGCTTATCAGCCTTCATTTCTCATCACTAAAGTCAAGGTGTTGGCTGAACTTTCTGAAACTCTAGCAGAAAATATGTGTTCCTATCTCTAGAAACTTTCTACCTTCTTTGGTTAACAACCCCTTTCTCCTTAAAAGGCAAGAGTGTTGAGTCTGGTTGAGTCTCTCATATGGTATCATATTGGCACTCCCTCTATGTTTCCCTCTTGCATTTAAAAGCAACCTAGAGATTATACTTAACCCACACAGATAATCTATTCCAAGGGCCATCTAATGAAACCTTACACAACTTTAATTCTCCCTTTTCATGTGCTATTAACATATATACAGATTCTAAGGATTAGATTGGGCATCTCAGATATTCTTACAATTGTTGACTGTATGAAGTAATGGACCATTATCAATTTATTAAATCATTCGCAATGCATATAATATATATTATATACACATCATTTACAGAAAACAAGGATTCCTCATTTTTGTAATCATCATGTCATTTTAGTTTGCTTTAAACTCTAAGTCATGCTGCCAGTTTGTTTTAATAGCACAGACTATACTCTGGTAAGAAAAGCAATCCATGTGAAAAACAACACTCTAGAAACCACTGGAGGGGATGGAAGAGGTTTGGGATTCTTACCCACACCCTCTCCAGATAGTTAAACCACTTGATCAGTCCAGTAGCTACATGGAAAAGATTTATTTACAGGGATTCTCTTTTTCATATTAATTTATTACTTAACTAACTTATTAATTTTGTGTCTAAGTGTGTGTGTGCTCATGAGGGTGTGCACACACATGTACATTTTCTAAATTGTACATTTAGTGTCAGGTCATTTGTACCACTGTCTGGGTCCTAGAACTTGAATTCAGCTTGTCAGGCTTGGCAGCATGTACCTTTGCACAATAAGCTATCTCGCTAACCCTTGTTTGCTGAGATTTACTTTATGTGACCTCATTATGAGCTTATTCAAGGACTAAGCTGTCTGTAGGATGATTGTTATTTGGAGAGCCACTGGATGAGAAAAATGAAGCCATTTGAGTTGCCAAGAGGCTGAACAAAAACATAAAAGAAATTTTTAGGAATGAGATGTCTATGAGGTCTTGAAAACTTCAAACCTGAATGTTTTGTGATGAGAATTTCTCACCTTACTAGACCTGGAAGGAGGTGGGAGGTCCTTGGACTTCCCACAGGGCCGGGAACCCTCACTGCTCTTTGGGCTGATGAGGGAGGGGGACTAGATTGGGGGAGGAGGAGGGAAATGGGAGGCGGGGAGGAGGCAGAAATCTAATAAATAAATTAATTAAAAATAAATAAATAAAAAGGTTTCACCGGGTACATCACCCAAGCTCAGTACCCCCTCTCTTCCCAAAGCCTCAGAGGGTTAAAACCTATAATCTCTGACCTTTTGAGAAAGGGACTGCTTCGTCCCACCTCTTCCCCCTTTAACACCCCAATATTAGCTGTCAAAAAATCTAACGGAACTTATCGTTTGGTTCAGGACCTCCGGCTCATCAACTCTGCTGTGGTGCCGTTATATCTGGTCATACCCAACCCTCTCACCCTTCTCTCCAACATTCCTCCAGGAACCTCCCACTTCTCAGTCCTGGACCTGAAAGATGCTTTTTTTTTCTATTCCCCTCAGCCCTCAATCTCAAAACATCTTTGCTTTCACCTGGACCGATCCTGACACTAATTTCTCTACACAGCTAACCTGGACCGTCCTTCCTCAGGGATTCCGGGACAGCCCACACCTTTTTGGCCAGGCTCTGGCCTCAGATCTGCTCTCACTGTCTCTCCCTAAATCAAAATTGATACTCTATGTAGATGACATCCTGCTGTGTAGCCCATCTTTGGAGACCAGCCAGACTGACACTGCTGCCTTATTAAATTTCTTATCCAAAAAGGGCTACAGAGTCTCACCTTCCAAGGCTCAATTGTCCACCACTCAGGTAACGTATTTGGGATTAACCATAATCCCAACACAAAAGGCTATCACCCTGGACAGAAAAAAACTAATCCAATCTCTTGCAGTTCCTTCCACCAAAGAAGAGGTTCTGTCATTCCTGGGAGTGGCTGGTTTCCTGCGTTCATGGATACCCTCCTTCTCCCTCCTTGCCCGCCCTCTATATGAAGCAGCTCTTGGCTCTCTGCGTGAGCCCCTTCTCCACCCCATCACTAAACCTTTCCGGAGACTTCAACGGGCTCTCACTCAAGCCCCAGCTCTCCATCTTCCAGATTTAACCCGCCCCTTTTCTCTTTACGTAGCAGAAAAGGAGGGCTATGCTCTGGGAGTCCTAGGTCATCAACTGGGACCCTCCTTTGCACCTGTAGCTTATCTGTCAAAGAAGATGGACCTCACCACGAGGGGCTGGGCACCCTGCATACGTGCTTTGGCAGCTGCTGAACTTCTTATTCGTGAGTCAAAAAAACTAACCTTCGGAGCACCCACTACTGTCTTTTCCCATCATAACATGTCCAACCTCTTAACCTACAAAGGTCTACAGACCCTGCCCCCTTCTCGAGTTCTTTCCCTTCAGGTGGTGCTGGTGGAAGATACAAGCCTCACATTTCAAGGTTGTGCACCCCTCAACATTTCAAATCTTCTACCTCAACCTAATGCTAATCATCCCCCATCCCACTCCTGCGTTGAGGTCCTAGAGGACCTACTACCCCACCCCTCACATATACAGGAGGGCAGTCTGTCCCAGGCTACTCATACCTGGTACACAGACGGTAGCTCCTTTCTATGTGACGGGGCTCGCAGAGCAGGTTATGCCATAGTATCAGACACAGAGATAATTGAGGCAAAGGCACTCCCTGCTCATACTACTAACCAACAGGCTGAGCTGATAGCTCTCACCCGAGCCTTTCATTTAGCCGCGGGACAGTCTTTAAATGTCTACACAGATTCCAAATATGCATTTCATATCCTGTTGTCTCACCCGGCTATCTGGAAGGAGCTCAGGCTTCTCACGGCGAAGGGAGGATCTATTACCAACTCAGAGCTTGGTAATAGACTTATTACCAATAGACTTACTTAAAGCTTCTCATCTCCCAAGAGCTATAGGAATTATTTACTGCCGGTCTCATCAATCTGACAGTTCTATTGTCTCCAAAGGAAACAACCGAGCCGACAGAGCAGCTAAGACAGCAGCACTCCAGAACACAGGCCTGCCTCAACTACCTCAGGGAGTACTTACAGCACAGCCCCCAGGCTCACAGACACCTCCCAACACCCAGATGATCCTGTCCTACCTACACCAGCTTTTTCATCCCAATGAAAAAGCCCTATTTCATTTTGTAAAAACACACATCAAACCCACACCTGAGGATATCAGGTTCCTAAAAGCCACCACTGCCTCCTGTCAGATCTGCCAAAAGTCAGATCCCAGGACCAAATACCGCAGTTTCCCTTTCCCCACTCACCAAGCCAGGGGCTCCCTTCCGGGAACCGACTGGCAGCTGGATTTCACTCATATGCCCCCAGTCAAAAAAATTAAATATCTCTTAGTTTTGGTGGACACAATGTCTGGATGGGTTGAAGCCTTCCCCACCTCTAACAAGAGAGCCCAGACAGTCTCTGATGTCCTTCTTCAAGAGATTATTCCCCGGTTTGGACTCCCAACCTCTCTTCAGTCAGATAACGGCCCAGAGTTTACTTCACAGGTTTCTCAAAATTTATCAAAAGCATTTAAAATTCCCTGGAATTTCCACATACCATATTACCCCCAGTCTTCAGGTAAGGTAGAACGGACAAATCGCTCTTTAAAGAAAGCTCTCACCAAGATGTCACAGGAACTCCACCTGGATTGGGTAAGACTTCTGCCCCTCGCCCTTCTCAGGCTTTGGGCTCTCCCAAAGGGCCCCCTTTTTATTTCACCTTTCGAACTCATGTATGGGCGGCCAGTTTTGACCCCCAGCCTCTCATCGGGAACCTCTCCCCTCCCCGACCACCTGCTCACTCCCCTTCTTTTCCACTTAAGCTCACTTCTATGGGACTTCACTGACCACTCTCTACCTCAGCATGTCCACCACCAATAAACATAGGAGACAAGGTATTGCTTTCACCCCCAGGTCAACGCCCTTCAACTCTTTCCCCCAAGTGGCAGGGCCCTTTGAGAGTAATTCTCCTAACCCCCACAGCTGCCAAGCTTAAAGGAATTCCTCATTGGATTCACTTGTCACATCTCAAACTGTTTGCTCCTCCAGCTCAAGACAATCCCTTATACACGGTAACTCAAAAGGGACCTTGCTCTCTTAAGTTCCAGAAGACTCCAGTCCAAGGAAAATAGAGGTTCTGTCCTCCACTCAACCTTCCTGTGCCAATATATTTTCCTTTCTCCTCTTTTTCTGAATTCCTAAATAACCATCCAGTTGTCATTACAGATCATCAAATACGAAGTCAAGGGCTCAGGCGGTAAGCAGATTTTTAATGAAGTTACTTGACATAATAGGTCAGTCATTGAACTGCAGCGGTGATTCTTTTAAGACACTTTCTTTAAGCTCCAGGATGCCAGCCTGCCCCACTTAAGCAGACAAGACACAAGCGGACGGAATAAGTATCATTTAATTTTTTTTTTTTTTTTGGTTTTTCGAGACAGGGTTTCTCAGAGGTTTTGGAGCCTGTCCTGGAACTAGCTCTGTAGACCAGGCTGGTCTTGAACTCACAGAGATCCGCCTGCCTCTGCCTCCCGAGTGCTGGGATTAAAGGCGTGTGCCACCACCGCCCGGCTTTATCAATTAATTTTTTATCATTCTTAACCCCAGACCTTCTAAAAACTCCTCTTTAATCTCTCCTCTAATCTTCCAGCCCTCCCCTCCCCTTCAATTTTTCCCTACTAATGCCATTTTTGCCTTCCAGCATCTTAACGATGACCCAGCTACTCAGGAAAGACCGGACAAATGTGATTTCTTCGATCAACCACCTCTGGACGCCAGCGGACCAACGGGACACCGTCAAGATCAATGGACAGGACATCGCTGCTAAGATCATCGGACAATTGACCATCTCAAAATGCCAGCGGACCACCGGATACTCCCTGGACCCCTCAATGCCCAAAGCCAGCAGGAAGCAGTTATGAGAGACCAGGCTACGCCCCTATTCCCTACCCCCCAATTTTTTTCTTTTTTAATTAATCCAAAACTTTGGAATGTTGTTCCTTTGGAAACTACAACTCCCAGACTCCCCCTGGATTACGGACACCTGTGCGCATACCTATTTGTAGGTGTAAGGTCATTCTTCCCAAACACCCTTGCGCTCCCCGTTAAAAAGGCACACTGCTACGAGGTCTGCCCCTTTTTTCCCCTTTCTCCATTTTCCTTGTGTGTCTCGCGCACCTGCCCCCCCCTTTCTGTGTTATCTTCCCCATTAAACGCACCCATGTGGGAGCTGCGTGTTTGTGTTTTCTCGCCGTGCATGTTTGTCTGTCCCGTGTTTGTCTACACACCCGCCGGTCCATATATTTTTTAAAGAACAACATCATTCATTTGAAGATGATATCTATGTGTAGAGCTGTTCAGATGACACAGAAGAATCTGATGCAAATAAAACTATTTTTTTAAAAAAAAACTTCAAACCTATGCCTACAAATTTACTACAAAAATGTGCATACCAGCCAATAAAAGTCGACATACATTCTGAACAGATACTTCATTACAAAAGATTGACAGGTGACAAATATGCATATCTGCAGATAATTCAACATTTTTACCCATTTGGGAAATACCACTGAAAACCATAATGAGACTATGCTGCAAACAACAAGCACTGAAGAGGATATGGAGAGCTAAGGGCAGGTTAGCCTGAAGTTACACGTAAATTAACCTCGAAACTTAGTAATACCACTCCTAATGAAACTAGAGAAGTGAGACCTACACTTACATAAAGATGCATATGTCTCATAATATTCCCAAACTATAAAATTCTGGAAACTATTCGTGGTAGAATTGAAAATACAACTCACACCATTTTATAGGGGGGAAGTTTCAGAGATCCTTCATGAAATCCTAAATTCACATTCTGAAATTCACCTGCAATTATTATTTAAACCGTTTTTATATCAAAATGTAAACTGAGGGTAATGTTCATTAACATTCCATTTCCTAGGTAGCAGGGAGAATGACTTAGGTCACATCCACACCTATGCCTGCTCTGTCACATAGACTGAAAAACACCTTTTCCCCAGGGGATCTCTTAAATCACAATAGAAGGAACAGAATGGCATTAGCATAGCCTGACCACTTACTTAGGATGGTGTCAAGTTGTCTCACTCTCAAAAGGCTAGGAGACTCCTTTCTGTGTAGTAGATGCAAATTGTGCCTTGCCAGGCCACTCAGAATTCTGAATACCATACAATGTAAGAAAATGGGCCTGTATAATCCACCCTCTACAATCCATTCCCTTATATTAACTTTAACAAAGCCTGTGCTTCTGCAACAGGGCAGATAATTGTGTTTGCCTTAGGCAAAGACTCCTGCATCTACCAATGCTTACCATCTGAAACTACCATTCTAATCATGTGAGTTACTGTCTTAGGCATCGGGGGAGAAGCTTCAAACCCATCTCTGACCTCTGTGAATAAAAGAAATCAAGGGAGAGAATACCTTTGGGCTCTGTGTCTCGCAGCCATACATTTTTTGTCAGGAGAGATCATAATGTTTTATGAATAATCATACTCCTAAAGGCTATAGTCTCCTATTTAAAGGAGAGGAAGATCGCCTGAGTTGAAAATGTTTCTTCTGCTGGTCTAGAGCACCTCTTGATAATTTTATACTGTATCAAAATCTAGACTTCTTAACACATGCATTAAGTCCAAACATTTACAGGACATGTCAAAACTTTTCTCAACATCTTATAAGCAGTTACATACATTATCAGATCAATACTATAATTATAGAATGGGAATTAACAATAAACCCACAATTTAACATATCACACTTTTTTAATTCCATATTAATCAAAATAAAATAAAAGTTTTTTTCTGATAGGTGAGAGTCCAATGACATTGCTGCTATCAAATACCAGTTCCAGTCTCTGAGCCACAGTTAAACCCTCAGGCCTGCCCCCCCTCTTGAGTGAAGAAGGGCTTCAATCATTTCTAATTTTGTGTTTTTCCTTCCATGAGGAAAAAGCTTAGGTCTTAGTTTGCAGGTCCAATATTTTAATCAAAATGAGTTCTGTGTCCCAAAGATTAAAACAGTCAAATTTTCAGTCTGCATTTCAGCTCCAAAGTAAACAGAATTCAGACTGCAAGAAAGTTGCAGTCATCGTACAGCAAGACCTCTGTGACTGTGTGTGTGCCCCAAGTTTCTGGAAGCAGCTCAGAATGGCATCCAGTAATGCAGAGTGATGGCATCAGATCCTGTGAATCAGGCACTCTTCTCTATGGGGGTGGAGAAGACTGTGGGCTTTTTATCCAACTCCTTTCACTCCAACTCCTCTATGGGGATGTTATCAGCTATGATGTCATCAGGACTGCCACTCCTTTCCTGTACGTGCAGTCATCTCATCGAGCTTTATTTTCTTTCTGTGAAAAAAGGCACAAACACTTTCTGGACCCCAAATTAATATAGGGCTGGGTCTTTTTATAATTCATCGCAAAGGTTTTTTCACCTTGCCTTAACAAAGGTCACTTTGGTGCCACCATGCCAGAATCTGTTTGCAACGTTTATCCATTTAAGCTGTTTTCAAGAAGTTACAGGCACACTCCACAATTCCTTTTTATTATTAACCATATATGCAGTTCTTCCATTGGATGAACCATCTGTAAGACTTAGCAGAATATCCTTTAAAGAATCTTTAGCTATAACATTAGCAAAATATAGCTGTGAAAATTACAGCAACAGTCAGCTGGAAAAAGATTATTAATCTGGATTTTTAATTGAACAAACACAATTTTCCAAGAATCTTTACTTTAAAATTATCAATTAATTTATTGCTTACTATAAGAAACATTGATCATAGTCAGTACTCTGCTAAAACATCCCCTAGATTCCATATGCTCTGTTGTTCTATTCAATCCCTTGCTTTAAATTAAGAGTTTAATATCTAACTGGCAGAATGGGAAGGTGCAGTCATAAAAAGCAAACCATTTTTTCATAAAACTGCTGTAGAAGTAAGTTTTGTATTCAATATACATGCTTGCTAAGGCTGAATCAAAATTAATATAATGTACTCTCTAATTATTGTATAGTATATTCTACCTGCTTGAGTACCTCTTTGGCAGCTTCTATAAGCTGTCTATTGGAAACTGGCTCAATGCTTCCTTTAAGAATTTTATTTAGTGGCTCTAGGACTGCTATAAGAATATTATAAAGACTTTAGCCATAGTATATAGTTAAAAGTTTTTAAACTATCCTCCTTATAAGTTATAAGTCTGCCCAGCTTACAAGAAAGTGGAAATAATAAAGCATATTCAAAAAATGGTGCTGGCATAACTGGGCATCAACATGTAAAAGAATGAAAATAGATCCATATTTATCTCTGTGCACAAAACTCAGATCTATATGAATCAAAGTCCTCAACATAAAACCAACCACACTGAACCTCACAAAAGAATAGGTTAAAAGTACACTAAAATGCATTGGTGTATCTCAAATATAGCCCTACTGGCACAGACATTGAAACAATTAATAAACGATATCTCTTAAAATGGAGAAGCTTCTATAAAGCAAAGTATACAGTCAACAAGATAAAACGTCAGCTTATAGAATGGGAAAAGAGCTTTACTAATCAACTCCAAAACATATCTCCCTAGCCACGCCCACATCTTTTTAACCTCCGAACCCCGCCTGAGATCTCTCTCTCTCCGCCATCTTTCCCAGTGTACACGCGGGCTTTCCTGTCCCCCCCTTCTCTCTCTCTCTCTCTCTCTCTCTCTCTCTCTCCCTCTCTCCCTTTCTCTCTCCCTCAATAAAATGCCTTATACTTGTTTTCTGTGTTTATGCCTCTGTTTCTCAGCCACAGGCCGCGAGGCGCGTGCCCCCCTGTTGGTGGGAACCTGCCGCCGTTTTAGATCCACCAGCCTGCCTCGGTAATCATTTTTAATGAATAACAATGGTGCCGTTAAATTCAGGGACTCCCGTCCCGGGCTCTCCATCTGGGGCCTGGTCTCCGGGCCTGGGCGCCTCCCGGAGCCTGGACCCTTCTCCCCGGCACAGAGCCGCAACCAAGCTGCAAACGCGACCACTTCCACTGCTTCCTTCCGCCGCAGCTATCTCCTAACCAATTCGTGAGTTTGATCCGCGGGCTCTCTTCCCATTATGTCTAGAAAATGCCTGGCCAGCGTTCTCTGGTACATTCTGGGTAGATCGCCCCCTCCCTTCCTTCTCCTCTCCCCCCCATTTTTGGTTGACGGCGATTTTGCCTGCACTGGGAACCCGGGGTTCCTAGCATCTGCTCCCCAGAAATCCGGGATTTCTGGTTTCCTTCTTTTCTTCCTTCTCCCTTGGCAGGCCTGTCTCCACAGGCATCTTCTTCAGCTGTACAGTCAGCTGAAGGGCAGGTCATACCGTTGACCTTCACGGGCTTCTCGCCCCTAACGCGGCCTCCAGGGTCCGAGGACGCTCGCACCCTAAGACTGCTGCGTTCGCGGCACTCCTCTGTGCCCCCTGCAGGCAAATTTTGTCACTCAACCATGGGATCTAAAAATTCTAAGCCAATCCCCCCGGATTTTGGGTGTTCGTGTCATCTGCATCTCACCTTAATGGGAAGCCGTTCTCCCAGTTTTTCGGTTTCAGCCTTTTGCCCCTCCCCTCTGCGGCTTCTGTTGTGGCTGGCGGGCTTTCCAACTGAGCAGACTACACGTGGCGGTCGCCATCTTGGCTGAAGGCCAGATGGGTCAGGTGACCGTTTCGACATCTTGGCTGAGAGCCAGATCACGTGACCACGCTCTCCCGGTTTCACTCTCCCGGTTTTACCCTGCCTTCCGGAAGAGCCTTCCACTGGGTTGGCAATGCACCCCATGCCCTTCTCAGAGGAAAGCCTGGCATTGATTAGATACTGGGCCAGGCTAATGCTGGCAGCCGTTCTCACCCGGTTTTCAATAAAATCCTCATGCTAACTCGGTTAAATATGTTTTGAGCAATGGCAAATGTCTCTGATAGGGCCTGTCAGAGGCGTTCACGTTGCTCAATTCTTGTTCACTCTCTCAATGCATAATAATTGTTTATTACATCTCATTTCAGACTACAAAATCATGAGTCTCATATTTTAAGCTGGTATGTACCTTTAGATCTCTTAAGCTGTTTTCTACCATTGTCAGTTCTGGCATTAACCTTCCATTGCCAAAAGTTTCTTCTTTCTGCCCTTTTGCAAATGTGGACCTTACCTGTTAAGAGCCAGTATACTGCAGCTATATTTAATCTAGCCCTCAACTGCTCAGAGATCTGGAAAATGTGATTTAATTATTAAAAACTTTTCACAACAACAAAAAGAGACAGGTTGGCTCCTAGCAGCAGCTCTCTGCTCCCTCCAAAGAAGACAGACACACGGAGAACAACGTCCTTCTGCATTTCGCTTCAACTGCAGAGCGCTAACCATTGGGCAAACCTGCCTTTCATCTAAACTAGAGATCTCTAGACGTGGACGGAATCGCTGGAATCGACAGCCTAGCTGCTCAGGTCAAGGTAGGTCTGTCTTCCTACAGATTTCTTAGCCCACAGGATCTTCTGGAGCCTGGCAGGCCCTGCGCTAAACAGCAAAGCTCAAGTGTGCAACCTTCAGCGACCATGGAGGACCCCAGAAAGAGTAGCTCTGGGTGCCAACCAAGTAAGTTCTCTGTCATTTTTTAATCAGTAACTCACGTAAAATCTTATATTTCTCAAAGATCTCTGACAGTCTGACAGCTGAGAGGTTTTGCCAGGTTGAGGTTTTTGTAAGATGACCTCACCAAACAAATTTCAAATCAAATTTATCTCTTATGCTACAGTCATTATATGTCCTAAAACTTCTGTTTTCACAAACCCAAGGAGTTCTCTTGAGTTCCAGGGAGCCGAATTAAAACAGGTCAGATACCCCTCAATTCCCTGGTCCTAAAATTTTTTTAACCTTAATTTAACTTTCTTCTTTGTCCTGCCAATACCTTAGGCCATGCCACAAACACCGTCAAAAGCAAAGGGACCAGCTATGCCAGGATGCTCCCAGCCTTCTCTCGCGCTCCCCCCCCCCCAAGACAATGCCCACAAATCAGCAGGAAGCAGTCTTGAGAATTCGCTGCCCCAATTCCTTCAAACTGGAGCATCTAATTTGCCTTTTTTATTAAAAGCAAGATGTGCAAATGTTATTCCTTTGGTCCCTCCCTAGCCACGCCCACATCTTTTTAACCTCCGACCCCCGCCTGCAATCTCTCTCTCTCTCTCCGCCCTCTTTCCTGGTGTGCACGCGGGCTTTCCTGTCTCCCCCCCTTCTCTCTCTCTCTCTCTTTCTCTCCCTCCCTCCCTCTCTCCCTCTCTTTCTCTCTCCCTCAATAAAATGCCTTATACTTGTTTTCTGTGTTTACGCCTCTGTTTCTCCACCACCGGCTGCGAGGCGCGTGCCCCCCTGCTGGTAGGAACCTGCCGCCGTTTTAGATCCACCAGCCTGCCTCGGTAATCATTTTTAATGAACAACAACCCTCATCTAATAGGAAATGAGAAAAAAATTAACAAATAAGATTTCATGAAATTAAAACTTTTCATTAAAGGAAAAAAATCACTGGTGCAACAGTGACATAAGAGTTAGTGTATAATTAGTTTCCTTCTGATCTGTACTACAAAAAATTAGTACAGCACACAATACCTGATCAGAAGACCATGGCTGGAAGGGTCACAGCCCTTTAAGATTATGCTAGTAGTAACTGCTTTGTAGATATTTCTATTTCTACAAATAGATCTCTTCAGTTCTCAATCTTGGTCAGAGGCTCTTCTTTCTGTAGAAGGTAGCCATAAATGCACAGCCTCGAAACCTCAAAATGCTAAAGTGACCATGAACATTAAGTTCTGTATGGGGCATGAAGAAAAGCCACTTGCCATAGACTCAGAGAGTATTATAGAAATAGGTCCTGAATACTGTGACTGTGGATGGGGGACTTGCTGTGAAATGTTGTCTTTTGGACATGACACAGCAATAGTTGACTTACAAGACTCTGAGAGTATTATATAGAAATAGGTCCTAAATATTGTGACTGAGGATGAGGGGACATGCTGTGAAATGTTGTCTTTTGGACATGACACAGCCATAGTTAACTCACAAGAGTTATGACCACCTGCAGCTTCAGGTAAGACTAACCTTGAACATATCTATCTGGACTGAACCAAACAACATGGAGAAGAAGCCTGCTGGTGGAGGAAAAAGCCCACTATGCTTTTGTATCTGTGCTGATGGTAACACGGCTCTCCTGCAATGTATCTGGATAGAAAATCAAAAGGAATCTAGAAATTGACCATTGGTATCATTTACTAGTTCCCCTTTTCATTACCTGACTGTCTCCCAGGGAAGACAGTGCAAAACCTAGTCCCTCAAATTAACTGAAGTTAATTAACAGGAGTACAGGTAAGGGATTACTTACAATAATATGAATGACTCAAATGCAACAGCATCACCAAGGCTAATACTAAAATGGGTGATTCATGAAAATCAGAAGCCTGAGTATCTCTGCATGACTCACCGCTTCAGCTATCCTGCTCAGCACCTATATAACCTTGGGAAGGGAAGGGCCTTATTAATCTTGTCAGTTTCAGTTTTCCCAGCCATGGTTTAATGCCTGAGACTTAGGAACCTCCTTAATCTTTTTATAGAACTTTCTGAGCCCAAGGAAGAGCATACAAGTTGGATATCTATTATCAAATAGCCAGTCCTGAAACCATACTTGCTAGCTATACAGAATGACTGGTTTACAGTTAGCAATATATAACTGTGTATATATAGCAATATATACACATGCACGTAACAATTAATAAAAGAGATGTCATAAATTATACCTGTGACCCTGACAGTAGATGCACATGTATGCATAGCCCTTCTTCAATTATGAACCCCACTCCACACGCCTTGCCCCAATGTACTCTCTCCCCAGGCTCAGAGCAGGGTTTGGGTGACAGTGGTGATAGACCAAATGCTCAGAACCCCAGGCACTGGTGCTGCAGCCAGCACAGCCTGGATAGCCTTGACTGGCGGGGGGTGGGAGGGTGCCGTGATTGAGACACAGAGCCTTCTTTTCAGGTGTAAGCACAGCAACCTGTATTTTGCCCAGCAACCATTTATACCTCTATTCCTTCTGTGGAGACCCACTGGCCAAAAGAACACAAACATCCTTGTCAATTACAGACCACAAGGAAGTTCCCCTGTGGGTCAGGGGGAGTGAGGGCAGCTAGATCACAACAACTCCCCCCATTTTATTTTATAATACCTTGCGTGTCATGGGGAATAGCCCTCTAATATTCCCTGTTTTAGGTAGCATTCTGCTCCCAAAGTATTGCCTATCTGTGGCTACCCAGACACATAGCCCTAAACCAAGTATCCCCAGGACTGGCAGTGCCAAGGAGCCAGACCAGCACTGCAACCATCTAGCATGCACTAACTGGGTGGTAAAATTAACAAAAGCAGTATTCCAAACCCTTCTCATATGACAACTGAATTCCATAACAGTAGCAGAAGCATGCAATACAGTGCCATGAGTAACTCACAACTGTTGAAAAGTCCAAAGATAGTCCACTTGCTCCTGAACCAGAGCTACTTGTTGGTTCAAGGTCAATATGCCCCATTGAATTTTCAATGTCCAAAGCATTGCTGACTCTTTCAGCAAGCTGGTTGACAGTCTCAGCCATCTGCACAGTCTGTGAGAGAGCAAGTCCTGCAGCAGCAGCTGTGGTGGCAAAGCTCTGCTCCAGCTGCCTTCTGGCCCCAGCCACACTCACTCTGGATCCAAACTGCTTCATGGAGTAGAGCAGAACTCGAAGCAGGCTCACTGCTCCTGCTTCGGAACCATTGAAGGGGCCCCACTTTATCAATTTTTTAGGGAATTTGGGCGTCATCAACCTGCCTACTTCTTGCTGAGTGGGGGGCGCTACATTCTTGGGAGTATTTTACATCAACATTTCAGGGGTTCTCGGTGATTTAAACCACATAAATGTGCAATGAATCCACAGGTTCTCATCCTCTGTGGAGACAAAAGCAGAACCTCTTTTCCAAAGCATCAAATCCTTAGGCCTGTATTTTAAAGTCAAAATACCTTTCTTAGCAGTTCCCAGAATCAAATGTCTTTCTCCAGTCCAGAACACAAAAGACAACACAATCAACATAATAACACACATCTCTACACATTCTGTCTTTTGAGGCCCTCAATTCACCCGCCTGCCTCCTCTTTCTTTCTTTCTTTCCTACTGGCCAATCTTCCAGAGGGCATCCCTCAGAGCATCTCTGGGGATGAAGACACACATACTCCTTTTAATCTGACTTGGTTTGCTCCCAGTCTGGAACATTTAAATCCCCTCCTGTACAAAATCTTTGGCTGTCTTGTTACTTCTGTGCCTTGTTGCTTTAAGAGTTTCAGTTATTTTTTCAGGCCCTCAATTCACCCTCCTGCCTCTTTATACTTGCTTATCTCTTGGGGGATGTTCCTCAGAGTTATCTCTGGGGGTGAAAAATAAAAACACTTTACCTTCCCCAATACGCTACTCGTGAGGAACCCTGATCACGAACCCCCACTTTCTAGATCTCGGCGGAACCTCCACCTGCTGCAGCCAGCGCAGCCTGGATGCCAAAGACTGGCAGGGGGGTGTGTATGCTGGGATTGAGACACAGAGGCTTCTTTTCAGGTGCAAGAACAGCAACCTTTATTTTGCCCAGCAACCTTTTATACCTCTACTCCTTCTGTAGAGACCCACCGGTCAGAAAGAACACAAACATCCTTGTCAATTACAGACCACAAGGAAGTTCCCCTGTGGGTCAGGGGGAAGGGGAGTGAGGGCAGCTAGATCACAACAACTGGGGACACTTGTACAAAGTTATATGTGGAAGACAATCAAGGCAATCCTAGGTATCACGAAAATGCTACATCCCCACAGATCACAGATTGCCTTTTTGACAAATTGCTACAGTAGGTACTTTAATCACTGAGGGTAAGATAGACACAACCAGTTGAGCCCCCATAGCCAACCCAGGATGATGGCCAGCCACAGGCCAATGTTAGTAAGCATGAGTGTCAGATTGGGAACCAGCCTATTCTCAGTACTACTCAGAGCAAACAAGAAAATCGACTATCATTATTACAACCCATGTCCAAAAGGCAAGGCATCTGGGTAGAGAAACTCCTCTCGATCAGAGGAAACTAGACACAGTAGAAGGAACCTAACATCAATAGGACTTGGGAGATTTGAGTAGGAGGCTCAGGCTCTTTAACTACTTCCTCCTGCCTGTTCACTGTCACCAGGTATCTTCACGGCTCTGAGTCCTTGGTATGAAGCTGTCTGGTGCCCCTTGTTTGGTTGCTGTGGGGGAACCAACAAACATCCAGACCTACAGCTTCTTCTCTACATAGATCTGGCTGTCCTAGAACTTGTCGTGTAGACTAGACTGGTCTCGTAGACCAAGTGTTGGGATTAAAGGCATTCCCTATCAGTGTATACTGTTTAAACCAGGGATTCTGCCTACCTTCCTTCCCACAGAAGCTACTACATATATCTGAGCATCCTGTGTCCTCATAGGATCCCTCCTCTGGCAAGGCAGTCCTAGAGTACATCCTTCACACCCCCATGGTACCCTCCTATGGACACTCTCTTAAATCCTCTCTTTGGAACCTCTAAACTGGTAATCCTGATGTTCTGAGAGGTAGTTTGGGTCACAGACAAGCATGTCCAAGCCCAGCTGCCCTCACACTGGGAAGGAAAAGGTAAGACAATTAGTCCTCCTGGGGCCTGAGTCCAGCACTTGGCACTAGGGACCAGTCAACAGCTAAGATTCCTCACCAGTTATTATCTCTACCCCACAGAGACAAATCTCATAACCATTCTCCACAGAGAGTGAGGATGTAGCTGTACAGATGCCAGAATGGAAGGTAAGTGGCACAGGTGCGGATCAGAACTGGTTATCTCTTTATTTTTTGGAAAGTAAGTTGTTTGCATTAACAAAACTACTTCTGCCAATGTGGGCTGACAAACCACATGCTGGGCTCCAAGAAAAGTTACCCTGAGACACTGTCCTGGCACTGCTAGCTTATAGGCAAGAGACAGCCACCAAAGTCAAGGGCACAGTAACAGTACAAAAAATAACAAGAGTAAGTTCACTGCTTTTTCTTACTAGGTTTGAAACATAATAGTCAATGCTATAAAATGAGGAAGTGTCACATAAGAAGTGTTAACCCTACAGCAAATACAACTTGTAAAGACTCCATACATTTTATATACATAAACATTAACTGGGGCTTGGTCTATGGGATTCTTGGCCTCTCATGTCTGAGGCCTCCAATTCCTGGGTTGGGTTGGGGGTAGCAGGTTGTGGGTGAACAGTTATCTCTAAGGAACTGGGGCTCCTGGTATCCTCATCACCTGGCAAGCTCTGCTCAAAAGGCACTGATAGGTCCAGGTATACCTGTTGGTAGAAAAGGTCATAGGACTATGTTAGTATGCATCCCCTTGATCCTACAGCCAACTATGTTCAGGCTGACCCTTGAAGGCCAACCCCATTTACTGGAACTTGGAGGAGCATCCTGCCCAGGAATCAGAAAAGGCAGAGAGGGCAGGATTGAGTGGTACTTACGTGGGTTGATGTCACAGTGAGGATGCCATCTAGACCCTCTACCAGAAGCTTGAAGGTGGGCCTCTGTGAAGGCACTGCATGCCAACATTCCCGCATGATCCCATACCTGTGGCAAATATGACTGTGGTTTCTTGGCCTGTTGTCCATCCCTACCTCACTCAAGGCTACCAGCCTCCTATCAGGAGCCCTAGTTGGAAACCAGCCACTCCCAGGGGCTAGTTAGAGGAGTAAGGAATGCTTTGCTCACAGGTCATGTGTGCAGTTGGCAGGCTTATGCATGCGGTAGCCATCTTTCAATAGCTTGAAAAGCTCTTCCACTGGGATGCCAGGATATGGTGAGCCCCCCAGTGTAAAGATCTCCCAGAGCAGGACTCCAAAAGACCACCTGTATGCAAGTGAGGGCAGAGGCCTGTTATTCCTGGTCAATTACTGTAACAGTTTTACAACAGGACAGGTTACCAATGGGCAAGGAGGGGTGTTTGGATGAGAGGCATGGCAGGGCTATGTTGTCTCAAATGAGGAGACAGAATACAGCCTAAAGGCTGTGATAGGTGTGACTTGGGTCTTGCTATCCCCATCCTATGTTAGGACATATACACATCACTCTGGTGGGTGTAGACTCCATCAAACAGGGACTCCGGAGCCATCCACTTCACAGGTAGCCGGCCCTAGGCAGAGGGAGAGTTGTTGGCTGTCAGGTGTCCCCTGGTGGAGCACTGCACCCTAACCACCCTGAAATGGGGCTCACATCTGTGGTCTTCTTGTAGCATTCCAGATTGTGCACATCACGGGCCAGGCCAAAATCTGCAATCTTCATCACATTGTCCTCAGTCACCAACACGTTTCTGGCAGCCAAGTCTCTGTGAATGCACTGAGGAGGCATGAAAGGAACCTGTGCTAAACTGGCACCTCCCTAGCCTAAGCAAGCTTGACATCCACTCTTCCACTCAGAAAGACCCTACCTCGCCTGTGCCCCAGCTCTGCTCACCTTCTGAGAAGCCAGGTACTCCATACCTCGGGCCACCTGATAGGCACAGGACACTAGATCTTTGCGGGTAAGCTGTTTTTCTGGCAGCCTGGAGGCATCATAGTATTCCATGCTTAGGGGCCTTTGTGCCCGCAGGAACTCCTGGAGGTTGCCCTTGGCGGCATACTCCATCAGCACATACAATGGCCCTGGAAGCACAGATACCTCGGAGATGTTGTGTGACTCAGGGGTCCCAATCTAACTGTCCACCCACCTGCTGTACTTACCACCCTGTGTGCAGGCCCCCAGCAGGTTGATAATGTTCTTGTGCTTGCCAATAGCTTTCATCATCTCCATCTCAGACACCAGGTCCAACAAGTCCTGGTCATTGGCATCATCTGTGTTGAAAGTGGGAATGTCAGGTGGTGGCCCTGCAGCCCCCACTGCCCTGTGCTACTTCTCTCCCTCCTCACCTTTCAGCATTTTCACAGCCACAGTGACAGGCTTGACAATGTTGTCCATGTTAAAGCCAACAGCCTCTGCCCTAAAAACCTGGCCAAAGCAGCCTTCTCCTAGAGAATTACCAAGTGTCAGCCTGTCCGAAGAAGCAGAGGCAGTGAGTATGTGCCCAGGACCCCCAGCCCTCATGGCCCTGTGCCACTGTATCCATAGCTGGCAATGGGCTCTTGCTCATGAAGAGAGAGTAACCCGAGTCTCACCCTGGACCCCACCTCCAACAGACCTCTGCCTGGTAGCCATCTAGCCCCCAGCCACAGAACCTCCTCCAATTATACATAAAACCCCACCAGCACTGACCGAGTTCTAGATATTTCCCACTTTGGGTCGGCTGGCAGCTCAAGCTCAGAAATACTGGCCATTACAGAATGTTCTCTTGAAACTGGGTAGACGATGTGGACCAAGGGTATATCAGAGTTCATGGAGGTCACCTGCTTGGATCATTGGGGATAGGTTGGTGCCAGACAATGGATGCTGGTCATTGGGAAAGGGTTGAGGTGGTGTAACTTCCAGGAGTAGCAAGGTCAAGTCCATGTGAGGCAATATGTAGGGCCAAGAAGAGGGATGCTCAAACAGTGGTTACTAAAGACTCAAAGTTGTTTTGAGTAATGTGGGAACCATGTGGAGGATAGAAATAGGGAAGGGTCAGCTCATTTGACTGCAGAGAAATGAGTACTAAGCAGACCTCAGGTACTGCTGGGACTTTAGGAGGCTCAAGGTACAACAGCGAGATCAAAACTTGCTATCTACTTTCAGTTACCTGTTGCTCAGGTGTGAAGCAGAAGCTATTGTCAACATTGGGAGACCCCAGGTTCTTTCTTGAGACTCTACGCAGGTAGCAGAGTGTCACAGTTGCAGTCAAGATTAAGATGGAGAAGCCCACCCAGAAGCTAATGGTGCCTGCAGATAACCTGCCAGCCGCACTACTCTCTGCCAGCTCTCTCTCAGCTGCAAAGACATAAATGTTGGGGCCTCATCCAGCCTTGTGGGACTTCCCATTGCCCTGAGCTCTAGGTACCTGTTGGGGAGCAAAGCTACTGGGATACTCAGAGTTTGGTGACCTATGTCCCCGACTCACATTGGTAGCCCCAAATATCTATGAGTCAGCAGGGACCAGACTCAGGAGAGAAGCCTGGCAGAGCCAGAAGCATCCACACCACCACCAAGGCTCCCAGGAGATCCTAGAGCCTCAAGGTTAGACTGTGGAAATCCAACTAGAGGATTGTGGGGGAGGCCTTTGCAAGATCAAGACGAGGCAGGGTGACACTCCCATACCAAGCACAAGGCCAGGGTGATTACAATAGAATGGACTGCAGTAAGTCATAAGTGCACCCCTGCTGTCCCTGTCCCTGGCAGCTTTGTTGTGTTCTGAGCCAGCACCATAAGAGGACAGATGGAGCACCAGCACCAGCAGCAGCAGCAAAAGAAGAACCAAATACCTGGCAGTACCTCCAGCCATGCAGAGTGATGGGAAAATCCGAAATAATTGCCTGCCAGACAGGTGTACTCCCCTGAGTCCTCAAAGGTGATATTGCGCAAAGACAGAACTTCTAGCTCCTTCTTGCTTGTGTTAATGCCTGATGTCTACAAAGAGAGAACAGAAATCAATAGGCAAGCACCAGCATGTCTCTTTGGGTACCACAGCACAGTCCACACGGAGATGATCAGACAGGCTTCAAGGAAAATGCCACCTCTGCTACCACCTTGACAACTATAGCTCTACCACTGCAATGGATGCCCTCTGCATCCTGAACAAAGGCATGGAGCCTGAAACCAGTCCCTCTATTGGTGGATAGTTCCCTGTCCCAAGGTAAGCATCGGGCACTTGGGCAGCATGGTACTACAAAGAAGCAACACGCAGAGTTAGTACAGAAAAAAAGATGGGCAGACAGATGTACGGAGAGAAAACCAGAGGAAATCAGTGTCAGCCAGAGAATGGTGGAAAGTTGATGTTCTGAAGCAGCACAGGGCTCAGCCCCTGGAAGGTTCTGAAAACTTCTAAGCAAGGGAACATCACAGACCTGAGGGGCTTTGAAGGAGGTAGGAAGTCAGTGCTGGCTGGGAGCTACCAGTATTATCAAAGCATCAGAAACAGAAGATGAGTCAGAGGTGGGTCAGTTATCACCTACTTGAGGACTGTGAACATACCACCAAAATGCCTTCTCAGCCATGCTTGTGAAATTGATGGCTCAACAAATGTACTTGCCCCATCCCATTCTGACAAACTGAAAGATAAAGGTATGCATCTGCCTTCAGATTGTCACTGATCCAGGATATCTCTAGAGGAAAATGAGGACAAGACAGGGCAAGGGAGATGCCAAAGAATGGGTTGAGGGAAGAAGCACTGGAAAGCTGCCTGAAGCGAGGCACATAATGGCAGTGGTGGGAGTGGTTTCAAAGACTTGCCTCCTTCATGTCCGCTCTCCATACACACACACACACACACACACACACACACACACACACAGAGAGAGAGAGAGAGAGAGAGAGAGAGAGAGAGAGAGAGAGAGAGAGAGAAACACAAACAGAGAGAAAGAGAGCACACACAGAAACACAGACACAGACAAAGAGAGAAAAACCACAGAGAGAGAGAGAGAAAGGGAACCCACACTCTTCAAATCTTCATCCCACGGGTCATATCACATCAGCCTGTGCTCAGAAAACCACACACCCACAGTGGGAGGTGCACTGGACATGGCCCTAGTGGTCTCTCTCAACAGCCAGGATACCAACTCCTGCCAAGACCTGTTCTTCTCTCCCATCAGACCTCCAAGTCTCTCTTTCCTGTGTTGCAAAGCCCAAACTCTCTCTCGTGGCCCCCACCTGAGGCTATGAAGCAAAGCTACAGGCAGAGGGAGGCAGGAAGAGTCCGTCAAGGCAGGGTGGATCTAGTGCTACAGTGAAGGCAGCTGGAGAGTGGACAGCCAGTACTCTGATGTCAGAGGGTTCTAGTACAGCAGACATCCCCCTGTCCTGAGCCACCACAGCTATCGCCCAAGAGAAGCGTTCTCTAGGCCCAAGCCTCAGAGCAAACAGGGAAACAAGTCCCACGGGAGGGCACAAATAACACAGAGCCTGCCTGGAGCTCAGAACAGGTGATAAGTTCTGAGACTCAGGTGCCCCTTCCCAGAAACTCCAACACGTGGGCCCCAGTCCCAAGGTATTCCTCAGCCCAAGAAGGACTTAAGGACCAGGGCAAGGCACTTCCAGCTAACCCATCCACCCAACCAGCTGCCAACAACAGAGCCCACCTTGAGTACGATGACATAGGGCTTGCCATCCGGGCCTGTCTTGCTGCCGTTCACCTCAACATGCTTCAGCCACTGGATGTGTGGTTGGGCATCACTGTATACCTTGCAGTGGAACTCTACATCACTTCCCAGGGTGGCTGTCTGGTTTTCTGGCAACCCAGCCTGCAAAATTGGCCGATGTGGGAAGCGTTCTGTAAGACACAGACAGGTCAGGTGCAGTGGGTCCAATGGCCTGAGGCTGACCTGCTTTAGTCACCCAGCCTGGCTCTTACCCAGTACATCCAGTGTGTAAGTCTGCTGGATGCTCCCAAACTTGTTCTGAACCACGCAGGTATAGTAGCCACTATCAGAAGGCACCACACTCTCCATGACCAGGCTCCAGTGCCGATGCCTAAGCTGCAGGTAAAGTTAGTAGGTGAGTGACTGTGGATGCCCAAAAATGTGAGCCTGTTTTCATCCTGACAAATAGTTAGGCTATGCAAACATACTTCTGCTCTTTCTTTTGTAATATAAGGTTACCTAGGAAGTGACTGCTTTCAGGATACTTGGTCTAGAGTGGCTTCGCTACTTAAACAACAAAAAGACTTGACACCTCAAAGTGTTAAAGTAATTAACTGTTTTATCTGTAGTTTGTATCAAGTTAAGGAAGTCTTTTGTTGCCTTCTCCTTTTGTATTTGGATATAAATATATAAGGAAAACTAAACAGGGAAAATTTTAGTATTCACTGGAATGCCCTCCTGGTACTTTTCTATGGTTTCAGTTTTATTACTTTTCACTTTACTTCTATTTCTAGAATCTCATGCCCCTACCCTGGCAAGAGGTATTTTTGTCGAGGCTGGTCTATGACAAATGATATGGGCCCTACCTATCTGTGCCCCTTTCCCAGACTTACCTTGATGCCCCCCATGCGATGCTCCCCTCGGAATTCCTTGCCATTCTTCAGCCAGGAGATGGAGGGGGTGGGGTTGCCAGCAGCTGCACAGTGGAAGCGTACCGTGCTGGTGGCTGGCACAGCCAGCAGTTTCATATCCATACTGTCTGGCTGAGTCCAGTAAGGGGCCCCTGATGGCGGAAGTGCTCATAACAGCATGATCAGTACACCCTTGCAAAGCTCCCCTACCAGCACACCCTCAAGCCTCATCCCTCATCTGTATTGAGACTCCTTTGCTTTGTCTGAGCACTGCATCCACAGCTGTCCCACCCTCAGTCTTGGGCTATTCTCTTCTCACAGGTGTAGGGACCCAGGAAGTAGAACCCAGTAGGATGTAGATCCTGGGAGGCAACTAGGCCAGGTCATTCCACCAGTACACCAAACCTGAGTCAGCCTGTATAGTGCCCAGTGAAGGCACTTCAGGTCATGCTTCCCCTCCACTGAGTTCCCTCCTTCCTCTTGGTTGGGTGGAGGATGCTGTTGTGGACTATCAATTGAAGATGTGTTACATCTTTATATGTTGTGGAACAATTGTTTCATGATGCAAAGATGTGTTTCACTCTTTTATGTTGTATTTGCTTAACTTGGTGAAGCTGTGTTACTCTGTTTGGTCTAATAAAGAGCTAAATTACCAACAGCAGGGCAAGAGAGGGAAATAGGCAGGGCTCGCAGGCAGAGAGGATAAAGAGAAAGAGAAAGTTTAAGAAGGAACAAGAAAAGAAAGAGGAGGATGCAAAGGCCCAGTCACCCAGCTACACAGTCAGTCACAAAGTAAGAAGTAAAGAAAGGTATATAGAATAGAGAAAGATAAAACCCCAGAAGCAAAGTGTAGATGGGATAATTTAAGTTAAAAAAAGTTGGCTAGAAATAAGCCAAGTCATAGTCATACAATCAAAAGTAATACGTGTCCATGTGTTTCTTTGGGAGCTGGGCGGTGGGCTCCCAAAGAGTAGAGCAAAAATAACCAGCAACAGGATGCCATATTGTTTGGACTCATGAGGAAGCTGAGGGAGGCAACAAATTTCCAAAACAGAGAACAAAGGCCGGGGCAGGGTCTTCCACAGTGACTCAATCAGAGGGCCCTATGCATCTCTGGGAGGAGGAACTGACATGTGAAATAGGAGAAAAGTGTGCAGACACTGGTGAGGTGTTCCTCCTAGCTCTGAATTGCCCCTCCGGGCTCCAAATATGGCCAGTAGGCTTGAGAGAAGAGTGCCATAATGGGAGACTACAGCGACTTAATGGTGCCCAATGCCAGGTAAGGTCAAGAAGGTGACCCTTCAGACACCTTACCTGTTTATGGTGCAAAAACACTAAATACAATCTGGGAAGTCCAGGATGACAGAAGAAAACAGGAAATTACAAACACATTGGTAATTGTTGGGGCAAAAGCTAGAGACCAACTGGGTTGTAGAAATTCTGCTCTGAACAACTTGATAGTTGAAAGTTGAAAGGGAGAATGAGAAACTGACCCACTTTTCAGGACTACTACCTTTTTTTGGCTTCAGTCCTAGAATCTAAGTCCATTTCTATGAGGGTTGTGAAACCTCAAACAAGTCCCTATACCTGTTCTCTTCACCCGCATACACTCATAAGACTCATTACCCTGTTTTCCCATTAAGTTTGTCTCTCTGATTCCTCTCAGACCCTTGTCCACTCTACCCCAGAAGGTTCTAGGTGGACTGAGGACTCAGTTAACACCAGCCTAGTCTCAGAGTCATAACCACTCCACATACGATGTCTGGACCCATGATGTTCTCGTTCTCTCTCTCTCTCTGCCCAGACCCTGAATTTCCTGTAAACAACTTGTTATGCTTGTAGCTGCTCTGTCTGAGCAAAACACTTTGTTTTTCTTGTGTTTGTAGCTGCTCTGACCATGAGACCCTCAGGAGTTCCTGATGGCAGAAGAGTGGTTTCTGGTGGGTTTGCCTGGGGCATGACTATCAGTTAATGATCCATATATAAGTGGTTCTGGTACACAATAAAGGGGCATTCTTGTTTCAAGGATGACCCATGGCTCTGTGTGTCTTTGTGTGTTTAAATCTTCAGGCCCTTGCCTGGCTCATGGATGGTCCTTTAGTGCAGGCTCCACAATAGAGGTGCAGTATAATAAATAGTACACATAGTACTACAGATGGTACCTCTTGCTCTCCCTCTCTTCCTCTCTCTCTCCCTCGATGGTTCTAGGCCAAACCACGGGCACTGCCATGTGCCCTCATATACTCACACCAAATCTATGATGCCCCCTTTACAATGTATGCCTCAGCATGGCACTGCTCCCCTCCTGCTGGTCTGCAGCAACAGCCACTAGTCCTGTGAATCTGCTGTGGGACAATGGTTTCTATCCTGTCACTTGTATTTTAATAAAATGCTGATTGGCCAGTAGCCAGGAAGGAAGTATAGGCAGGACATCTGGACAGGAAGTAGAGGTGAGTCAATGAGAACAGAATTCTGGGAAGAGGAAAGCTCTTTCTGCCATCCGGGCCCTGCCACAGAAGAAGCAAGATGTGAATGCCTCTCTGTAAAAGGTACTGAGCCATGTGGTTAACACAGATAAGAATAATGGGCTAATATAAGTTATGAGTTAGTAAGAAGCCTGAGCTAATGGGCCAATCAATTTAAAACTAATGTAGACCTCTGTTTGATTTCTTTGGGACTTAACGATTGCGGGAACCAGGCAGGAAAGAAACCCAGACAACATGAATCCCTGGATCTATGTACTCGTCAGTGGCAACCTGAACTCCTTGCCTGGTTTACTCACGTTCCTTGCCACCAGAACTTACCAAAATCCCTGTCGAGTAGCCCTGCCTCCTCACTGCCCTTGGGGCACTGTCTACCTGTAGCAGTTCCCCTTAACAACAAGACTACAGGAAGGAAGCAGCCTGATCCTGACCAGCTCAGTATGCCTAGGCTCTGATCTTACCTGTGTCTTCAGTCACGTTCTCACCATCTTCTTCATCTCCTGAGGATGGAGCATCTGCAATAGTTATAAGCAAGCAGTGGTTCTCACCATCTTCTTCATCTCCTGAGGATGGAGCATCTGCAATAGTTATAAGCAAGCAGTGGTCCTGTGACTCTCCTACATCCAGAGACCTGCTGCTCCCTATTTTGAGAGTACACTGCTCTCCATCTTTAGGGACCACTGCTCCCTGCCTTTGCAAGGCCATTCATTCAAATAGCACAGAACTGGGGGCACACCCTGTGATGTGGGGAACTAAGCCAGCAACACTCTTGAGCCAGGGATACTGGAGCCATACTGCCTAGGACTACCCTGACCTCCTTAGCTATGCAGCTGCTCAACACAGTTGTCAGCCCCAGCCACCAAGAACTTACCTGTCACATGCACAGTGAAGTGGCACAGGACATCCTGAGTGAGCTGCTGCTGGCACATGTAGACCCCGGCATCATCATGGGAGATGTTCAGCACTTGTAACTTCTGGGGCCCCACCAGGATGCGGTGGGAAGCTATCAGCTCTGTGTCACCCTTAGACCAGACAGTGCAGCCTGTGCCAGCACCTCTAGGCACAGAGCAGAACAGCTCCAAGGTGTCCCCGCAGCCAAAGACCACTTGCTCTTGCTCGTTAGGCTCAGGGCCTGGGGTCTCTGTGGATGAAATGGAAAGCTGTGAAACAGATTCTTCAAAGTAGCATGCTGAAGACCCATACTTTGCTTTGCAAACTAGCAAAGCTATGGCAGGCAGTGAGAGGCATGCTCCTGGGGCTTGGGGTTCTGCCAGACAATGTTCAAACCAGGAGTGGACAGACTATTTTAGTAAGAGCCCAGGGGTGTCAGTACCTCAACTCTGTCAGTGGTGTGTGTTAAGGTTTCTGTCTCTGTCCTGGAGGAGGAAACAGTCTTCCAAGGATGATATGGAAGAGACACAGCTGCTTAGGACCAGTCTAGATTGGATTCACACATTCGAGGGTAGGAGTATGATGATTAGAATTATTACGCAAAGAGAAACAGAGATGAGAGAGAAATAAAAGATAAAACACAGAACAGCATCAGGAGGGAAATTTAGTGAATACTGAGCCACCCCTTTATTTTCCATATGTCTTTTCATACCCCACTCCAAAGAGGTAAAGGGGGGAGGCAACAGACCTCATCAACATGATACAACAAATAAACAGAGCACCTCTGATCTTTGGTCAAGATGAAGCTGATACACCTCTGTACTTAAAATACCAATTAGCCACTCTAGGTCAGGACCTCTTGTTTTGTAGTCACTTGTTGTCAACAACTTTGAAAAAGCAAAACAAGCTCAAACTCTCTGACCTCTAATCAAGGTGGAATGGACTCACATCTGTGTGCCCTGACACACAGCAGCACTCCTAGTAGCTGAAAGATCTAAAAATGTCAAGAAGGGTGGGGGCAGCTCTATGGCACAGCACCTGCCTGGAATGTCTGAAGCTTTAAACTCCTATACCTGGGGTCCCCATTTCACAAATGAGGACCATGGTTTGGCTAGGGGGTGTCAGAGGGGCCATGTAAGCCAACTAGAGCTAGAATCACAGTCAAGTGGAGACAGTCACCCATCCTCTGAGTTAAGAAACTGGAGTTCTTGTAGCCATACACCTCTCCCCTACCTAGATGGTGCCCAGCTCATGAGGAGACCCAAAGGCCTCACACCTAGGGACACACCACCAGCTGGTTATCACACCCAGATTTCCCTGCTAGGACCTAACAATGACCATCACAGGCACAGATGGGCTCGGGGTCCAGGACAGGGGCAGGTAGTCCTGCTGGTCAGACCTCCTTCCTTAGATTCAGATGGACTGGTTACCATGTCACTTGCCATTCTGCAGATGCATAACCTACATTCAATGCCCAAATGTCCATTCAAACTAAACCAGTACCAGTTCTGCCCATCCCAGAGTCATCCCACCAGGATTCCAACAGCCGGAGAGACTGTCCTCAAAAGTATCCATGAAGCTTGTGTCCCATGGAGCCAGGCAGATTTTGTTTGTCCCTGAGTGGGCCTCACAATAAGGTATCTTCTATCCTGACCTCCAGTTCTCCTGCTGCCATGTCCTATGGAGGCAATCCAATGCTGGAAGCTTCCTGAGGCACCAAAGAAGACCAAGAACTGTCTAGTCAGTGGCCTCAGGGCAACCATGACCCAAAAGCAACAGTTGTGATTTAGTCTGGGAAAGACAAAAGGTCAAGCTATTCACACAAGTACTCTCATCAGGAGAGTGACTGGGGAAAGACACAGCATTCCACAGGATAGAGAGGCAAATGCCTGGATGTATGAGGTGGGGAAGGGAAATGGCCCTGAATCAGCTGAGCTGACATTTGATCTATCCACCCATCCTGTCCACTAGGAGCCAGCACAGCCCAGATTCCTGGACTTTGGGGGCCTCAGGCAACAGCAAATCCAACCCTGTGATCCCATTCCAGTGTCACAGGGCCTATAGAAGCTTGTGTTGTGAGTTATGCAGGTAATAAGGGAAACACAGTGTGGGATGTGGCTTGAGACAACACAGTATATGGTATATACTGAGGAGGTAGTATCAGATCATGGACTAATGGAGCCCTCACACCCCCATCAGCCTTGAGACCTTCGAAAACACAGATATTTCAGATTATAATTCAAAACACTAGCAAAATTACAGTTAAGTAGCAATAAAAATAATTTGATGGTTAGAGGTTACCATAACATGAGGAACTGTATTAATGGAAAATTAATTAGGAAACTTGAAAACCACTGCAGGTTATTCTCTACCCCTACTGAGAACCCAGAACCCAGATTGCCCTGCCTACCAGGGGTGGCCAGTGTGGTTGGGGCCTAGCCCTGCTCCAGAACCCTTAGGTCCAGCCAGCTCCTGCTTGGTGATTTATGTTCCCAGAGAGAGTCAGCCATGTCTTTGTATTTTCATTGCCTGGCCCATCTAGTTAAGGAATGGGATGAAATTTATTGGCCTGTAAACTCCCTGGGTGGGGCAGGGCTGGTGCATTTCCACCAATCCACCTTCATTGCCTGGAGCACAGAGAGGGTCCGTGCTTTCCTCTGGAACTGAGATCACTGACATCAGACACAGGGAATAATATCTTCTCCTAAAATTGATATGGTCCCTGTCACTGGCCATTTGGCTCCTGGGGAAGCACTAATATGCAAGCCGAGGCCCAAAGAGAGTGCTGATTTCCTGATAACTGCTGTCATACCAGCTGAATGGCATGCACACTCAACCTTCCAGTCCACTTCCATTCACCAAAAAAAAGTTCCAGGCCAGGCAGTGGTGGCTCATGCCTTTAATCCCAGAATTTGGGAGGCAGAGGCAGGTAAATTTTTGTGAGTTCAAGCCAAACTTGATCTAAAAGAGCTAGCTTCAAGATAGGCTCCACAGCTAGAGAAAAACCCTGTCTCAGAAAAAAGGAAAAAGGAAAAAGTTCCAGGAGACCCCAGCTGCTGAGTTAGAAAGGTACTTGAGGTACTTGCCCCCACTTGCACCTTCCTGGGAGGCTGAGCTGAGCTGCCATCAACTGGGTGGAGGAGAGGGAGGCCAAGCTGTGCCACCAGGGTACAAAAGCCAAGGTTCAAAGGAGTGACTGTTGGTACATCTGCTACAGTGGGGAAACAGCTCACCATGTACTGTGCGGCACCATCAAGCCATTGGCCTGCATTGCCACACCATACCCAGGCACAGTGGGCAGGGGTCACCGTATAGCTGAGCTGCGATCCTGGGACAAGTGCCCCTCACCTCCCAGAGTGTGGTCTACAGAGGTATGCCTCTGAAAGACCACCCCTCAAGACACCTAATGGCAAAGAGAGGAGTGGAAGACCTGAAGCTGTCACCATATCATGTGAGACACTGGGTGACAAAAGCTGAGCTTTGGCTGGAGTCCTCCTGCCTACCCCCAAACTCTAGCCTTCATTTTGGCTTAAGATGAGCAAGAACTGTCCTGGTGACCTTGGAAACCAACAACAGGCAGTTTTTGTCAAAAATGGGAATCATGGAAACCCAGCAAGTGGCACTCTGACCACTTAAGCTGAGGAGCCTGAGGCTCCCTGTCACAGTGATCCATTCTATGGGGTGTCTGAGACTCCAGATACACATAGCAATCTGTAGATTTGGGAGAAGAACCGAACTCACTGCTCCCCATGGTGCTACTCAACCTGACATCCCCTACTCACTCAGGGGCTATCTGCCATTCCCAAAACTTCTGATGGCCACCATCATCACCCCACCTGTATCCCACCCTGTAGTCAGGCACATTGAGTCAGTCCATACCTGATAGTTTCCTCACAAGTCTCTGCTTGTTGGGAGAGGAGGTTGGGAGGCAGCTCTGGTCCCAACCACTATGCATAGCACTAGCAAGTGAGCCAGGACTCCCATGGCTGGAGATGGCAGTGGCATCCTCATGCACAAGGCATGAGGGTGTTACATCCTCAATGCCTAACTTCTGGTCCAGTGTGGGTAGATCCACTCTGGAGAGTCTGTGGGAGGAGACCAGCAAGTTTATCTGAGCAGGTGTGCTGGGAGGGGTCTAGGGGATGGAGGCAGGGGATGGGGAAGACAGGAGGGCCTCAAGTACCTGAAAAAGGAAACCAGACCATTCTACCTTCTGTGGTCCCTCTCTTTTCTTTCCCTCCACAGAGACAGAGCTCTCCACTATATTTTCTCTAAGTTTTATTTTTTCTTTGGACTACAACTGGTAAATTAAGGTAAATTTAATTATGATGTTTTGGACCCATTTACTCTTAAACCCTCTCAGCAGTTTTCTAGGATGTTTGTTAAGCAGGCTTTGGGAGACTTCTAACTAAATGTTTCATTGTATTCTTTTTGAAAAGGTTTTCCCCTCCAGACCCACAGGGACTGGCCTTCCTGAGAAGTAAACAAGTTGTTACTCTTCAGACACCTGCAGAACAAGCAATCAAGGCCCCAGGGCCCACCATTCCTTGCCACAGCAGAATCATGCCCTCTAGGGTCTCTATTCCTCTGCAGTCCACTGGTCCTCCAGGTATCACCTATGGCAGTCTTGCTCTGTCACCCTCGGACAGTTGGCCCTTGCACCCATCATCCATGTGTGACCCTCAGTGAGACCAGCAGACAAGTGCTGCAGAGGGAGACCAGCAGACAAAACTTCCTTTAAGTTAAAAGACTGAAAAACAATGCAAGTTTATTTATAGTAACATTGCCACAAGCGTCTTCTTTGACTATCTGAGAGCTGCTACAAAAGGGGAAGGCTTGATGGAGTTTTTAAAGGCACAAACCTCAATTGTCTCAACTCCTGGGGTATTTTTGCTATGTGAGAAATTATCCTGTTCTTGTTTTTTAGAGCAAGGAAGGATAAGTGAGATTACAGAAGCAGAATGAGCATCTGGCTAATATTTTAAAAGAACAATTATACAGTATGGAACAATTTTGAGAAATAATCCAGGTGGCTCTGGGATCAGTCTTCCCTTTAGATTGCTATCAAGACTCAAATGCTGAGGGCCATGACTTTGGGTTGTAGTCCAGACATCCTGTGGTTAATAATCCTTAGGCTGAGAATAAAGACTCGCTGACTCCAATGTTTTTCTTTTTTCACATAACTTAGTTTGACACTCAGTCTGAAATGGAGCTAGTTTTTAACCACTACATAAATAAACAGACCCAGTTTCTGATTTTAGAGTAGCCAGCTTGGGGGTCAGGCAGGTGGGCTCAGCATTTGCACCCAGAAGGCTGTAGACAGCCTTCAACACAGGCTGCTGATTTCTTACCCCTCACACAAAGGGCTGTTAAAACTAGGTCCTGTGTGGCCAGGAGAATATGAAGTCGGCAGTTGTGGTAGCTCCTAACAGAACCCTTACTAGTCAGTAGTACTAATGTCTCTAGTTCAAATTCTCAATTTATTCACGTTTGATGACATAAGCAAACGAAGACTTCAGTGAACAGTATCTTTAGAAATTAGGCCTTACTGTCAGGTTGTAAAGGTTTAACAACGGCCTAAGTAATAACATATGATATTTGGGTGGTGTACTATGTGACTCCTTTAGGAACAACTCAATAAGATGTAGCATATTCCTAGTCCTGGAAATTTGATTTTATAGCATATGATATCTAACTGGAGTACTGTCTTCCCCATCACATAGTAACCATCTTTAAACATTTTATATATGTGCATATTTCAGGAAACTTCTAGAGTTCCAGGAATCAATAGAGCTTTTCAACCTCCCTGTTTTAGCCAATACTCTATTGCTGTATAAAGACACCATAACCATAACAACTCTTATAAAAGAAAGCATTTAATTGCGACTTGCTTACACTTTCAGAGGCTTAGTCCATTATCAGTATGGTGGGAAGCATGGTGGCTGCAGGCAGACATGGTGCTGGAGGAGCTGAAAGTTCTACATCTAGACCAGCAGGGAGCAGGAATAGAGAGTCACTGATCTGGACCCCCAGTGACACACTTCCTCTAACAACGCTGTACCTACACCAATAAGACTATACCTCCTAATCCTTTCAAAAATGCCACTTCCTAATGTCAAATATAAAAATATATTAGCCTATGGGGGCCATTCTTATTCAAACAACCACACTTCCCATATACCTTCCTTTACTTTGCCCACCCACCTACCTCCTCCATTGAATCTTCCCTCATCCTGTTGTAACACTTTATTCAATTTTCTGTTCTTTGAAGAGCCCCTACCCTACCAACCCCTTCGTAGATACCTGACCTCTGTTTATATCCTAAATGAAACACACATTTAAAGATAGCATCCATGTATAAAGTGGGAAAAACACATTATTTGTCTGTTTTGGTCTTGGTTACGTCACTTAGTAGGATTTTTTTTCAATCCATTATTTACCTGCAAATTTCATAATTATATTTTGTTTCCACAGCTGAATAATATCCCATTGTATAAATGGGTGATATTTCCATTATCCCTTCCTCTCTTGATAGACACCTAAGCTGTTTCCACTTTCTGGAGAGAAAAGCAGTGAACATTGGTGTGCTGATGCAGGTGAGGCCCTTTGTGTGTATGTCCAAGAGTTGTAGAGCTGGATTCAGAGGTATATCTATTTTCAACCCTGAGAAGCCTCCTCACTGATTCAGTAGAGGCTGTACCAGTTTACACTCCCACCAGCAATGAATAAGTGTCCCTCTTTCCCCACATCCTCAGAAGCATGCGCTGTCATTTCTTTCTTTCATCTGGGCCATTATGAATGGAATAAGATGAAACCTCCAGGTAGTTACAGTTTTTGTTTCCGTGGTGGTTAAGGATGTCAAACCATCTGCTCTATTCACATGCAGTGAACATATTACATACAGTGATACACTCATACATGTGAAGTAAAACAACAAATCTTTACAAAATAGTTGAAACAAAAAAAAAACGGGACTGGGAGGGCAATAAGGCTCTACAAGTAAAGGCGCTTGTTGCCAGGCCTGAGTTTGGTCCTCAGAACATTCATGATGAAAGGAAAGAACAAACTCCAGCAAGTTGTTCTTTGACCTCCAGAACACACCCCTCCAATAAATAAATAAAAATTACCAAACTGCCCAAATCAATAAAATTCTAACAATGACAAAAACAAATAAATAAACCATTCAAAATTGTGGATCAAATGGTCAAATTTCTCTCCCATACCACCTTAAACTGCCCCAAAATCCCCGCAAATCTATTGTCATTTCTTTCTGGGTACTTCCAGAGATTTTTGTTGTTATTGGTGTTTTTAATAATTTATTTACTTATATTTAATGTGCATTTGTGTTTTGCCTGGACAAATGTTTGGGTAAAGGTGTTGGATTCCCTGAAACTGGAATTACAGGCAGTTTTGAGCAGCCATATGTGTGCTGGGAATTGAACCTGGGTCATTTGGAAGAGAAGCCAGTGTTCTTATCTGCTGATCTAAGTCTCCAGGCCTTTTGTTATTGTTTGAGACAGGATCTCACTCTGGCCCAGGCTGGCTCCAGAATGATCCTCCTCTCTCAGCCTGCCAAATGCTGGGATTCTAGGCTTGACCCAATATAGAGGATTTTTTCAAGTAAATAAAAGTTGCTAGCATACAAGTTAAAGACCCAAGAAGGAGAAGGCAGGTTAAGGCATAACCAGCTTAACTTCTTAGTCATACAGAAGGGATCCCCAAATCTTCTAAAATAGACAAAGAAGAGAAAAATCAATGTGAATGTCTGTACATCAACACGGGACTGAGCAGATAGATGGGTCAGTAAATAAAGGTGCTTGCCACTAAGTCTGATGACCTGAGTTCAGTCCTCAGACCCCTCAAAGCAGAAGGAAAAATTGACTCAAGTTGTCTTCTGACCTCCACACACATGCACTCACACACATACATACATGCCATAGTGGGAAGTGGCCCATGAATTTAATCCCAGTTCACAGGAGACAAAGGCAGGTGATACTCTGTGAGTTTGAGGCCAGCCTGATCTACAGGGTGAGCTCCAGGACAGCCAGGGCTCCATTGAGAAACCCCATCTCAGAAAGGCAAAAGAAAAAGAAAAAAGAAAAATGTGACCTAGAATAGTCCACAACACTACGAGGATGAACCTGTCTGACTAGTGAAGGAGGCCAAGGATGCCTCTTAGATGGTCTTCATCTGGGTGGTCAGCTTACCCAAGTATCTTTGGCAGGAGAGAAGATCCCAGAATTCACCAACCTTGTGACAGGACTATGGTTCCTCAAGAGTACAGTGAATTCCAGGTTAAAGTAATGATATTCCTACAAGTTACAACCAGGGTGTGATGGTGAATAGCTCTGAATTGCAGTACTTGGGAGGCAGAGGCAGGTGCATCTCTTTGAGCTTGAGGCCAGCCTGCTCTACATAGCAAGTCCAAGGCCCACTAGGGATACATAATGAAAGACCCCAGCTTAGCTGCTGTAACGCCATTTTGCAAGGCTTTCACACAAACAAGTGTAAGTTCAAGGTAAAGTCGGTACTCCTACGCGGCCAAAACAGGATATCTATGGTCAGATATCAGGCCTAGGAGGGGAACGAAAAGTTCTGGGAAAAAACTACATGTGCCCTAGATAGAACCAAGTCAGCTATTATCATATCTTCATGTCCCCCGAGGAGTTTGTCCCCAAGTGAACCCATGGCCCCATCCAAACTGACCAATGGAATCCCTGTAACCAGGCATGCTTCTGTCGCCCATTTCCATATAAAAGACCCCCTGCCCAGCCTGGGGGCACGCAAGTCTTCCAAGGTACCTGTGTACTCTCAATAAAAAACCTCTTGCAGTTTGCAGTCAGTGGTCTCGGATTGTTCCTTGAGTTCGTGAGTCTCTTCCTGAGGGAAGGTCCTCTCTGAGGGTCTTTCAATAGTAAGACTCTGAAACAAAGAAAGGAAGTTAGAACCAGATGGACTTTATGATACAGACCTAAAACTCAGCATTTGGTAGGTGATAGCAGAAAGATCAAGAGATCAAGACCATGCTCAGCTATATAGTGAGTTTGAGGACACTATGATTATACAAGATACTAACTCAAAAATAAAAGCAAAATTTTCAATCAAACAATACAATCCAAAAGCATCTCCTTGCCATATATGTGTCTCTAGGTATGGGGACCTACAGACAAGAGATACGCATACCTACAGACAGTCAATTCTTTTTCATTTTTACAAAGTGATCACAGTTTCCAAGCTACCTCATGTTATCAGGTGGATATTCCAACAAGGCATGGAGTGCTGGTGATATGGCAGGCCCAGTATCAACAGACTTACAGGTGTCATCTCAGTTCCTGAGAATTACTCAGTCCTGTAATATGGTTACTTTATTTATTCCCATTGTACAGAATGGGGAACAGAGGCTCAGGGGAAATGAAATAACTCCTAGACGACAGTGCTCTGAACTGTAGGAGGGCAGGATTCAAATTCAGGTCTTCTTGGCTCTCAGCCCCACATGCTAAGTGTTTAGACTGTCCACTATACAGCCTCCAGCATGCTTTACTGCCTTGTTCCTCACTATTCTATGACTTCTCCCTGTTAGTGAATAAGTCATGTGTTGACACTTCTAGTCTCAGTCTAGTGGATTGTTTATTTAACTGATCGATGTTGCTCCCCATTTGAAGTATATACAAACATACCTTTATATTTATGAATATATATTATATAATATCAATATATTAGTGAATATGTATTATATATATTCCTACTCTCCCTAAATAATTAAACAAATATTATTATTATTTCAAATACCTATCAGTAGAGTAGAACTTCACACATTCATTATATGAAAGTTTATTTTAAAATGTCAGAATAGAGGGCTGGAGAGATAGCTCAGAGATTAAGAGAATTGCCTGCTCTTACAAAGGTCCTGAGTTCAATTCCCAGCAACCACATGGTGGCTCACAATCATCTGTAATGGGGTCTGGTATTCTCTTCTGGCCGGCAGGCAGACACACAAACAGAATATTGTATACATAATAAATAAATAAATATTTAAAATGTCAAAATAGAGAAATAAATGTTTATAATAATGAAAAAATTATAGACAGCTCAAAACTGTAATTCCAATTCCAGAGGATCTGACACTCTCACAGAGGCATACATGAAGGCAAAACACCAATACATATAAAATAATAAAAAATAATTAAATTTTTGTAGGAGCCAGTTGGAGCAGGAGCACCACAAGAAATCCCACAGAAATAACTAACCTGGGATCATAGTAGCTCACAGAGACTGAAACACCATCAAGAGAGCATGCATGGGACTGACCTAGGCCCTGTGTATACATGTTACAGTTGTGTGACTTGGTGTTCTTGTGGGACTCCTAACAGTGGGTGCAGGGCCTGTCTCTGTTGCTTGCTTTTGGGAGCCATTCCTCCTACTGGGTTGCTGAATCCATCCTTAATAGAAGAGGACATGCCTAATCTCGTCACTACTTGATAGAATATGTCTGGCAGGTATCCATATGAAGTCCACCTTTTTCTTAATAGAAGAAGACATGCCTAATCTCGCCACTACTTGATAGAATATGTCTTGCAGGTATCCATATGAAGTCCACCTTTTTCTGAAGAGAAAAAGAGGAGGAGGAATGGATGGGGAGTGGGAGCAGTGGAGGTAGGAGGGAGTTACTGAGAGGAGGGAGGGGAAATTTGGTTGGGATGTAAAAAATAAGAAAAATAAATAATAAAAATAAACTCATGCCCAAAAAGAGAATATGGATGGTTATCATACTTAAACTTGAGGTATTAAAAGAATGGCCCTGGGACATTGGCACTTATTATAATTTTATAATGTGTTTGCAGTTGTATTAGAAATAGTTAAATCAAATTAGGCATAATTTTGATTGGATCTAATACATGATGTGTTTGCCTTCTTCTTGGAATAGTTATATCATGTTTAGGCATTATTATAACTTGGTATTCACCCACCTGATATAAATAAGTGTAATTCTAAAAAGTGTTTGAGCTCTTGCAGAGGGCTGAATTTCAATTCCCAGCATCTATATGGCGGAACATAATAATTTGTAACTTCAGTTCTGTGGGATTCAATGCTCTCTCTGGCCTCCAAGAGTACCTACATTCATGTGCACACACAGCCCTTCCACCCACCAAAAACAAAACAAAAGACCACAGCAACTTAATTCTGCTCCTTCTTGGTGTAGTCCATTTCTGTTTTTTACATCACTGCTTGTCTTAATCAGAGCACCTGGAGAATCCAATCCCTACTTCTTGTCTTCATGTATTTCATGTATACTCCCTCAGGTAACATACTCTCAGACACACACACACACAAATGAAAATAAATTTTGTGGTTGAGAAGGTTGCATAAAAATTATAACAAATACTTATTAAAAAGCCACCAGGAAACCAAGGATGAAAGCCATTGTCATGGGAGTCTCCAGATGTGCATTGCTAAAGTTCCCTGGCATCTTGCAGGTGAATGCTGAAACAGTGAAGTCCTGCATCTGCACATCAGGTTAAACAGGAAGCCATCATCAGTGAGATCCAGAATGCTATGATCAGTCATGGCATGAGCATCAATAGTAGGCATGTGATGCCGTTCTCCAACCTTATGACCTACAAAGTGCAATGGAGGGGAGGTTCCAAGATGCCGAATCTTGAAGTTCACTGTCCACATACCTGGGAGTGTCTATGGCATATAAACTGTACCACTGTGAGGATTGACCTGGACAGAATGTAAGATGTCACCACCAAAAGGCCAAACTGAAGTGACAGGGCCAGGTGTTCTAGTAAGTTCCCAGTGTGACAACTGTAACACAGCCAGTTGAAACATGGCTTTTGCCCATATCCTAAATCTTATCCCATAGGAAAACTTACCATCACCAAAAATCAAGATACCTACGGTGACCTAGGTTCTTAGTCCCTTAACCCATTTCCGGTGCTGCTTTCATAGCCATTTCCAGAGAATATGGCTGAGGGTGTAGGTCAGTGGTAGACTGCCTGCCTAGCATACATGGGGTTTGATCTTTATCAACACACACACACACACACACACACACACACACACACACACACACTACCTTGCTCTCTATTGGAAGTTTAGGGGAACCTAAATTTAGGGTATCTGATTCTTGGTAAGTATCACTCCCAGCATCAAAACATCATACCACGTGTGACAGTAGGAACCCCGAGGACTGGGTGTTTTCAAGTGTATTCTGATCTGATTTTTTTAATGCATATACCACTTCACTGTACCTGACATACAGGTTTTCTGTTTTTTGTTGTTGCTGTGTACATGTAGGTGCATATTCATGTGGATACCCCCTATGTATGTGGAGGCCAGATGTTAGTCAGTCTTGGGTATTGTTCCTCATGAACCATTGGCCTTTTTATAATACCTTTATTAGCATATATTAATTATGAATAACATAAATTTCATTCTCATCTTTTATGTATGTATGTGACATGCTTTTGTAGTAGTGATCTTTTTTTTACCTTCACTTATTCACTCACTCCTATTCATCCCCTCTCTCTTCCCAACTAGTCCTTCTGTTTTCATGTCTTTTATTTTTCCAGTAATATTTCAAAATGTTTTTCCATAGCATTTCAGTGAATGACATCAGGGCTGCTGTCAAGAACATGGGTGGAAAAGGGTTGTATACAGGAACATGAGTACCTTACTTGTGTTTACACCATTGAAGACAATGCCTGTCCATGCCCCCAACATGAAGCCCCACCTTACATGATAAGATATTGACAGGACAGGTCTTCTGAGGGTCTTGTGCATGTTTGGCACAATTGATAGGTGACACTCTCCATGTCCTTGGTAACTCTATTGCATCACTGACCATGAGGCTGCACTGATAACCATCAGCCTTTGTGGTACCATGAACAGCTGCTTGGTTGGTTTTGTTGATTCTGGTGTTGGGACATCTGCTACTTTGGTTTGGAACTTCTGAGAGTGGCTTGGGACCCACACTTCTGGGCATCTCCCCTGATATGGGATGAAGTCCTGGGTATTATCAGGTTTGTCCTGGCCTAGATACAATTTATGATGTGGTATCCTCCTTTTAAGGCCAAATTACATCCAACCAGAGAACCAGGTGTGAATCTTGATACAATTATGAAAAAGATATTCCTATTACTACAAGGTTCCTTTATATTATTTTTCAACAGACACGCCAATTGGCACCCCATGAAAATACCTTTTAAATGACAAACATTTTCCAAATTTCCATTTTTTGTCCTCTTGCTTGTTGTCTTAGTTCTGGGTTTTCATTGCTGTGAACAAACACAAAGACCACGGCATGCCTTAAAAAGGAAAACATTTAATTGTGATAGCTCACAGAGATTTAGTTCCTTATCATCATGATAGGAACCTAGGAAGCATGCAGGCATATATGGTGCTAGAGAAGGAGCTGAGCATTCTCATGTTTTGACTCATAGGCAACAGGAATTGGTCTGAGAAATTGTGTGTGGCTTGAACATATATAACATATAATCCAAGAATAAGAATATAAAAATGTAGATTCCAAAAATAAGAACATAGAAGTAAAGAAATATAAAGTTGTAAGCCTAGGAGAATGAGAGCAGACTGTCAGCAGCTTTCTCAGCAACTTAAGGATTAACTATTAACAGTGGGTTACTCCGCTTTATAACCCATAGCTCTATTTACAAAACTGAAGCGTCTCTCTGCAAACTGAGAGACTAACACGCCCCCCCCCACATACACACCATTCTTGATTAACGATAACAACAGATATGAGCTGCGTTAAGTTTAAGAAGATAGATAGGAATAAATAAGCACTGTCTTCTGGTAGGTGACTGGAAAAGTCAGTTGAGACAAACAAAAGCAGGGGCCACAGCAAGTGTCCCAAAGAGCAGAGCTATGGGGTCTCTGCTCTTGTCATCATGGGTTAATCCTTGTCATGGCTGTGTTTGGCTGGAGTCAGCCCCCTCTTCACAGGAAATATAATAGACTCCCCTCATTCCAAGCCTTGATCTCTGTGTCCCCAATTCTGCCCGTTATTTTTTATTTGTTTATTTATTTTACTGATTTTTATTGAGCTCTACATTTTCTCTGCTCCCTTCCCTTCCTCACCTCTCCTCCCTTCAGCCCTCCTCCAAGGTCCCCATGCTCCCAATTTACTCAGGAGATCTTGTCTTTTTATACTTTGTATTTCCCATGTAGATTAGATCTATGTAAGTCTCTGTTAGTGTCCTCATTGTTGTCTAAGTTCTCTGGGGTTGTGGTTTGTAGGCTGGTTTTCTTTGCTTTATGTTCAAAAACCACCTATGAGTGAGTACATGTGATAATTGTCTTTCTGGGTCTGTTACCTCACTCAAAATAATGTTTTCTAGCTCCATCCATTTTTCTCCAAAATTCAAGATGTCATTATTATTTTCTGCTGTGTAGTACTCCAGGCTTGGGTACACTTGGACCCTCTGGGCATTAGAGGGACGTTTTGAAGCCACGCACACTCACACCACCCCTGGGCCAGAGAAACTAAGTAGGACCTCTGGACTTACCTTGCATTCTGTATGCAAAGAACACCCTCCTCTAGTCTCTATTCTAAGTGGTACCCCCTTCCTCCTGGCAGGTGGGGTCCTTAAAAACTCGTCTTTGAGTAGATGCAGGACAAGTCCCTTGAAAGTGCTGCTCTGGAGGTCAGATCTGCATAGAAAGCTGCAGTGCAGCAGCACAAGGACACATACAGAATTTCCACCGGGAAACCTGGTGAGCCTCCCAGTGTGGATCTTGGGAAGCAAACTCAGATCTCCTGGAAGAGCAGCAAGTGCTCCTCGGACCCAATTTGTTTTGTTTTGTTTTGTTTGTGAAATAGGATTTCTGTGCAGCACTGGGTTTCCTGGAACTCACTCTGTAGACCGGGCTGGCCTCAAACTCAGAGATTCACCTGCCTCTGCCTCCCATGTGCTTTAAAAGGGGTGCACCGGCAACTACAACTACCCTGCTTCTTGTTTTTCTTAACTACACTTTCTGTGTGTGTGGAGGGGGTAGGAGCATGTAGGGGTCAAAGACAACTTGGTAGAGTTGCTTCTTTCCTTGCACCATAAGGGTCATGAGAATTGTACTCAGTAACAAAGTGTTGACAGCGATCGTTTTGTGGTGTTGGGGTTTAGTCCTGAGGATGGAGCCCAGGCCCTCACATATGCTAAGCCATCACAAGCAGATGTTTCTTTTCTGATGGCAGGGATAGAGCTTGGGACCTCACAATGCCAAGTGAGCACCTTGCCACTGAGTGGTCCCAGCTTGGCATTCTTGTTTGTAACCTCTGATAGGTTTGTTTACTGCCTAGTTTTATTAACATAACCATGTCCTGAGGGTAACAGAGTCTTCGTGGAGACCCCCACTGTTAGACATAGTCAAAGATGTCTCGGCACTCAACTTTGTCATCCCTGCTGTTGAAGTCCCAGGACCTCACATACCTGTCTTTGACTGAACCTATTTTCTAGCCAGCATGGTAGCACACATGTCATACCAGCAATTGAGGGGCAGAAGCTTCTCCTGAACAGTGTGGAGTCAGCCTGCGCATCACAGTCAGGTACTACCTCCATGTCCAGCTACAGCCACAAGCCAAGCATGCAGACATCCCTAGTCCTGAGATGAAAACCACAAGGCACACCAGAAACCCAGTGAGACCCAGGCTGCTCCAATGGGCAGCTGTGACTGAAGAGGAAAGGCAAGTAAGGCAGCAGCTGCTGCTGGTTTGCAGGGAGGGACAGGGCCCAGGAATGCTCAGAGGCACGGAGGCCTAGGGGCAGAAAGACCCAGCAGCAGGCCAGCCTGTCTCAGCCTGAATTGACCATTTAAGGAGGAAGGAGCCCTGAGTCTTGGGCCCAAGCTGCTCATGGCCCCATGACCTGGGCTGCTGTGGGCTGCTGGGTTCAGGAGAAGGGCCATGTTGGGGTTCTGCTGTGATCAGAGGCTGCAGCAGAGCATCTGAAGGGCAGACAAGGAGCAAAGGGGAACAGACAAAGGTTGCCAAGATCTTTTAGTGCTTATACAAAGCAGAGCTGGGAAGTGAGGTACAGGTGAAGGGGAGCAGCAGGCCGTGTCTGTAGAGCTGGGGCAGTCCAAGGGGAGAGATCCCAGAACCCAGGGACCATCCAGGGTTAAGCATAATGGGGCTGGAGGGTCTCCCAGAGGAGGGGGTTCTGTTCTTCCCAGGACAGTCTCCATCAGAGACAGAAGTGTTGGGCCTAGGAGGTGAGGAACAAGGGACAAGGGAGGGACTGTAGAGTGGTGGGAAAAGAGGGGCCATGGGTGAGGCTGTGATGTAGTTGGGTCTTGCTGGTCTATGCTGGGACAGGCTATAGGAATGAATCTTTTTTCTGCTGATTTAAAAAATAAGAAGGCGGGGAAAAGCAAGATCTCAGCAGTCAACCAAACTTTACTAGGGATATACTGACTAGTTTTATGTCAACTTGGCAGAAACTAGAATCATCACAGAGAAAGAAAGCCAGTATGCAGCACCCCTCTGTGGCCTCTGCATCAGCTCCTGCTTTCCTGCTTTCTGTGGTCCCACTGCTGCTCCAATCTCATGCTTCCCACTGTGCAGCTTTGGAACATGTGCCATTTTGTGAGACCAAAACCAATTATTTTCTGGGACAAGTGGCTGACAGTGACCATATTGGTACCTGGCCTTGCAGGTGCCTCTACTTGCCTCTGTCCTCCTGACTTATCCTTGACAAGCCAGCCAGGGACTACAGTACCTTAGCCCAGGGTAGACATGAATTTACTAACAGTCACCACATGAGCCTGACAGTAGACAATTTTTAACATGATATGACAATTAAACAGAATTGACAAGACATTGCTGCATGGTGGGTCACATGAGCCCTTACCAGTCCCAAAGGGTCGTCAACAAATGACCCAATGGCCAGAGGAGGAATTGGAGCATCCCCCATTTCCCTCAGTCTTTGAGATTAGAAGCATGTCTACTAGATCTTCTTTTTGTTTTTGTTTTTGTTTTTTGAGACAGGGTTTCTCTGTGGCTTTGGAGCTTGTCCTGGAACTAGCTCTTGTAGACCAGGCTGGTCTCGAACTCACAGAGATCCGCCTGCCTCTGCCTCCCGAGTGCTGGGATTAAAGGCGTGTGCCACCATCGCCCAGCCTACTAGATCTTCTTGAATCCCCAGATTGTCCAGACACCAGATACAAGATAAAACCAGAAACCTATCAATTGGTAAAAAAAAAAAAGAAAGAAAAGAAAAACAGCAATAATAAAGTTTACCAGAGACCAGAGACTGGGGTGCCTGCCCAGTTTGTGCTTCCCTGTATGGGTCACCAAAATGTTAGGTCCACAGGGGGTTGTACAAAAAAACCACAGAAGTAAACCAGAAGCAAACTTTATTCCAGGAAAAAATAAAAATGAAAAAAATAAGTAAATAAATCTCTTTGAGACCACAGCCAGAGATAGACTTGTAAGACTGTGGCAAGAACTCCTCCTTATAGTAAGAAGCAACAAGAATTAAGCAATAACAAAGGAATTTTTACAATTTTGAGATGAAACTTAGGTAATTGCCCTTCTTTACAATTTCCATGAACAGGGTTTCTTCAGTTAAACTAGTGTTTGTATTCAGCCCATTGTCTCTCTCTGGTACTTGTGGATAGTGTTTACCAAAGCTCTGCATTCCCCTGATACTGCCACTTTCGCATAGCAGGGAAGGCTATAGGACAACGTAAAACCCCTATGTCAAAAGCCACGTACATCCCATCATTTAAAAGTTAACTCAGCTCACATCAGTTATGCTGGTCAGGAGTGGCCAGGGGATTATCTTAGGGCTAACTCAGTGTGTAGAGGGATGATTTCTCCTGCAAATGGAGAATATAACTGCCAAAACAGAATAGCACCTAACATCTACCTCGACTGTTTATACACATTTTCCGTGGTCTTAAGCTTGACAACCACAGCATCAATCTTGGACATGATGCTGCCTATGGAGTGCTCCACACAGTCAACACGTCTTGCCAGTGCCTGGAACTCTTCATAGAAAACCCTGTTGGAGATACTGTCCCTTCTCTGGGAGCGATGCCCACTGTCATCATTATCATCCTTCTTAGAGTCATCCAGGGTTCTTGGGAAACTTCTGATGTTCGTGGGACATGGTAATGATCTATGTTCCAAGCCCAGAACCTCCCTCACTTCTGCACTGAGTGGTGTTTGAGTGCAATGTGGCATGAGGTTCTGGTCACTGGTTGTCTGGTTCACCAGGGAAATCTTACTGTTGATATATTTGTGTCCTTTCCTTTTGCTTTTATGTTCCTCCTTGATCCTGTGCTGCAGCCTCTGGACGTAATGCTGGACAGCCATGTAGATGAACCGGTACTGTGCCTCTTTCTGGACCATTCCTGGCCTCTGGGACCGCACCATCTGAATGGTTTTAGAAACATCGATGTCATGGTCAACACCTTTCTCTCTAATGATGTCAATAAGGATATCAATCACAATGAATGTTCCCGTCCTGCCAATTCCAGTATTGCAGTGAACTACAACAGGGCCTGCATCCATGATGCTCTCCTGCTTGTGGTGGACCTCCTCCAGGAAGTCCAGCACACCTCCAGGGTCACTGGGCACACCATGGTCGGGCCATGTCTGAAAGTGGTAGTGCCAGACAGTTCTCTCTGTATTTCCTTGTCCAACCTTGGAGAGCTTGAGTTCTCTTAAGGTGTAGTTAGGAGCAGCACTTTCTTTGATGTTCCTAACACGTATGACCCCATAGTCTTTGAGTGCATCCTCATCAGGCCAGTACTTGACACATTTGCTCTTCCCTCTCTCCACCTCCTTTGTGGTCATGCTGATGACTCGAGAATTCTCCTGGAACACCATCCTCCAGAAATCATTCACCGTGTTCTGTAGGCAGCCTTGAGTGGCAATGTAGCCCTTTTTGGGTTTTAAATTGTGGCACTTGGCTTCAAATTCAGGCATGATGATGTTCGCATTGATGTAATCAGAAAAGGGCTCATTGGGATCACCATCGTGCAGGACAACCCTAGTGTGATCGAATGGCAGGATGTTTTTGTATCTATTTTTGTTTTTATTTTCTTGTCTCCGACCTTCTTTTTGGCTATAGAGAAATTTGTATTCCTGTTTCTGTAGTGTCTCAAATTCTTCCCAAAAGCCCTGTTTGACCATACCTGCCGTCTCAGCTACCTTGTTTAGCTCTCGAACCCTGCTTTCAATTTCAGCAGCATTAATACGAGTTGTGTTGAGAGGCTGCTTGAGCTGCAGGACTATGCCAAGTGTTGCCACCATGGGGTTCTTCTTGTAATACTCCACCAGGTCTCTCAAAGAGTCAAAATACTCTCCTCCACCAACATCGTATTTCAGTTCCTGACATCGGATCATAACGTGGCTCACTTTGGACTTGCCATCATTGCTCTTCCATTTGTCATCACCTGTGACGACAGAGAGAACGAAGTCTCCGGGGTATCTCTGGCTTCCTCGAACAAGAAAGCTGCCACGCTTACCCTTCTCCATTAGCAGTTTCTCCGCTTCTTTTCCAGACAAGGGACCATGGAACCACCTTTCAGAGGTTGGGTCTGCACAATTCAGTGGGTACTTGAGCTCAACAACATCTCCGTTCTTTTCTTTTAGCTGCTCGTGATGTTCCATGTAGTACTGGAGTAGTTCAGCAAAGGTGGCAAACTTCTTCCCACCATAGAGGTCATAGTAGTCCCCAGTGTTCTGAACCTTGATGTGATAGACGGCTCCATTTCTTCTAACAGACACAGTAAAATCTCCAGGGTTACTCTCACTAGGCCTTGTCAAAAAGCTGCCATCAACTCCTCTGGTTAGAAGGAGATTCTCAGCCTCCACACCACTGATGTTGGGGTGAAACCCTCTCTGAGATGCCATGTTCCCCTTGGCTCCAGCTCCACATAGACCTGCTGCTTGCTCAGGCTCCTTGGGACACTGTCACGTGTGTGTTGGAGGGGCTAAGCAAAGCCCTGCTGAGGAGTCAGGGCAGGTAGAACTGGCCCACTCTACATACACAATCCCCCACCAGACCTGGATCCTGGATACTGGCTGTGCTCCACTAGGCTCACTCTGCTTCAGTCCTGGGCTCTGGCTCCTGCTCTGGTCTCACCACCGTGTCCACCTTAGGCAGACTGCCAGCACGGAGGTGGGAACTGGAACTACAGGTGAGGTTTGTTTGTCCATCAGCACAACTGGTACCCCAAGGGGCAGGGCTCATGCCATGCTCTAACAGTCATCCCCAAAAGCAGATCAGTCTCTTTGTCCCTGTCCTTCTCTACAAACAGTCTTAGAGCTTTAAACAGAGTTTGTAGACCTCACCAAAGCAAGTTATAAAACATCTGTGACCTTGAGAAGTTGCTGCCCATACAATAACCATAGACATATATAATTTGGCCATATCAAAAGCATTTACACTATAGCCAACACACAAGGTCAATGACAGAAATATTATTTATAAATGCACATATATTTACAATGACATCTCTGGTTATATGAACAAAACATACAACCCATACATAAAAACACAAGAATATAAAAGCCTTTGCTCTATATTTACATCTTTACTCTTGAGCCACTTACCACACTGTCACTTTATTTTTATCTGAGCACTCACTTTTAATTTGTGGTGTCCATCACTTTACTCCTGGTTCTCAAACCCCAGCAACATCCAGCGCCATTCGTCTTGGGCCAGCCGACTCGTCCATATGTTCCTAAAAAGTGGAATGTGGATTGAGGAAAGAAACAGACAAAAGACTGAAGACAGAGTCAGGAGATCGCTCCAATGAATACTGAATCTGCCTCAAGTTTATTTTTCATAGCCCTTTTATAACCCAAGCCAAAGGGGTAGGCAAAAGACTGTTTGTTTACAAACAAGACTGATTACTTTCTTAATATTCAAAACATCTAACAGCAATGCCCTAGGTCAAACATCTTGCTATTTGGAGCAAAACATCCATTGGCAACACCTTAGACAAAACATCCTGTTATTTGGGCAACATATAGAACAACTTTACCTGAGGCCAAACATCCTGTTGTTTGACCTTGAAGGAGCAAAAATATGCTCGAACTCTCTGACCTTTTGTCAAGATGGAGCAGAGCCACTTCATGGGCCTCCACATACCCTGCCTTTGGGGACACATGATTCTGGGAGGGTGACTTTTTGAGTTTCAGACACTGTAGGGGACTCAGTATGCCCACTCCAGCATTCAAGAACCCTGGACTGGTGAATGGAAAGATATTCCCAGGCCCCCAAAGACTCAGGGTTTAGGGACCTAAGGTTGTAAACCTGCCCAGATATAGCTTCTTTTCAGATTCACCCCTTCAAGGAACACTCACCAAGGCCTTGCCTGGTACTCTTCCCATTATCCTAGACACTGGTGTTCTGGGTGCCCTCTATCCCTGCATCAGTGGACACAATAGTAGCCAGAACATGCTGCCTTCATTAGACTTCATTCTGAGCTGCAACCTGGGACTTCCTGCCCTGTCAATGCCACCCCTGCTTCCAGAGCTTTGATAAAGAGAAGGCTATACCTTGAGGAAATAACCCTACAGCAGAGTTCCCACATCCACAGATCCATTAGGGTCAGCTTGGTCACCCTGGAGTGCATGGGAGGTTCCTGTGTGTGCTTGGGAGGCCTGAGTATCCTACCCAGGTCTTCCTGTCTCTCCAAGATGCCTCACAACACTGGGAGAAGAATGGAGAAGAGGATCCTGGGCTTCAGCTCTACTCCTACCCCTAGCACCTCCCAGCCCAGGAAACACCTGTGGACCAAGAGGCCATCTCCTGCTGCCTAGTCAAAAAAAAAAAAAAAAGAAACCCTGTTTGGACAAGGGTCCAGCCCTCCACATCACCCTGGCATGGGGCTCTGAGCCCTTTCTGAAGCTACCCACTACTTCTCTGTGACTGGTAGATTTTTGTTGTTGTTGTTGTTTTCATATATGAAACACCTGATGGTCTAATAAAGAGCTGAATGGCCAAACTAAGACAGAAGCAAGATTAGGCAGGGCTTTCAGGCACAAGGTATAAAAGGAGAAAGGAGAACAAGCCAGCCACCCAGCTACACAACAAGCTATGGGGAAAGAAGCAATGAAAGGTATACAAAAATAGATAAAGAGAAAAGCCCAGAGGCAAAAGGTTGTCGGGATAACGTAAGATTTTTAAAAAATGACTAGACAGACACAAGACAAGCTAAACCTGGGCATTTATAACTAAGAATAATCCTCCTCTGGGTGTGATTTATTTAGAAGTTGGGTAGAAGCCCCCCCCCAAAAAAAAAGCCAAAGAAGTAAAATATCCCACAACAGGGGATCCTTGGAGCACTGGTCACTGGCCCTCAAAACTCGAAGTGTGACTTATGAGTGAGGTGGCCGAGAGGCAGAAGGCCTGTGAGCTGCCTTGGAATCCTAGACACTAGGGAGTTTTCACAGGCACTGCTCAGTGAAGACCCACTGTTCAGAAGAGGTAGTGCCTGTCACCACAGCACTTGGAGACTGAGGAAGAAGGACTACAATTCCTAGGACAGTCAGGGCTATGTAGTGATATACAACTCACAAAAAATGGTAAGGAGAGCCAAGCAGTGGAGGCACATGCCTTCAATCCCAGCACTTGAGAGGCAGAGACAGGTAGACCTTTGTAAGCCAAGGCAAGTCTGGTCTAAAAGAACTAGTTACAGAACAACCAGGGCTGTTAAACAGAGAAACCTGTCTTGAACCCCCTCAAAAAAAAAAAAAGAAAAAAATTGGTGGAGATAGGCTTCACCTGAGTTCAAGTCCCCAGCACCTGGGTTTAAAAGCTGAGCATGACAGGGCACATCTGTAAACCCCAGCTGGCAAGTGCAGGGAGGACAGTCCTTGGGGCTCCCTGTTCAGTGTGTATGGCCCATCAATGAGCTCCAGATTCAGAGAGGGATTCTGTCTCAAAAATAAGGTAGAGAGTGCTAGAGGAAGACATAACATAGACCTCTCCTCCACATGCACACACAGAAAGCTTTCTGAAAAGAGGTGTGGAGAAGACGAAAAAAAAGAGAAAGAAACAGAGGTTCAGAAAGGCAAGTATACATACCATCTGAGGGGATATAGCTCAGGGCCACATCACATGCTAAACACCCTAGGTTACATAGTCAGCAATGTAAAAAAAAAATCTGCCTTCAAGGACCCTTCATCACTCTGTCCTTGTGTGGCAGGGCTAGCCTCAGAGTGTGTACTGGATTCTGGGAACAGTAGAATCCAGAACTGGTAGCCAAAATTTGGAAACATAATTTCAATTTGAGATGGATGACGAGACTAACATGGCTATTTCCTGCTTCAGAAGCCCTAATCTAGCAGGATGCATGTCAGCAGGTCCTCAGGGTTAGTCCCTTCATGGGGAAAAGAAACCAAGGCCTGGAATGAGCAGCCCACCGTATGTGAGAGAAACAGACTTCATGGGGACAGCCAGAGCCTGGAGGTTTGGTAATTATGTGTCAAAATTGTGAGCCATTTACACTCAAGACTTCCCTGTCTGGAGTTGAGGCCAGAGCCACATACACAGGAAGATGTCTGGACCTCAATGCTTGTGACTGGGGTGGGAGTTGAGGAGGAGCGGATAGAGAGGAGAGGTGCCCATCAACAGTGTTTCTATGGGAATAGCTTTGTGACATGGAAGGGAAGGTGCAAGGATGCCTATGAGTATCACCATGCCAACTCAGGTACAGGATGGTCCCAGGTTTCAGCCCTAATCAAGGAAGGACATTCAGGCACATCTACCGCATAGATGAACACATTAATGCCTTCATGTTGAGTGAGCTAAGCCCATCACAGAGACTGTGGGATTTCTTATGTATGAGATACTGGAGACACCAAGGTCATTGGTGAAGACAAACAGTAGGACAGTTGTAGCAAGTCTTTTTACATACACCATCTCCCAAACAATGACACTGAGACTTGTTATTATGAAAGCTTAGCCTTATCTTAGGCTTATCCCACTAGCTCTTATAACTTAACCCATTTACTTTAATCTACACTCTGTCATGTGCTGCAGCCAGTGCAGCCTGGATGCCAAGACTGGCAGGGGGTGCTGGGATTGAGACATGGAGGCTTTTTTTCAGGTGGAAGAACAGCAACCTCTATTTTGCCCAGCAACATTTTATACCTCTACTCTGACCCACCAGCCAGAAAGAACACAAACATCCTTGTCAATTACAGACTACAAGGAAGTTCTGCTGTCAGTCAGGGGGAGGGCAGCTGAATCGCAACAACTCCCCCCCCCCATTTTATTTTATAATACCTGGGGAATAGCCTTCTAATAGTCCCTGTCTTAGGTGGCATCCTGCCCCTAAAGTATTGCCCATCTGTGGCTACCCAGACACATAACCCTAAACCAAGCATCCCCAGGACTGACAGTACCAATGAGCCAGAACAGTGCTGCAGTCATCTAGCATGCACTAACTGGGTGATAAAATTAACAGACCCCTCTCATATGATGTTTGAGTTTGAGTTCCATAACAGTAGCAGAAGCATGCAATACAGTGCCAGGAGTAATGCACATAACATGATTAAATGTAGAAAAGTCCAAAGACAGTCCACTTGCTCCTGAACCAGAGCCACTTGTCATTTTGAATGTCCAAGGCATTGCTGACTCTTTCAGCCAGCTGGTTCACAGTCTAAAGAGCAATTATGGCAGCAGTATATGCAGTGGCAGAGATAGCAATATTCCAAGGTATATTGCTTCTGCCAATCTTCTATGGTCCAGCACTTGTTGCCATATTTGTTGATACTCCTGACACTGCTGCAGCATCCCCCAGGCCGGGCACTGACTGGGTCATGGCAACATGCCTTTCACCACAGCTGCCTATCAAAGCTCTGCTCCAGCTGCCTTCTGGCCCCAGACGTGCTCTCTCTGGATCCAAACTGCTGCATGGAGCAGAGCAAAACTCGGGGAAGCAGGCTCACTGCACCTGCTCCAGAACCATTCAAGGGGCCCCACTTTAACAATCTTTTAGGAATTTGGGCATCTCTGGGGATGAAAAAACACATACTCCTTTTAATCTGACTTGGCTTGTTCCTAGTCTGGAACATTTAAACCCCCTCCCATAATAAACCAGGGGCTAACTTGAGCTATTGTTTGTACAAAATCTTTGGCTGTCTTCATTGTTACTTCCATGCCTTGTTGCTTTAAGAGTTTCAGTTGCTTTTTGAGGCCTTCAGTTCACCCTCCCACCTCTTCTTTATACTTGCTAGTCTTTTGGAGGATCTCCCTCAGAGTATCTCTGGGGATAAAAAAAAAGCCTTACCTTCCCCAATATTCTCCTTGATTTAGCTGGTGGATGGAGCAATCCCATTCACGAATCCCCACTTTCCAGATCTCCGTGGAGCCTCCACTTTGCTGCAGCCAGTGCAGCCTGGATGCCCAGACTGGCAGGGGGTGCCAGGATTGAGACAAGGAGGCTTCTTTTCAGGTGGAAGAACAGCAACCTTTATTTTGCCCCAGCTAAAGCCTTTTATATCTCTACTGCTTCTGTGGAAAATCACCAGCCAGAAAGAACACAAACATCCTTGTCAATTACAGACCACAAGGAAGCTCTGCTGTCAGTCAGGGGGAGTGAGGGCAGCTAGATCACAACAGTCATGTTTCTAGTTGCCACATCTTTCTAAACTGCTTATGCTGTTTTATCCACCTATGGCTAGCAACCTCATCTTTCCTCTTCCCACTCTGTCCCCAGAAGTCTCACCTAACCTCTTCCAGGGTAGCTATTGGCCATTCAGCTCTATATTAAACCAGCCACAGTGACACATTTTCACACAGTATAAATAAATATTCTGCAACAGACTGTGGGTAATAGCTGACGAGGAGTTGGGGGTGTGTGTACAAGTTGGAAGAACTCTGAAGAGAGATCATGGTGATGGTCGGACATATATGTCCATACGTATATTAGACTGGACTAGAACTCAGCTTGCAATCCAAGATAGCCTTGAGCTTTTAAGTTAATGTTACATTGTTTTGTGTGTGGAGTGTGTGTGAACAAATATGAGTGTGGAGGTCAGAGGACTTGTGGGAGTCGGTTGGTTCTGATTCCACTACGTGATCCTGGACATTGAACTTAAGTACTAGCTTCTTTGGCAAACACCTTTACCTGACAAACCACATTTCTGGCCCACTATGAACACACACACACACAGAGAGGGGGGGGGGAAGGAGAGAGAGCCTGAATGTGGACATCATGTTTCCTTAGTATCTATGGAAAGCAGAAGAGAGAGTTGGATCCACTGGAAATGTCATTAAATGTATATGAGACTCATGTAGGTTCTGGAAACCTGGCTCCTCTGCAAGAGCAGCCATTGCTCTTAACCACTGAGCTTTCTCTCTATCCCCTCAATACGAATAATTTTTAAAAAATAATTTATTTACATTTAATTTATGTGTTTTTGTATTTTGCCTGTGTGTGTGGGTTTTGTGGTTATTGACAGTTGTTAGCTGCCATGTGCATGCTGAGTGTTGAAGCTGGGTCCTCTGGAGGAGCAGTCAGTGCTCTTCATCACGGATCCATCTCTCCAGCCCAATATGGATGTCTTTCTTCCCTCTCTGTAGCATTGGCTGAACTGTAACTCATGATATTGACCAGGTTGGCCTAGAACTCAGAGATCTGCCTGACTCTGTCACCTGAGTACTAGGATTAAAGGCTTGCACCACCACCACCCAGGTGAATATGAATGTTTTGATGACACTGAAAGGTTTCTTTAACAAGTAGGTGATAGTTAAATGTGCACTTATCACAATTGAATTGGGGTGGGGGCAGGTCTTGCTGTGTAGCACAACCTAACATCAACTTCCTGCTATCATCACATCTTGAGTGCCTCTCCACCTTCTAACTCATTCTCAGGGACCACATGAGTGTGTGGTAATGCAAACATTGCATGATACAGAGTTGACACTCATGAGGTCATGTGAGACCCCCCCCCATTTCTTCTGCAAGGTTGAAACCCACCCTATTGTCCCAAACTCTATGGGTGAGGACAGGAGCATGCCAGATCTTACAGCATAAGATGAGTCTGAGGGCCCCATAGAACCTCCACCCTGCATGATAAATGTGGACCAGGGAGACACTCCTGTTTACCAGGGGTAGTCTGCTGTCACTGTTTCATGAATTCCCACCACAGTAGAGAGTGATGAGTCATGATAGTCCTTACAGCATGGAGAGAACCATAAGGCTCTGGCAGGATGTGGCTGTGCTGTGAGATTTTGGTGTCAGCAGCTGTGGGTCACTAAAAGTTCCACGCCATGAATTCCATGAAGACTTCCCCAACCACTTCAGGACACCTTCTCTGCTCAGCCTGATATCCAGGCAGTAGACAAAGCAACACTCATCCTTGGCCATTAGCTGCTTCTGTGGTGTATCAGGGATAGCCATGGCCATAGCAAACACATAGAGGGAGCCCTGGGAAGCAGCTCCTGAGTGGATAATGAGGAGTGTCACCTGAAGGCAGGGGCAGGGTGGGGAGGGTTGGTTGTCTTGAAGACACGCCAGGTGGCACAGTGAAAGCAAGGACCACAAAGCAGGGAGGGTGTTCTGGTGGGGTCAGGGCTGGACAGCCTGAGAGGCAGACAGTTGGTTGTTGAATTGGTGGGTTTTGCTACGTTGGTTTTTTTGAGACAGGGTCTCGTTGTACAGCTCTGGCTGGCCTGGAACTGGCTTATATAGACCAGGCAGGCCTCCAACTCACAGACATCTATATGCCTCTGCCTTCTGAGTACTGAGGTATGTACCATCACTGGACAGGCTAACCATACAATTTTTTTTAAAACAAATTTGTTACAATTTAAGTCGTTTTGTATCTTGGTCCGTGAACCACAGTGCATATGATTTGGTTCTCTCCTTCCATTATGTGGGTGGGGCTTGGGGACTCAAACTCAGGTTGTCAGTGCCTTTAATCATTGTGCCATCTACACTCTCAAGCTGGTTTGTATATACAAAACCAAAATGTGAAAAGAAGACGCCTCTATTGGATGTGAAAAGATAATTAGAGAAGAATATTCTAGAAAGCAGTCCCAGGTCAGGGAAGCTGCTGTCACTTTGGGCAGTTTCTGCCCCTCTGTGCAAGTGTTGTGGAATAATCTTTTTATACACTATGTAATGTGTCTTTTCTAAGGCACCTTCTTATTGATTACATAAAAAGCTAAACAACCACTAGACAGGCAGAAGGTATAGGTGGGACAGTCAGACACAGAGGACTTTGTTCCAATCACTTTTTTCCTCAAGTATCTTGTCAGGACATATAAAAATATCATTTGGTTATCTTCTAAATTTCAGACTAGTCTAGAAATGAAACGCTGTGACTGTAAATCTGCCCTTGGTTCTGCCTTTACTCATTCAGTCATATGCATCAGTCTTCTTATGCTTGTTTTTTTTATTTTTAGACTTTTACTTGTACTCTTTCCTTGCTTTTATGAATTCTTCATGCTGTCTTATATTTCTATCTTTCATCTCCATGAAATAGATTTGTTTCTTTAATTTTCATCTTTACTAACAAAGAAAATACAAGAAAAAATCTGTAAATTATTCAAGAAATTTGTTTCATAGTTGAAATTAATTTTATTCAAAGATCTTTTTTCTTCTTCCCATATGCAAGTGGAGTCTTAAATAGTTTGTATAGGCATATCATAGTTATGAACCTTAAAAATATAACCCTTACAGGAATAAGCAAAAAATAAGAGAATATTGAAATTAAGAGCATTTCTTCAGTATTCTTTCTAGAGAATATTGTAATGCTAAATAAAAATGACAGTATTTATAGCATAAAATATCTTGGAGTAACTCTAACCAAATAAATGAAAGACTTGTATGACAAGAACTTTAAATCTTTGAAGAAAGAAATTTAAGAAGACACCAGAAAGTGGAAAGATTGCCTATGCTCCTGGGTAGGCAGAATTAACATAGTATAAATAAATCAAAAACAATCTACAGATTCAATGAAATGCCCATCAAAATTCCAGCAAAATTCTTCACAGACCTTGAAGGAACGGTACTCAACTTCATATGGAAAAACAAAACACCCAGGATTGCCAAAACAGTCCTGTACAATAAAAGAACTTCTTTAGGCATCACAATCCCTGACTCTACAGCAGAACTTTCACACCCACATATCCACTGGACTCTGTTTGCTCACTATGGAGCCAATGGAAGGGCTCGTGTGTCCTTGGGATATCTGGTTATCTGAACCAGGTCCCTCTTTCTCCAAAATTCCTTACAAATAACTGGGTCAAGGATGGAGAAGAGCATCCTGGGTTTTAGCCCTATGAACCTACCCTATCCCCACCTCACCCCTCACCCCGTCTGGCTCAGGAAACATCTGTATACCAAGTGGCCACTTTCTACTATCTAGTCACACAACTCCTGTTTGGATGAGTATCCAGTCCTTCTCCACATATCTCTTACATGTGTGCTCTTAGCCATTTCTTAAGCTACTCCTTTTTTCCTATCTGTGGCTGGAAGGATAAAAAGCCCACCCAATGTGACCTGGCTATATCAGAGCAGGCCAACAAGGGCCAGCAAGATGACACTACAGCTAAAGGTGCTTGCCACCAAGCCTTACTGCTCATGAGTTCAATCTGCAAGACACATGGTGGAAAGAGAATGAATTCCCACAAGCTTTCCTATGGCCTCCATGTGTGGCACCTTGGCATTTGTGTATACACATGGGCACACAGACACACACACACACAAGCTATAATGGTCATGCAAGCCTTTCATATCCGTACTCCAAGAAGCAGAAGTTGGGGGATCTCTGTGAGTTCAAAGATAGCCTGATTTACCTAATGAGTCCCAAGACAGCCAGGGCTACATATTGAGAGCCTGTTTCACATATAAATACATAAATGTATGAACCTAAAAATCTAAGGACATATCAATAATTATTGCTTCCCAGACTACTCCAAGTCCTCTTAGGCCCACCCTTTTATTATCCCATCTCCTTGCATGGCTTGGACTAAAATAGGTCCAGAAATAAGACACCCATGTGAATCTGGGGATCAGATGGCGATAGCTAAAGGGACTGTACCCCTTTCATAGATTTGTTACTGAATGCCTGCTGTAAGGCAGGGTATGAGGACCCTTGGAGTCACTTGTTACCTGTCCTCAAAGCTTCAGGTGTGATTTTAGAGGAAGGTGGCCAGGCTTCTTCAGAGGACCCCCACACTACTTGGTTTTCCTTGGTTTCCAAGACACTATGGGAGTTGTTACAGGCAATGCTCAGTGGGTATCAACTGTTTGGAAAAGGGAGTAGGCATGCCTGTCATCTGTAGGGTAAGTCCCGCCCCTTAGGGGGCATGTTTGCCTCAGGCTAATGTTAGCCTATAAATTTGGTGAGCGTGCTCCCAGATGCTGCTTCTGCTTTCCTGGTCTCCGCGGGAACGGTGGTTCTGTAAGTCTATTTCTCTATTAAAACTGTATCTATTTTGACAATCTGTCTGCATTCGCTTACGCCGTTACAAGTCATCCCACGACTTGGAGGCTGAGGCAGGAAGATTGCCATTTCTAGGGTAGCCTGGACTATGTGATGAGAAACAGCTCACAAAATTGGTGGGGAGAGGGCTGCTTTGGGGATACTCCTGTGCAAGTATGATGACCTGAGTTTAAATTGCCAGCATCCATATATAAAACCTGGGCACAGCAGAGCACACTTGTAAACCCCAGCTGACAAGCAAAGAAAAGAGGGTCCTGCGGGTTCACTAGTCAGTGCACATAACTCATCAGTGAACTCCAGGTTCAGAGAGGGATCCTGTCTCAAAAATAAGGTGTAGAGTGCTATAGGAGACATGACATAGACCTCTCCTCCACATGCACACACACAAAGTTTTCTGAAAAGGGTGGGGAGAGGAGGAAAAGAAAAACAGGAGAAACTGAGGTTCAAAAGGGAAGTACACACGTCTGAGGTTTTGTAGTTCAGTGCTGTATGCATGCTGAATACCTTAGGTTCAAGTCCAGAAATGTCAAAAATGAGTCTTGCTGGAAGGACCATACCACCATCCTGTTCTTGGGGACAGGGTTAGCCTCAGAGTGTGTGCTGGAGTCTGGGAACAGCAGAATCCAGCACAAGGTGGTCAAAGTTGGGGAATATGAATCCTATTTGGGGTGGAAGTGGAAAAGACCCACACTATTGTTCATTGCCTGATAAACCCTAATCTAGCAGGGTGTGAGTGAACAGCTCAGTCTGACCTCCAACTCATCATGCAACTAAGGCTAACCTTCAAGCTCTGATATTTCTTTCTGCCTGTATGTCAAGGCATGTTTATATGGTGCTGAAATGGATCTTGGAGCTTTGTCTACCCTAGGAAAGTCCTCCACCAACTGAGCTCCTATCCTGGTCTGCCTGTCTTCTTTGAACCAGAGTTTCTGTAATCCAGGTTGTTCTGGAACTCCTAGTTATCCTATGTTGTTAACCCCAACACTGGAATGACAGGCTTGTGTCTCATACAACTACCTTTCCAATCAATTAACACCTCTCCAGTATCCCCAGGGTCTGGTATTGGGCTACTATCATGAGAATGTGGTCACAAAGGAGGTGAATGACACAATCACCTGGGGTGTCATGCAAAGGCGCATTCCCAAAGTCACACAGTCATTGGGCACCCTGGACAGGATTGATATGCCCAGCACCAATTTTGGTTGTAAGTACTTGGATGGAATGCTGCTGTAGCAAATGGTAAAGCTGAGATTCACAGAGGGGAAGTCTCAAGCTTGGAACTTTGAGTCAGCTATGCAAAGTCTAATCTCTCAGTTCATTTCTGAACACATCCAAGTGCTAAAGGTGGGCTGAGATGAACATTGTGGAGGGCAGGTGCTGTCCCCTATCAACTGGATCTCAGGGCATTTGCAAGACCATGGTGCCTCTTCTGGTATGGGACATCAGTGAGATGAGGGACAGGCACATGCAGACGTGTTTTCTGTGCACATTTTGGTAGGTAGATAACTATATCTCCTGGGCTGTGTATCTGCTCATGGAAGTGCGATGTCTTGCAATTAGTTGGAAAGGCCAAACTCTCTGAAGTTTCAAGGGTACAGCTGACTCCAGGCGTCTTTCTAATCACTGGTATCTTCAGGCAGTTCTTCATACTTTTCCATCTAGAACACTGCTCTCATCTCTGGATTTATGTATGCAAGCATACATGAAGAGAATGAGAAAATTTCCATTCTCTTCCCCTCTTTATCTATATCACCTCTCTTCTGAATTCTTTACCCTCCCCTAAACTGCCCTATATGTTCTTAAAGAGTTTTTATAACAATTTAGGCATATGCCTTGCTCCTAAATTCCAGTATCCTCAACTTGTTGGTCTCTATAAGACTCTATTTAGAAATAAAGTTGATAATCTTATTTATTTGATTAGAGTTTCACCATCTGAAATAACACAGATCACTCAACAGAGTCATCAGTCCTAGGTTGCAAGGAACATGCTTTGGTGTTTAGTAGAGAAAGTCTGGAGACTGGCTTGGAAAAAAAGGGTGGAACCCAACCCTGGGCACTCTTTGGAAAGTGAGCTTTCAACTTCTCACATAAAATGTTTTTAATGAAACAGAGGGCTAGATTTCTGGCTTTAGAAGGACAATGTGCCTAAAGGCTTCCCCTGTGGCCCCAGAGAGGCTCTTGAAAATGGTATCTTAGTTTCAGGTCACTTTTGGGTGAAGCAGTTATCAGGGGTGTAATGTCTGTATCATATGAGGTCAGCAATCCCCTATCTAAACATTCTACTGTATCCTGGTGAGCCCTGGCATTCTCTGTGATGTCACCAGTGTTAAGGCAACACCAACTGCCTTTGGGGTATTCATTCAGTGCCTATGACGTGTTGACAAGAACAGGATGCTTGGGAGACAGAATGGAGAGCATAGGGACACCAGAGAGAGGCATAAGAAAGATCACCTTCAGTCTCCGAGTCCTGCATCAAGAAATAAATGGTTCTTGGGAAAGCACAGTGAGTAGTGGGCAGGGGATAGAGGGGTGCCTGAAAAAGGAAGGATTCAGTTGATCCTTTCAGGAGTGGGGCTCAAGAGGTGGGAGTTTCTGGGAAGCAATGGTCCTCTTCTACTTTTCTGAGTTACTAAAGAGCAGACGCAGCGTCTAGGATTTCTGATGGTTAGTTTGGCAGAGAGCCCAGGATGGTCAAGGCTTCAGATGCTGTGCAGAGGGCCCTCTGCTTTTACTCTGCGTAGGAAGGAAGTACAGAGGAACAAAAGAGGCTTCAGTCCCAGCCCTGCACTTCACCCACACTGGATTTCTTTTGGTTGTGTGTCACTAAAAGCAGGGAAAGTAAAGTCCCCTGGACAAAGCTGGAGGTTCTCACATTTTACATCACAACCTTTTGCAGGGCAGGAGCCACCAATTATTGGTGCATGTCAGTGACCCCTAAGGTTTCTGAATTCCTTTTCTCTCACTAGCCTATAAACTCTCCTCTAACTAAAGTGCAAAATGGGCCATCACTCTTTTTACAAGTATTTGTTCTTGGTGACTGAGGACTCACCTGGGGATGGCCAGCCCTTAGGTATATTCAGCCTTAGCTATAAATAGTTGATCATGCCTTTGCTAACATTGTGAGGGCTGTAAAGTATTTTTCTGAAGTTTTTGACATATTTTTCATCATTACTTATGTGATGTATCTTTGTTCTGACAGGACACCCACAATCTCCAGCCACCTCTTACATTGTTGCAGTCCCGTGGATATTTCCCGGTATGTAAATTAACTCATAGAACTGATCTTCCTTCCCAACATCCGGAGCTAATTTCTTAGCATCCTTTATTTCTCATCTTATTGATTAGTTGTCTTGAGGATCTGAAGAACCATTCCTGGGAAGTGTCTGAAAAGTAAGTCTTGACCTCTGCACAGGGTAAACTAGTGAATTAGAATGAAGTAGATTCTAGTGAATCAGGGAGACCTCTAAATTGAAAGGGAGAGGTGCTGAACGGCTTCAGCTGTGACTCAGGGAAGGCTCCTGGAAAGGGCAGCTTGGTTTTGGTGAACTGGGAAAGAGCTATCTATCAGATAGGTGATGATCCTAAGAGTTTCTTGTCTGGACATTCTACTGTATCCTGGAGAGCCCTTGACATCTTCTATGAATTAACCAGTGTCATGGCAACGCCATCTGCCCTTGAGACATTCATTGTTTATATAGTTCACCAAGAGACATGATGGCAAGACTAAGCATACCAATTGGCTGAGAGGTTTTTGGTTTTCTAAGAAGAAGGTGAGACTCAAATTGGACCTTCTAGAAATGGGGTTTGGTAACTGGGACCATCTGAAGCAATGGGCCTATGCTGCTTCTTTGAATTCCTAAAGAGCAGACCAAAATTGGATGATTTCTGATGGTTAGTTTGGCAGAGAGTTAGGAATGGTCAAGGCTGCAGCTGCTGTACTGAGACCTCCTTAATATAATTCTGAGTGGAAAGAATGCCACCAGGAGACAGTGTCACTAATAAGTTGTCAAGGTCAGGTTTTCTGCACCTCATCCTCAGTGGATTTCTGTAGGTTCCATGAATATCTGATGTGCGTATCAGGGAGGGAAGCTCCCCATCCCTGCACTCAGGTCTGAGACATTCAGTTGCTGTTAGTCTTAGACACAGGTTAGCTGGTCTGAGGGGTGTGAAGCACCAGGGACTCCAGAACCTTCCTACTTCTCATCAGAGATGAGCTGATATTTTCAAACAAGCATGACTGGGCTAGCTTATATCTGCCAGGGCCAGTGGGGCTGTAATAAGGACTGATGTGTTGTGGGATACTTTACTCTTTTGACTTTCTTGGGGTCCTGTCACCAGGCTTCCAAATAAATCACACACAAAGGCTTATTCTTTGTTATGAATGCCTGGCCTTAGCTTAACTTGTTTCTTATCATCTTTTCTTGACTTAAATTATCCCAACTGCCTTTTGCCTCTGGGCTTTTATCTTTCTCTTCTGTAAATCTTACTTTTGAGCTGGGAGGTGGTAGTGTATGCCTTGAGTTCTAGCACTCGGTAGGCAGAGGCAGGCGATCACTGTGAGTTCAAGGCCAGCCTGGTCTACAAGCACTTGTTTAGGACAGGATCCAAAAAAAACTATGGAGAAACCCTGTCTCAAACCGGACTTGCTGAACATAGTGGACAATGAGGACTACTGAGAACTCAAGAACAATGGCAATGGGTTTTTGATCCTACTGCACGTACTGGCTTTGTGGGAGCCTAGGCAGTTTGGATGCTCACCTTACTAGACCTAGATGGAGGTGGGTGGTCCTTGGACTTCCCACAGGTCAGGGAACCCTAAATTGCTCTTTGGGCTGATGAGGGAGGGGGACATGATCGGGGGGAAGGGGACTTTGTGGGGGAGGGGGAGGGAAATGGGAGGTGGTGGCGGGGAGGAGGCAGAAATCTTTAATAAATAAATAAATTAAAAAATAAAATAAATAAATTAATTAATTAAAAAAACAACAAAATAATCTTACTTTCACTCTTGTTCCGTTGCTGCTGGGTGAGTTGGTGACTGGCCCCTTGAGTCCACCCCTCTTGTTCCTGGATTCCTTTTTCTTCTCTCAGATTTCTCCTTCTATTTATACTCTCTGCCTGCTAGCCCTACCTATCTATCCCTGCTCCTGCCTCACTATTGGCACTTCATCTCTTTATTAGAAACATCAGATATTTTAGACAGGCACAGCATTATAGCTTCACAAAATTAAACAAATGCATCATAACCAAAAGTCACACACACACCTGAAAACAATATTCCCCAACATTGATGCACATATCTAGCCACAGGGATTGTGAAAGGAAACCTGGCTTATGGGTCCCAACTTGAGGGTAGTTGTTCTGCTCTTTGTGGTCTTTAGTGGGTTCCATGCATTTCCTCTTCCTCAGGCCTCTTCTTGGGACTCAAGATGATCTCTCATGGCCCTGTACCATCTAACTGGACAAATTCACTGATGTTTATCTACCTACAGGGAGTACTGGAAAAGCATCAACCTCAACCTCGCTCACTGAGCAGGAGCAGCAGATGGACAAGGTCAATAAACTGATGCTTCAAATGATGACCAATGAGAGGAATGAACTTCATGGAATCCTGACCAGTTATACCAACAATGATTTCAACAGTGGGTAGTCATTATGTCCAGTTCTCTGATGACTATCTTGACCCTCCTGTGTCAGCCCCAGCATCCCTCATGTCACTTGAGGCTGTACATCCAAGGTACCCTCCTGCACAAACTAATTTTCCCGAGTGCATTTGAGATGCAGAACTGAAGCCTGGGTAGGAGTGAGATGCAGAACTGAAGCCTGGGTAGGAGTGAGAAGAGGACGCAGGCTGTTCTGCTTCCTCTAAATGAAATGAGCTTATGGCCTGAGCCACATTCTATGGATGGGGCAGTAGTGTGTGAGCTTAAAACATGCATGTCAAAGAGGGCTTGAGAGGTGTTGGCTTGTGGGAGAGGCTGAGTGATGAGTTTATGGTGAGCCTCTGTATTTGACTAGGTGATTTCTTGCTGGTTGCTCTAGGAGCAGAACCTGGTTCTACATGGTGCATTGCAGTATTTGACTGGAGGGCCTGGACTTATCCTGGCACCTCTCTGATCTTGTTCCTTGTACTCTGAGACAGTGCCACCTACCTGGATTTCTTTGACATTCTAATTGTATATGGTTTATGTGTGTGAAGGGCTAATAGGCATTGCAAATATGGCAGTGGCAGGTTTTGGCCTTTTCACTTCCCTCTCCCTTGATAAACCATTAAATTGCATTCGTAAAATCAGCCCTGAAGGTTCATTTCCGTATTTGTCCACTGACGAATACCTGAAGCCAAACACCAAGGTCCTGTGATGTGGGAGTGTCATATATGAATCTGTTGATTTCATTGGTTAAAATAAAGACACTGCTTGGCTGGTCCTATAGGTTAGAACACAGGTGGGTGGAGTAAACAGAATAGTATGCTGACAGGAAGAGGAAGTGAGCTCAGAGAAGCACGCAGCTCCGCTCAGAGACAGCAGCCTCCTGTCTAGCGGGCAGACAGGATGGCCCAGCTCTCTGAGGCACACTCGCCATGAAGCTCCGACTCAAGATGGACGTAGGCTAGAATCTCCCCGTAAGCGCACCTTGGGGTGCCTACATAGATGATTAGGAATGGGTTAAGAGGTTGAAGTTAATGGGCCAAGCAGTGTTTAAATGAATAGTTTGTGTGTTGTTATTTCGGGCATAAGCTAGCCAGGCGACCGGGGTGTTGGGGATGCAAACCCCGACGCCCCAATTTCAACAGTCCTGCAATCACAATTCATTATTTGGCTATACTGGCTTACCTGTCCAATCATGTCTCACCAACTCATCCTAGCACAGACTTCCCGTTTCCTTAAAAACCCATTACTGAAAAACACACCTGTTGCTTGCTCTCAATCCTTGCCTGATTCAGAGCCAGGCCCCCAACTCCATGATTGCTCCTCTGGAGCAATAAATCTCCTTTGTGCTGTAGTGTCTGAGTTTGTTCTGTACTCTCTCTGAGGGGCTCCCTTATAGTGTGTGTGTGTGTGTGTGTGTGTGTGTGTGTACACACGCACACGCATGTGTCTGTCCTTCCAGATCCTGTGAGTCAGAGATTGGTAGCAGGACTGAGGATTTGTCTGCTTCAGAGTTTTCAGGTAATATAAGTGCTGAGGCCAGGGAAGTTCCGTTTTGAACATCAGTGCCCTCATTCTTTGTGCTCACCTTGGTGACTCATTGGAATTCACTGGGGAGTTTATAAAGCCATTGTGGTGTACTGTCTCCTCTATGGAAATCCTGATTCTAACTAAGTGCAAGGAGTTTGAGAGCCCCTCCCAACATTGTCCTGTCAACTTCCAGAGCTGCTATATAGAAAGCATGGTTTGCACTTTGAATGGTCTCTGGAACTCTGACAGGGGCCAACAAAGTCTGTTTCTATGGGACACATATGTGCAATGTATTCCTGTTGGGTCCACTGTCCTCCCTCAGACCATGTTTGTTCTATACCTGATGATATTCTCCCAGTACCATGAACCAAGTACCGATGGGGGGGTACATAATTCATTTCTCAGAGGTACATCACCTAGGTGATACTGGCATGGCTAATGTGGGCTCCAATCTCAGTCTGTCTGAGGACATAGGACCTTGCAGGGACAGCTGTATTATATATAGGTAGGAGTGGCAGGTAGAGATTGACTGGAGCTCATCATATTTTGTGATAGTTAAGAAACCTCCACAGCCAGCTTCTGAGTGAATGGACACAGTTGGAGGAAAAAGTGGACATGTTGAAAGAGGACAACAGAAAGCTGCAGGAAGAGCAGATTTTCCTGCAAGAGTTCTGTGAGAAGACGAAGAGGCTCTGTCGCTCCGGTCTTCGGATTGGAGCGGAGCCGAGCGCACAGGGTCGGCGGCGATGTCAGCTACCCACCTGACCCGTCTTGAAACAAGGACCAAGGAGTCTAACGCATGCGCGAGTCAGGGGCTCGTCCGAAAGCCGCCGTGGCTCAATGAAGGTGAAGGGCCCCCTTTTATTCCAGAGGATACTGCAGTGTACCAAAGGTGAGCTTGTAACTCAGATCCAGATAGCCCTAGAAACCAGTGCAGCAGAGCTCTGCCATACCCTAGCAGACCTGCCAAGGTGTCTGTGCTTAGCTCCATGGTTTATTTATTTTGGGGCACAGATTTTCACTCTGGCCCAGGTTGACCTCAAACTCACAACCGTTTTTCCTCCACCTCCCCCAAAAGTGTCACGATTACAGGTGTATCTTATCTTGTAAGCATCTTTTCATGGCTATTTATTTTGTTGCTGTCTTTAGTTTTTGAGATCCTGTTTCACTGTGTAGGATAGTCTGGTCTCAAACTCCTGATTCTTCTGCACAGCCTCCCAAGTGCTGGAATTGTAGGGAAACAAAATTATACCCACCTGATACACAGTTTTCTTTTCTTTTCTTTTAATCTTTATTTATTTATTATGTATACAGTGTTCTATCTGTGTGTATGCCTGCAGGCCAGAAGAGGGCACCAGACCCCATTACAGATGGTTGTGAGCCACCATGTGGTTGCTGGGAATTGAACTCAGGACCTTTGGAAGAGCAGGCAATGCTCTTAACCACTGAGCCATCTCTCCAGCCCCTACACAGTTTTCTTGAACGGAAGGAAATAGGCGCAGCGATACAGTTGTGTGGACTTAGATTCTTGGTGTAAGGCAGGGGAGATGCAAATCTGAGGCCTGCTAGGATTTAGATCAGATTCGAGTCCAACCTGGGCAGCCAGTGAGGTCTATCTGTATCAAGGCAAAAACTGAGAAGGAGCTGGAGGCACAGCTGGGTGCTGCAGTGTTTCCTGGATAATCACAAGGTCCTGGATTTAGTTCCTAGAACAGCAGGCTGGAGGTACAGCTCAGTGTTAGATTACTTCCCAGGCATGTGCAAGGCCCTGGATTCGATCCCTGGAATACCACTTGGAGTGTTAAATCACTACAGTTGGGGTAGATGGACGATACCGAGGAGGGACCATGTATTGGTTCTGTTAAAGCATCATGTGCCCTGAGCATGGACTAGTTCAGCAGTTCCCACCTTTTCTTCCCATAAGTGCTAAAATTGTTACTCTGTCTTGTTTAATCAGTATGTAGAGGTTTCTATCAGTAGCTGCTTCTCCTAGGCAGTTACATTAAAAGTTATGAGGCAATCACATTAAAGAGTAGGCAAAGATACAGCTAAGTAGCTTGTTACATGCCTCTGCTGCTCTCTCTCCCTAAAACATTAGTTTCTTTGGCTTTGGAGCATATAATTGCATATCATCCATAGCACTGAGAATACCCAACTTCCTTTGGAATTGAACTTATGGCAGCAGGAAAGGTCAGCATGTGACTTGGTGTGTTGGCTCCAGCGTGAAGTATAACAGCTGGGGAATGTGATAGTGTAGACTCCTTCCTGTGTGCTCTTGTGTGGAACCAGCCATTCAAAGTACTTCTTTTCCTCCCCAAGACAATGAAGTGGAGCAGGAAGACCTGGCTCAGTCCTTGAGCCTGGTGAAGGATGTGATTGGAGCCGTGGACAGCAAAGTGGCAAGTTATGAGAAGAAAGTCCGTCTCCGTGAGATTTACACGAAGACCGATAGCAAGTCGATCATGAAGATGAAGAGTGGGCAGATGTTCGCCAAGGAGGATCTGAAACGGAAGAAGCTGGTGCGGGATGGGAGTGTGTTTCTGAAGAGTGCAACAGGAAGGCTAAAAGGTAAGACTGCTTCCATGTCTGGGTGCCTGAGGAGAACAGGAAGAATCCAGATGCTTCTGAACTTCACCACCAGGTTTCTTCTAGAGAACTATACCCAGACATCACCCAGGGCAACAACCATTTAGTAATATGTCAAAAAAAGACTCACTTGAAGTGATTTACAAAGCCCTATGAAATGTGGCAGTAAGGAAAAGATACACTCAGGAAAAATGGCAAATTGATTTAGAACACAAAGGATCAAATTAATACATATCCTGTATACTGTTGCAGTGACGTGTTCCCCCAGAGAGGTGCTGAGTGGCCACTGTGGGATAGGGTCAGTGGCAGAACTGTCTGAGTCAGGGACTGTGAGTCCATAAGAATTGAGAATTTATCACTCCCCAAGACCTTCTGAGACCTTAGAGAAAGGCAAGTCTAACTCATTTCAACTACATTCCTCATTACTTTGATTCATGTCTGTCATTTTTCTCTAAAGCAAACTAGATCATTAAAAGTAACTTGTTCATTTTATTTATTATTTCTCAATTTTCATCAGTCACCTACAATAAGTTAAGGAAGTTAAGCATTTTTGTTTTTAATTATTGAGTACATCTTACTTTTAGGAAAGTGATTGGTTTCATCAGAACTTTACTAGATTGGCATCCTGCCTCTGTGAGCTCTACCCTCACAGCAGCTGCTGGTGTTCCCGCCACAGTCCTGGACTAGGTGAGCTGAGGATGCAGAACAGGCCATGGGTGTGCTGTTGTCCCAGTAGCACACTGAGATGAGAAGGAACATTTCCTTTCCCGTCTCATCAGGAACGATGCCATAGGTCTTCAGTCAGAGCACTCAGGTGCTTAGCCTATTATGTATGCGTAGGACAGTAGTACAGAAGTCCCCTCCAGGCAGCGGACTTCAGACCTGCAAGAAGAGGGTACTTCTGTAGTGTGGTTGGGGCCAGAATGAAGAGGGAGCATGAGTGGCCATGGAGGTCAGTCTTGAAGAGAGCCTGGAACCTAGAGTGGTTAATATTCAGGAGGATGCCTATATGTTTTTCTTTGGGTTCTCCTTCTTATTTAGCTTCTCTAAGATCACGTATTATAGGCTCAATGTCCTTTGTTTATGTCTAGAAACCAAATATGAGTGAGTACATCCCATGTTCCTCTTTTTGGGTCTGGCTTACCTCACTCAGGATAGTGTTTGCAATTTCCATCCATTTGCCTGCAAACTTCAAGAAGTCCTTGTTTTTTGCTGCTGAGTAGTACTCTAATATGTATATATTCCATACTTTCTTCATCCATTCTTCCATTGAAGGGCATCTAGGTGTGTTTTCTATCGCAACAAAGACTTATCTCCCCAACCCTGCCACAGGACAATTCTCTGTGACAAAGCTCAGTCTGAGACTCCAACCAAATGAAAAAAAGGCCAAATTCCCAAAGAGAAAACTCATGGTCACAGCCATTAATACGGGTCCCAATCACAGGGAACCGATCAGAGTTCAGGATGACCAGAACTGGGCAGGGGAGGCCCCAGAGACTTTGGCAGCTCTGTAAGGGGATTTGGTGCAAAGAATATGTTCTGAACCCTCCAACAGAGACTGCTATGACATGTTCATACTGCCAATATTATGAGCAGCTTGTTCTCTCATCATCCCTCTTTGGGGACACCTACCCACACCTCTCATCCATTTATTAATTTATTTCCAGATAATTTTTAGGAGTAGCCCTTTATAAAGTACAAGTTTTCCATTGCTGTTTTTTTACACCATTTACTTTATTCATGCCTTTGGCCCATATAATTCTACCCACTCAAAGGTTTTCTCCTTCCTGCTTTGCATGAACAGCCTAACTAGTCTGTTCTGAAGCAGGGAGAGGCTGAAGTGTGTATCCTTAAAAACATATTGAAAGACTGAATGGTACTAAGGTGTCACGGCCATGTGGCAGACTCAAGTGCAAAACAACAAACTCCAGCTTGAAAGGAAGACCACCTCACTGTGAGGAAAATAGAGAGCTGAGAATCCAGGGAAAAGACGTTCCTTACTCAATACCTTTGTGTATGCCTGAATGATTATCAACTCCAGACTCAATATGTTCATGTTAATAAAAGGGAAAACTTTAAACATCTCAAGTATGAGAATAATGAAATCTACCAGTCCTCATCTCCAACATTATAATCAAAAGAGTCTGTAAATACTTTCCAGTGTTACAAAATCATGTTTCAAAATCTCAAAGCTTCCACGGCAATAATTAAAGGTATATCTTTTGCCTTTATTTTTCAATTTCCGTCTCTGGAGGCTAATTTAGAATACTTCTCCACAACAATATAAATTTCTTTGTGCCCCATCTTACATGATTTAAAGCTAACATCTAGGATGCCCTTGCTTTCAAATGTAGACTTTTGCCTTTCTAAATCTTGCTTGCCAGTAGGGCTGTGTAGTGAGCGCATTTACAACCTCACACACTATTTCCAGCCATCTACCATTTGTACCCACATCACACAAAGTGCACATAACATCAGCAACAGTACTTCAGTGTGACTAATAACGTCTCTATGTTTAAAAGTTACCAAAAGACTAAAAGTAAACTCCCCACTGAAAAATCCCCTTGAGACCATCATCCAAGCTTCAACAATACTCAAGATGGTCTGACTGCTTGAATCAGTAAAAAGGGAATGTTTGAGTATATGGACTTTATGAATGGTAATTAAATCAATTCCTATCTATGGTAGTTGTGTACAAACAACACCACGAGATTAGAAAAGGAAAGGGTGGCTAGACACCAAGTGCTCCTGTGTGGAGAACTCATTTCAGCATCTGTCTTACCTTGGGAGCAGGACAGTAGAACTGGGATCTGCTGGGACTTCTGTGACTCTGACTGCCTTTCTCTTGGACCCTGGGTGAAAAGTGGCCTACTTAGCATATTCCTTTTGCAAGTAAAAAGAGATACAAATTATAACAGGAGGCCAGGCCCATCTTAATTAACATTTCAAATCAAGGACTCTGAGCTGCTATTTTAAGGACTTGGGGGGAAAACACACACACAACACACACAAACTCAGTAAAACAACAACAACAACAAAGCAAGGCAACTGGCTGGATGGGGTAAAGCCAAGCCTATGGAGGCCTAATTTACTGAGCATTATTAGACTAAGTTTTTTTGAAAAGGATAGCAAAGAGAGAAATGGATTTCTATACAGAGCGATGAGAATTAAGAACCTAAGCTCATGTCTTTTAAAATGGGAGCAGCTGTGTCTCATTTTATTTTCCTAAGTAGGTTATTCTACAGTGAGAAATCAGACAACAGCTCTAATAGTGGCTACTTCTGATGTCTTGCAGAAATACTCATATCAGCCAGGCGGTGGTGGCACATGCCTTTAATCCCAGCACTCGGGAGGCAGAGGCAGGCGGATCTCTGTGAGTTTGAGACCAGCCTGGTCTACAAGAGCTAGTTCCAGGACAGGCTCCAAAACCACAAAGAAACCCTGTCTTGAAAAACCAAAAAAAAAAAAAAAAAGAAATACTCGTATCATTTCATTCTTACACATACCTACCTCGTCCAGAAAAAAAAGAAACATCTTCCCTTAACCCTTTGTATTGCTAATGTGCTTATCTATAAATGGTTTGAAATAGGAAGGCACTGAATACTTGGAATCATTAAGTGTATCTGTACAGAAATCAAACTGGATTCATCAGATCCTAAAAGGCTTTGTAGGTGTTTTTTATCTCTAAGTGTTTTTGTTCTACTTTCGTGTGCCTGGACGAGCCTCAGAAGGATGAACCTGGAATGGTCTTTGAGTCATCAGTCAACTTGAAGGGAAAGAAAATACTATACATCAGTCATTAATATAGCATATTACTGTGCATGTTAACATAGTGTATTCCTGTGCCTTCAGTACCAATCAAGAATAGATTATTGTAACTTTTTCTTTGTTGTAACACATGTTTTAAGCCAGATGGGATATGAATTATACATAAAAATGTCACCAAAATGTACGTCTCTGAAGAATTGGAACTTCTAAATGTTTTACTCCAGGTCTGATGACCCACAGTCATAAACACAGTCACTACCCAAGGGAATAGTCCTGGAGAGAGGTTTCAATTATTCAGTTCCCATGAAAAAATTTAGCTGCTCAGAAGTTTCTCCCACCCCATCCTATGGTGATCATAATTCAGACACTTTATTGATCGTGTTCTATAGTCAAAATTATAAGAACACAATGCCTTTAGTTTTCTTTAATACGAATGATGGTCACAGTCTCTGCTTACACACTGACAATACTGATACCAAATGATCTTGCGTATTTTGCTATGATCATGTTATTGAAGAGGGTGCTTATGCCGGAGGGGCTATAGAGTGTGCTCCAGCTCACCCTCTGGAAGGATAGAAGCTGACAGACTCTGAAAACACAGAAGGTATCTACTCCCATCGCCGTGCCTCTCATCATCTCCAGTTCCAGCAGAACAGCTGAAGCAGGATCTTAGATGCAGGCATTTCTTTGGATTACCAAGGTGTAAAGAACAAGAGTCTAGATGTGACTCACACCTGCCAATGTGCTTTTTGGTCTTTATTGTACTGTGACAGGCATTCATCCCTATGTAGAGGGTACAGTCTCAAAAATCTAGTCAATCACTGAACCATTATGCAAATTTTCATGCTAATGGTAGTATTTGTCTAGTATTGTTGACTGTCTCTTTTAGTTATGTTCTTTAAGAAAAATGTATATGAATGCTTAATATCCATGAAATCGTGGTTTGAACATGTTAGACATGGGCTGGGAAGATAGGTCAGAGAGTTTGATCCTCAGAACACACATATGGAGTGGTGCGATTTCAGTGCCCCTAGTGAGGGAAAGCAGGTAGAGACAGAAAGACCTAGAAGCTCCAAAATGTGTTACCTGGTGTATACAGAGCATCAGCCAGAAAGCACAAGAGATGCCCTGCCTCCGAACAAGGTAGAAGGAAAGAACAGACTCCTGAGAAGTCCTTAATGTTCAGCTCTCTGTCTCTGTCTCTGTCTCTGTCTCTCTCTCTCTGTCTCTTTACTGACTCTCTCTGCCCAAATCTCACTATCTCAGAGAAAGATACCTTCTTCAAAAGGAAGATGTCAAAAGCTCATTCCACATTTTGATGTTTTTGGCACCTCCCCCAAAGTTTGAAGTTGTCAACATCCTAAGACCCTGACTAAAGGGTACCATAATTGGGCACAATTTTGGGGGCTCAGCAAAAATCTGGTATTTTACTTTTTAATTTGGCTTGATCTGTCTTAATGCTTGGGCGAAGAAATCTATTATTGGGTACAGAAAGCCTATTAACTTGGTGTGGTCTTATGCAAACCATAGCAAACCTGTACCTACACACACAAACATACACTCTTGCATATATACATTAAAATAGACAACTATTAAAACATTATGGTATTGTGCATATCCTCTAAGTACCACATGGTATCTCACTATATTTGAATTTCTGCAAAAATATACCATCAGGGGGAATGGAGAGATGGCTCAGAGGCAAAGAGCACTGGCTGCTCTTCCAGAGGTCCTGAGTTCCCAGCAACCACATGGTGGCTCACAACCATCTGTGATAAATTCTGCTGTCCTCTTCTGTACTGTAGGATACATGCAGGAAGAACCCTGTATACATAATAAATAAAAATCCTTTTAAAAAATGTGCCATCAGTTTTTTTGGTTGGGAAGTACTGAAATTCACCGATTAGTTATGGAGGTGGAGAAGCCCGTAATCAATTAGCAATATCATCTGTCTCTGGTGAGGGTTCCCTACTCCTAGGTTGCACACTGCCAGCTTTTTGCCATGTTCTTGGGTAACTTAAGTAGTTAAAGTCCTGTTTTCTTTTTTTTTTAAAGATTTATTTATTTCTTATATATACAGTATTCTGCCTGCATTGTGGGCCAGAAGAGGGTACCAATTCACATTATTGATGTGAATTGTGATGGTTGTGAGCCACCATGTGGTTGCTGGGTATTGAACTCAGGACCTCTGGAAGAGCTGCCAGTGCTCTTATCATCTGAGCCATCTCACCAGCACCAAGCCTGTTTTCTAAATGTACAAATATTACTTATTTAGAGTTTAGATCCTACCTCACTCTGTGACTTCCTTGAAGGTCAATGTACACAATCCCCTCCCTAGGGTCATCCAGATTGGGATAACCTTCAGTAGTGCTTGAGGCCTCAGTCACCCTGACAAGGAAGGAAATGCCATGGATCATTCATTAACATACTTTATTACTATGCCATCAATGACAATCAGGTCTATACTACTGTGAGGTTTTCTTTGTTGGAATACTCATGTTTGAGGCAAGTGGGGTGTGAATTATATGTGAATAAATAATAAAATATACACAATCACACACATTTTCAGGTAGACAACAAGTATTCAGAACATAATACTTTTGGCCCAAGTGTCCCAAATTTATGTCACTCTCATTTCGTAAAATAGATTCATTCCAATAAAAAAAGTCCCCAAATCTTTATATGTTTCAGCATCAACCTAACTTAAAATTTAAAGTTCAATCTGAAAACCATCTAAATCAGTCACCATTTGTTCTTGGATAAATTGGGATTACACCGACTGGGAACTGGTGTAATCAAACCATTACAGACATGACCCAACATCCCAGCGCAGGAGCAGTATGAATGAAGGAAGTGGTAATGGACTCTGAGCAAGTCCAAGTGCACTCACCTTTATTGACTCAATTCTCTGCCATGTGAATTCAATAGAGCAGAGACCTTGCCTTTGAAGCTAGGTGAAAGGCTGCCTTGGTGTCACTGGGCAGCCCTGTCTCCCAAGGGAGTTTCAGGTCGTAGTCCCACCTCAGTAGAAACTTTATTCCTTGGTCATGTACTTACAGCCATTTTGGAGTAGAAGTTCATTTTTGTTCATCTATTAATCTGAAAGCTAAGTAAATCCCAAGGTGGCCTCCTGGGTGGGTTCTGTGGCTCACCAGGGGATCTGCTGAAAGCTTCTAGCAGGAGGCCTCTGCATTGACCCCCAGGAGCTAGAAGAAGCTTCCACCACCCCCACCAGAGCTCCTTGGAGCTATGCCTGAAGCAATGCAGAAACTCTAGAACAGTTCAGTGAGCTGAGCAATGATGAGATTGAGGAGGGCTGGGAAGAAAGGTTTGGGCCCATTCCTTTGAAACAATTGTCATGCCCTGGCTGCTTGAGGTATGATGTGTGTGGCAATGGTGAGCATCCCTGAGAAGTGTGTAAGGTCATTTCTAAAAAGCCACTAGCCCACACTTACTAATAATCTCAGCATTGGACAGCTGACTGACCACACTTTTCTCATTTTTTGTACTATTAAACTAAGAACTTACGTCATATTCTAATTAAGAACTCTGTCTTTGAGGGTTTCTCTATCTTTCTGCATTTACTATATATGTTCATGAGAAACCTGAACTGTTTTAGAAACATCTTCATGCAAATATCCAACCCTTTAAAACTCCGAAGGGTAATACTCAGAAAACATTGGAACACAGGAACAATGCAGTCAAGGTCATTGACTCTGTGTGACAGAACCTTTTCCAGTTCCCAGTAATGTGCTCCTCACCTGCACAGCTTCTACCATGCATGTTTCTGCCCAGTCTTATCACCAACATTTGGACAGTCTCTAAGGTGATTGATTATTTGCGCCTTTCTCTGTCTATGTGAGTCTGTGCCCATGTTAGAACTTCCCTCAGTAGTCTGTCCATGGAGAGGTATGCTGTTCACAATAGCGTAAAACCTTGTCCTATGTCTACATATTAACCCAGTCTCAAAACCACTCTTAGGCTTTGGGGTTCTGGCTAAAGCAACATTCTCACTCCATGGTGCAGGTTTCTTTTTCTCTCAGACCATTAGGAATGTTTTAATAAAATATCATAACTGGGTAGTGTGTGTGTGTGTGTATGCACATGCATTTCTCAAAGCTCTGAAGGCTGGGTGATTCAAGTGCAAATGCCCGCATATTTGCTGTGTCCTAAGGACCTCAGTCCTGGTTCATAAATGGCACCCTGTCTTGGGTTATCCAATTGCTGTGCTTCAGTACTTGAGGGCATGTTTGAGGGTCAAATCAAGTGGACTTTGGTATTGACTCCCACTTAGCCACTTACTGGCTGTGAGGCCTGAGCACAGATCACTTCTCTGTGAATTCCAGCTTTCCCACTTACAGAATGTCCATAGAAACTACCTAGCAGAAATATGGTATGGATAAGAAGGAATATATTTGAATAACACAACTTGCAAGACATTGTGCACACTTTACAAATGCTTGTTTCTACTCATAAAGAATATGGTATGGAGGTTGAATGCAGCTTCAATGACTCATTCAATGTCAACCTCCTAAATGTTCTACATTGCTCTCACCAAGGTCTTCCTATCTGTAGCAGAGACCTTACAGATCCCAAGGAAAGGTGACACATTTGTGCAAACTGGCTTTCCATTGATAATGATTCTGTAGAACTTAGATATTTGGGAAGCTGGAAAATGACCATTAGGTATCTCAGAAATGAACTAATCTCCATTTAGCATCTTTCAATCTTAAAAAAAAACTGGCTTTTGCTTTAATTTCAGGTACTGTTATCCAAGGGGAATTCTCTAAGAACTCAGTTGTTTAGCTTTTATTAATTTATACAAATTATATATATATATATATGTGTATATATATATATAAGTTAATGAGACAATGTTATGTTTCTATGTACTAAAGCTTGATCTTACATGACCATCTGCCTATTTACCTTCACAGTGCCTTCACCCCTCGTAAAAATTATTCTATTTGGACGTTGATTGCTTAGATTTCCTCATGAGAGAACAAACATGTGGTACTCTGATTTCTGTGTCTAGCTTATTTCATTTAATGTTATAGCCTAATTGCATTTATTTGACTGTACAAAATTTAATTTTTTTCATAATTCAATAATATTCAATTGTGTATATATTTTCTCTATCCATTCTTCTATTTATGAACATCTAAGTTGATTCAATATCTTCGTTATTGTAAATACTTTCTCAATAAACAAAAGCATTCAGGCATTTCTTTTGTTGGTTGACTTCAGTTCTTTTGAATATACACTTGGGAATAGAATAGTTGGATAATATGGCACCTAAATTTTTGGTTTGGTTTGGATTTAAGATCTTCGCCGGGCGGTGGTGGCACACGCCTTTAATCCCAGCACTCGGGGAGGCAGAGGCTGGAGGATCTCTGTGAGTTCGAGGCCAGCCTGGTTTACAAGAGCTAGTTCCAGGACAGGCACCAAAGCTACAGAGAAACCCTGTCTCGAAAAACCAAAAAAAAAAAAAAAAAAAGACCTTCCAGGCGATGACTGTTCTTGGTTGTCAATGTGATTGTAGCTGGAATGACTTAGTAAGTCTTCTCTAGTACTTTACTGCTAGCAGTGTAAGAGGCTCTTTTACCCTTCATCACTGGTATAATAGTTCCTTCTCTGCTGCTGTGGTAAAATACTCTGAGCTAAGGCTCATGTTCTAAAGGCTTGCTCTCCAGTTCAACAGTGTTCTGTAGATAATGAGTGGATTGTTCAAGAAACTCTTTGGTTGATTCAAAGCCTGATAAGAGGCAATGAAAAGTTTTGGTGATTGGGTCGAATTGTGTAGTTATAGGCATCAGGTTGCTGAGCTCATGCCCTTAGAGTATATTTTGTTTGCTCCCTCTCCCTCCTTCCCTCCCTTTCTTTCCCACTCTCCCTCTCCCTCCAGTTCCAGCTAATATGAGATGGGTAGACTATCTCTTCCACCTGTACCCTGCCTTGATGTTCTGCCTCTACCCAGGCTCACAGTAGAAGAGCCTATTTACCATAGATGGAAACCTCTAAAACTTGGAGCCAAAATGAGACTTTCCTCTTTTTAAGTTTTTCCCAGTTATTTTTTTATAATGACACATAATTTACCAATACATTTTATAGTTACAGCTCTCCTTCCTATTATACCATACAGCATATACATTACTTAGAAAGTAAGTCAAAGGAAACAGGGGTTTAGATAGCTGAGCTAGCTTGGTTAATTCCTTTGTGAGGAAACGAAAGAGTCCAGAGTGACCACTGGAGTAGTCGTGTGTGTGTGTGTGTGTGTGTGTTTGTATGTGTGTGTGTGTGTGTGTGTGTGTGTGTGTGTATGTGTAGGTCTGAGGACAACTTGTGGGACTCATTTCTATCTTTCCAGTTGTAGGGCCTGGGTCTACCCCTGCTCCTGGGGTTCATCTTAAGGACAGTTTCTGGTCAGCCAGCTAAAACATTCTGTACAGGTATTCCCTCTGCCCCGCCTGGTGATCAGCTATAGGGCATTGTTTACTCCATCTTGGGTGTGACATTTTCCCACCTTCCTAGGAATTTCTTGTGCAGCAGCTCAGTATTTAAGGATTTCCCCAAAGTTGAATAAACAGCATTAGGCTGATCTCCTTTCGAATGTGTCCTGTGTGTTCTTTCAGTCTCCAGGCCTTTGCCAGGCTCATGTATGGTACAGGGGTGCACGACCTGTACCAAAAGGGTAACACAGAATCAGGTGTTACCATTGGAGGCAATGCTGGGATGATCAGGAATTACAGTCGGAGGCCCATCAGCAAGATTGGGAAGTAGAGGACCCCTGAGAGATTGCCCTCAGAAGGCTGACCAGCAGGTAAGAAATTGAGTGGTGAGGGTGAATTGATAATGGATGCAAGGAATTCTTTTTCAGTATTGTTGGTTAATTAAAAGGCCAATTGATAGTTCTTTTAAAGAAGCAAGGCAAGGAAGGCACCGGTATTAAAATAAGACAGCAAAAGAGTTCCTTAAGACAGTTTTCTTTGTGTAAGGTAGATTATTGCCTAATTTTTTGAGAGAGTTTAGTCCCTGGTTTCTACACACTGGGGGCTTTAATATTACTAATTGGGAGGAGGTAAAGGCTGACCTTCAAAAAGCATTGAAAGCCAGAAGAATTCCCCACAGTGATATTTTCACTATGGTGCTTAGTCAGAGATGCTCTTCTCAGTGATGATGTCAAAGTAAAAGAGCAATTAGAGAATTTGACCAAAACCTTTGAGGAGATTTAAGATGTAGAATCTGTGAGTTCTATTAAGAGTTTTGAGGAGTGGGAAGTTAAAGGTCATAAAAGGGATTTAAAAGAGAAAAAAGAAACTTTAGAAAAGGAGATTGCACTGATAAAAAAAAAGAAGTTAGTAAAAGAAGGAAAGAAAGCTTTGCAGAGCCTGTCTTTCAGAAAGAGATTTTTGTGGAGAGGTAAAATGCAGGAGGATTGTAATGCTATGGTGGGGTTTCCCCACAGCGTGACCTTGGCATGTTGGCTGGTGCAGGAAGGTACCTAGGTTTAGCAGTGAAAGACCCTCGGACTGAGTGTCTTCCCTCTGAGGAGACCCTTCCCAAGGAGGATGCAAACAGCAAGAGGTTTATTCAAATACCAGGTACCTGGGGCGACAGAGTCTCTCGGAGGACTTTGCGCATCCCCAGGCTGTGGCAGGGGATCTTTATAGCGAAAAGTGGGGTACAGAAGCGAGGAGCGTAGTTACAGGGTTTCTATTGGATGATTCAAATGGGGCCCAGGTGGTACCGGGGTGAAATTGAGGGCATGTTCTCAGGCATGTATACATCAGATAACTGTCGACCCAGTTCCTCCTTAGAGTTATAAATTTCTCTTTGGGGTCTCATTTCCTAGGGTCATAAATAACCTGCTTTGTAGCCAGAGGTCCTGACCTCACTCTGCACTTACATTTGTTTGTCGAGGGCCTTGTGAAATGTTGTTACAGCAGTTAAGCTGGGATCCTTCATAGGGGGAATTGTTTCTTTTTTTTAAGTTTGACGTATGTGCCAACTATAGGCATCCTGCTTTCCTAGGAAAACAAGATGTTCTCATGAGAGCTGGCTAGCTGGTAGGAAATAAGTTGGCCTAAAGTTGAACTCTGTAACCAGTACAAGCCTTGCTTAAATGGCATTACTGTTGCTGTAGGCTGCAAGCTTTTAGCAGGGGTCTTTCAAGCAGCACAGATTAAATTATTGATCTGCAAGGACAGAAGATCAGGCAGCATAACCCTCTGGCCTTTTAGGACATGAAGTAACTAAAAGAAGCAGTTAAGGTCTATGGAACTCATGCTGCCTTCACTGCGGCTTTAACGGAATCCTTTGCAGAACTCAACCTTACACCAGTAATTGGATGCAGCTTTGCAGGACTTGTCTTGGGGGGGAGGGGATTATTTGTTATGGAGAGGTGAAATGCAGGAAAATTGCAAAAATACAACACTGAGTAATGCCATTGCAGGTTTCTCCCAGCATAACCTTGACATGTTAACTGGTGCAGGACAGTATGCTTGTTTAGCAGCACAGATCACTTATGATCCTGCTGCTTATGCTCAGCTGTGGTAAAGTGTGGAAAGCTCTACCTAACAAAAGAGCAGGGGAACTGCTGTCTAAGGTCCTTCAAGGACCTTCAGAATCTTACTCTGAGTTGTTTGACTACCTGTTACACCTGGGAGTCGCATTTTTGGGGTTGTGGACTCAGCTATGCAGGTCATAAAGCAATTAGCCTTGGAAAATACTAACAAATAGTGTCAAGAGGATATAAGCCCCCTTAGAAATAGTAATTTAAATAACTTTATTGGTTGTGTGGAGACTTTGATGGCACTCACGTGTGGCTCAGGTAATTGTTTCTGCCCCTAGGGAGAGTCAGGTGGAGTTAGATCAAGGAACTGATTTCGCTGCAAGAGGTCAGGATTTGTAAAAAGGAATTGCCATGCTCAGGTAAAGGGAAGATTAAGCAGCTCTGGGAAAAAGCCAGGTGTGATGGCTCAAGCCTTTAATCCCAGCACTTGGGGAAGGCTGAGGTAGGACGGGTATCTGTGGGTTCAAGGCCAGCCTGGTCCATACAGTAAATTCCAAAACAGCTAGAAGCTGGACGTGTAGTGCCATCCACTTCTCCCTGGAAACTCCTATCTTTGTAATTAAGAATGATTTTCAAAAATTGCCTAGAGACCTCAATTGGGTCCGGCCCAGTCTGGGAATTCCTACTAGATTCTTTTTTTTTTTTTCTTTTTTTTTTTTTTGGTTTTTTGAGACACTGTTTCTCTGTGGTTTTGGAGCCTTTCCTGGAACTAGCTCTTGACACTTTTTGACATTTTATAGGGAAATCCAGAAGCAACCTTGTTGAAATTGGGGCGCCGGGATTGCATCCCCAACACCCCGGTCGCCTGCTAGCTTATGCCCGAAATAACAACACACAAACTGTATTCATTTAAACACTGCTTGGCCCACTAGCTCTAGCCTCTTACGGGCTAACTCTTGCACCTGGTCTAACCCATTTCTAATATTCTGTGTTAGCACCCCAAGGTGCGGGAAGATTCTAGCCTACGTCCATCCCGAGTAGGAGCTTCATCGCGTGTGCCTCAGAGAGCAGAGCTATCCCATCTGCCCGCTAGATGAGCATGGCATCTCTCTCTCTGAAGCGTCTGGCTCTGAGCAGAGCTGCAAGCTTTTCTGACCTCACTTCCTCTTCTGCCCAGTTCTGTTTACTCCACCCACCTATGTTCTAACCTATAGGACCAGCCAAGCAGTTTCTTTATTTTAACCAATGAAATCAACAGATTGATATGACACTCCCACATCACAACCTCCTTTTGTAAGTTGACACTTCAGACAAGGCAACGTATTACTTTAATTGAGGAAAAGTTTGCCTTTGCTCATATTCATTATAGTCAACCGCTTCTGTTGATAATTTTTCCCTCTCAGCATAGTGCTACTGGAGTTTTTTGGCAGTAAGGACCCATCCTATGGGTAAATGAACATGTGTCACCTGTAAAAATTGTTATCTTGTATCCATCTACTGTGCTACATGTTATTCAGAAAGGGTACAAACTTAGTTAGCAAGCCTTTGGAATGTTACCTGATAAGGTTATTACACCATATACCCAGGCAGAAATAACTTGGCTGCAAAATTTTGCTAAAGATTGGACCTTGTTTTTATGCACTAATCTCTGCAGGTTTCCCTCAGCATAACCTTGTTATTATCCTTCTGATAAGTTGATCCCCTTTTTTCAAAAATCATCCGGTATGCTTTTCTTTTCTTTTTTTTTTTGTTTTTGTTTTTGTTTTTCAAGACAGCGTTTCTCTGTAGCTTTGGTGCCCATCCCAGAACTAGCTCTTGTAGACCAGGCTGGCCTCGAACTCCCAGAGATCCACCTGCCTCTGCCTCCCGAGTGCTGGGATTAATTTTTTGCAGCCTCTGGCAGGGGCACGGAATGTGTTTACTGATGGGTCTTCCACCGGGCAAGCTGTGGTGACCTCCCCTCCTGATTTTGATATTCAGCCTGTTAATACTAAATCTGCTCAGGTGGCTGAATTGATCGCCTTACAAATGGCCTTAGAGAAATATGCTGATATTCCTTTTAACCTTTTTACTGACAGTCAATATATAAGCAAAATTCTTGCTCATTCGGAAACTGCAGCTTATATTGCCTTTGTATCTCGAGTCCAGATTCAGTTATTGGCTATTCAATCTTTGCTTTGAGCCCAATCTGTTCCCATTTACATAGGGTATTTGCAGGCTCATACTGACCTTCCTGGTCCCTTGAGCAAGGGGAATACATTGGCTGATCATCTTACCCACCAAATTTGTACAGTGAGTCAAAAATTTTATAAAGCTACAGAAAAAGCTCATAATCATTTTCATCTCGATGCTGGGTCTTTAAGATTTCATTTTAAGATTTCTCAAGAACAAGCCACTGATATTGTTAAAAAAAATGCTCTCTGTGTACAGAACTTTTAACTGTTCCCCGTTTAGGAGTTAATCCTTGTGGGCTTGCTCCTAATCATTTATGGCAAGTGGATGTTACCCATGTTCCTTCTTTTGAGCGCATGCAATATGTTCATGTAACTGTGGATACATATTCTCATCTTATTTTTGCCTCAGTCCATACAGGAGAAAAATTACGGGATGTTAGAAGTCACTGTTTCCAGGCTTTTGCATGGAACATAGGAGTTCCAAAAAACTGTAAAAACTGACAAAGGGCCAGCCTACTATAGCACTGCTAATTTTTGCTGAGTTCTCCATTTCTCATAAAACAGGAATACCCTATTTCTCAAGAACAAGCTATAGGGGAGCGAGCACATCATAAGCTCAAAGCCTATTTGCATAAAACAAAAAAGGGGGAATATGATTGCACCCCAGAGACCATTTGTCTTTTATTTTATATATTTTAATTTTTTTTGACTGTTGATGCTCAATCCCATACTGCTTCAACTGGCATTGGTGGCCAGATTCTTCCAGGATGCCTCATGTCAAATGGAAGAATCTAGCAGATGGCACCTGGTATGGTCCAGCTCCTGTACTGGTGTGGGAAAGAGGGGCTGTTTGTGTTTTCCCGCAGGATACTGACAGTCCAATATGGGTACCTGAGTGTCTGGTGTATGCTGTGGATTTTTCTGTCCAGAAGCCTAAAGACAGTACAGAGCCAAGAGATCAAATAGACATTGGCTTGTCAACTGAAGAGTTGCTGGGATCCTGAGGAGCTGGCTGTGGTGGTCCAAGTGCTAAGGATTATTCCTCTTTAAACCCATCCCATGATTATGGCAGTGATTGCTGTGGCTGCCAGAGTGGCTATGGCTGCTAGATTTTTATTAGTCAGTTGCTTCTGCTAGCACAATGGATACCTTCTCAGGGCAGGTTGCAAATGCCTTGGCCATCCAAATGGAGCTAAATTTACAAATGAATATTACAGTTAATTATGTATTGGTTGTGGTTGAAGAACGCTGCTAGGTTATACAGTAAAAGGCTTATTGCTGTTATTCACGGACTCTGGAGTGCACTATTTAAAAATTGGCTCTTGAGATTATTCTAGTTAACTATACCAGAGTTCCTTCCACCAGTGCTGAGACCTTACTTAAAGGGCTCCAATTTGCGGGCAGACTTATTAAGGACTGAGCAGGCACAGCCTCCATAAGGAGTGCTTATAGGTGCTGGAGCATCATCTTCATAGTTTCAAGGTGCCAGAGCCAAAGGCAAGCTCATGTAAATCTCTTATGTGTTCTTTCAATCTTCAGGCCCTTGCCCGATTTATGTACTGTACAGTGGCGCACCAACTGTACTGAGAGGGTAACACAGAATCAGGTGTTATACCAGTATTGGGGTCTCAGAGATCAAACTAATGTCATCAGACTTGGCAACAGGAGCCTTTGCCTACTGGGTCATTTTGCTAGCACTTGACCAAAACTTCCTGCACAGTATTTATTTAACTAGTTTTTCCTCCTAATAAACACATTGCTCAATTGTACATGCTTCTGCCTCTTCATCTGTGTAATGCCTGTAAGACTGTTTTTATTGTTGTGTTCTTATAATTTCATCTTTAGTCAGATATCATGGGTATTGGCAGTATATATTTGGCAGGAAATTGGGTCCCCCCACCCCACACACAATCCTCTTTCTTCCATCTGTAAATTCAGGCAAGTGGTTGGTAATCTCAAGCTTTAGAAAGAAGAGAACAGGAGTAACAAAAGAGATGTCTTGATGGGGGGGGGCATTTTGGGGTTAGGGAAAAACATGGTGCCAGGGAAACTCTCAGAAACCCACAAAAATGACCCCATCTAAGACTCCTAGCAATGGTGGAGATGGTGCCTGAACTGGCCATCTACTGTAAGCAGATTGGTGACTTCCTAATTGGCATCAGAGATACTCTATCCAGTAACTGATTGAAGCAGAGGCAGAGATCCACAGGAAAGCACTTTGCTGAGAGTCTTGAGGAAGAAATGGAGGAGGGATTGTACTAACCAAGGGGGTCTTGATGGGGGAACCCACAGAGACAGCTCATGGATTCTGAACCAACAGCCAGAGAGCCTGAATGGGACTGACCTAGGCCCTCTGCATGTGTGTGACCATTCTGTATCTTGGTGTCTTAGTAAAGCTTCTAACAGAGCAGAACTTCCCCTGGTAACTTGATGGAATCCCTGGCCCTGGCAGGGGAGGAGCTCAGACCTGTCTCAACTTGATGGCCATGCTTTGTGCAAGCCCATAGGATCCCTGTCCCTTTCTGAATGGAGATGGAGGAGGAGTGGATGGGGAGGGAGGTAGATGAAAAAGAAAGGGGACAGGAGGGGGGGAATTTCTTGGTATGTAAAATAAATTTTAAAATGTTATTTAAATAAAAGAAAATAGAGATGAGCACAGGTTTCTTTATAATGGAATAAGGGTGAGAAAATCTAAGAATAAAAGATAAATTGGGAACCACTGATGAATTTTAAAATCCAAGAGCACATACACATTGTTAGGTGAAAAGAAAAATGGAAAGAGAAGCAGTTAGGAAAAACTTGTATTAATCTGTTTCAGTCATTTTTGGAAAATAATCTTGGATAGAACACAAATGTGGGAGAAGTTGTACAAATGGAAGCAGCAGGAAGGATCAACTGCTGCTCAGGAGGAACAGAGATACAGAAAGCAGGTACATTGTGGATTCTGAATGTTGAATTTGCAGAAGAAAGGTTGCCCCTAAAAGGAAGCTGGCATCAGAGGGGGCTGCTTCTGATGGGGACACAAAGCAGACTAACACAAAACAGTGTCACCTTACACAAGAGTCATCAGAGAAAGTAGGAGACATTGACAGAGTAGGAGGCAGGGAGGCAAAAACAACTGATGCAGTCATTCTTTCCAAGTAAGGTCAAGGACAAAACAAGGCACAATGAGTGCCCTAAATTGTCCCGGTAAGGAGGGTACATATGGCGAAGTCACAGGATAAAATGGCTGAAGACTCAAAGAGACAGAGAGACCAGAGAGGACCAGACAGGAAAGTTGAAATTTTAGATAAGAAATTCAAGCTGGCTGGGCGGTGGTGGCGCACACCTTTAATCTCAGCACTCAGGAGGCAGAGGCAGGTGGATCTCTGTGAGTTCGAGACCAGCCTGGTCTACAAGAGCTAGTTCGGGGACCTGCACCAAAGCTACAGAGAAACCCTGTCTCGAAAAGAAAGAAAGAAAGAAAGAAAGAAAGAAAGAAAGAAAGAAAGAAAGAAAGAAAGAAAGAAAGAAAGAAAAAGAAGGAAGGAAGGAAGGAAGGAAGAAAGAAAAGAAAGAAAGAAAGAAAGAAAGAAAGAAAGAAAGAAAGAAAGAAAGAAAGAAAGAAAATCAAGCTGGGTTTCACTTTCGGGCCTAGGAAGGAAGGAAGGAAGGAAGGAAGGAAGGAAGGAAGGAAGGAAGGAAGGAAGGAAGGAAGAAAAGAAAGAAAGAAAGAAAGAAAGAAAGAGAAAGAAAGAAAGAAAATCAAGCTGGGTTTCACTTTCGGGCCTAGAAGAAAGTGCCCCATTGGAACCTAAGTGGGAAGGAATATTGCACATGGCATTGAGGAGACCAAAGACTGTAAAGCACCCACAAGAACAAGTTCTGTCAGACTGCGGAGTGCCCAGCGCTGAGTGGAACCAGGCCACATGTCTGTGTGACTTTCTCCTGCAGTGTTTGGCAGTCTGGGACTGGGAGGCAAGAAGGCAGATGACTGTACTTACCCATTCTTGGGAATTAGAATGGCAGCTCTTGGGCAAGAGAGTGTGACAATCTAATAAAATGACTGACCCTAATGTCAAGACTGCTTAGGCAAGCAAATGAAGCCCGAAGAGGGACTGACGATCTGCGACAGTGGTGTGCTATCAAGGGATGGGAAGTAATGAGACAGAGAACCAGATTTCATTAGCAGTGGAGACATGTGAGACTTCTAATGACAGGCATTTGTGTGCAGAGTCTGTTGCAGTTTGTATTGGAACTGGACGGGAAGAGAAAAGTCACAATGTGATAATTCTAGAATTAAAGATTTGGGGTATGGTTGACCTCATCCAAAGCCACATAATCAATGCCTTCAATTTAATAATATGAATAGTAAAGCTGGGCGATGGTAGCGCATGCCTTTAATCCCAGCACTCGGGAGGCAGAGGCAGGCGGATCTCTGTGAGTTCGAGACCAGCCTGGTCTAAAAGAGCTAGTTCCAGGACAGGCTCCAAAACCACAGAAAAACCCTGTCTCGAAAAACCAAATAATAATAATAATAATAATAATAATAATAATAAGAAGAAGAATAATAGTAGCACACAGTGTAAGCTTTGACTAACTAAATAGTCAAAAAGATTCAAGTGTCCATCTGTCTTTACCTTTTGATTGATTATAGGAGGACTAAGCTGTATGAGCTATAATTAGTCCTATTTTTTTCTTTTTTTATTTTATTGAGCTTTACATTTTTCTCTGTTCCCCCCTTTCCTGCCCCTCCCCTGCTGACTACTGAACTTGCCTAAAGGTGAGATGATCCTTTGAGGTTCCTGCTTCATGAAAGAATCTGCTAGACATTCTGCAGGATACAGAAGAAAAAAAAAAGGGACAAAGAAACTGCCAATATAGGTGAAACTGTCTTTGAGTTTTCCTGCTTCATAAAAAGTCTGCTGGATATTATGGGTCTGTAGACTGAAGATGATGTCCCAATGGTACAGAAAAACTTTGGTTGAATTTCAAGGCAGCGAGATGTCTGTTTATTCTAGAGTTTTGGAAGTTGTTTACAATGCATCTCCTGTTTATTTAAGTAATATTATATCCTTCTGGAGTCTTTGATGGAGTTGAAGAATTTATAATGATAGTTATAGTTTTCCTGAGTTATGATAATAGATAAAGTAAATATAAATATTGTAATTGTAATTTTTGTTTGATACCTCTTATATGTAATTTTACTCTGTTAAAGTTATAACCTTCCTTTTTTATTTAAACAGAAAATGGGAGGTGATGTGGGAGTCCCTTCTATGTGTTGTAATTGCCATTAATGAATAAAGAAACTGCCTTGGCCTGCTGATAGCGCAGAATTTAGGTAGGCAGGGAGGACTGGACTGAATGGGGAGAAAGAAGGATGGAGTCAGAGAGACGCCATGGAGCCGCTGGAGTCAGACATGCTGAGTCTTTGCTTGTAGACCACAACATTGTGGTAATAAACAGATTAATATAAATGGGTTAAATTAAGATGTAAGAGTTAGCCAATTAGAAGTTAGAGCTAATGGGCCAAGCAGCGATTTAATTAATACAGTATCTGTGAGGTTATTTCGGGATGGGAGGCTGGGATGTACAGGTGGCCTGCTGCTACTCTCTGTTGTAACTACCACCAATTTGTAAAAATCTTTTCTTCCATTAACAAGATTCATGACTAACAGTAGCTAACTGACATAAAGACCGATGTTTAGAAATCATTTGACATACATACCATAGCTATTTAACCAAACAATAGAAGTTAACTCCTGGCTAGGATCTATGACAGCTGTATACATGTTTATTTTTTATATATTCTCTCTTGGTTCACAGTACAAAGCTCAGGCTCCCTTATTGCATTTCATGTAATGGCTGTAGAAACAAGTGCAGTCTTCACTCATAAATATCTAACATAAAACCAATAGCCTCTCCTATGATATTTTTGCTCTCCTTGACCAAGAGAATAAAACCAGCCCTAAACATGCTCATTTGTGGAGTATACTCATGAGTGAGTATATATAAGATTATACTTTAAAGAAAAACCATATTAGGCACATGTAGTAAAAATCTTGCTTAGCTCAAAGTCATGAAGAACATCTATAAAATATTTCAGTAAGGTACTGAATTCCCCTGAGTGAGCATAGCTTGGACCAAGAAAACATACTTTCAAGGTACAGTCTTAACAGAGAAGCATGTTCCTGAAGTGTTTGCCTTGCTTAGTCACTAATACATAAATAAGCTAAAAGGAAGCCTGGTCATATATTGTGACTCTAGCTAAACTCATCATCATGATTGTGAGGTAATCTGAAATGACAGGCTTTACAATAAGAAAAGAATAGTTCTGAACTCAAGACCAATGGATGCAATGGCCTTAAGCATGTTATTTTACCATTCTGACTTAAGAAATCTTTATAAGAAGAATATTGTCCTCTTGAAGGCAGTGTCCTGTATCTCTTCAAAAAAGACTGATGGCCACAGAACTTCTACCTGGAAGCATGCTTTAAATATGGCAAAACCAGCTATGAAGCAAGAAACTGCTTAATCTTTAAACCAAGGACAGGACCCTGTCAAGACTCCACAACAGTACATTGGAGGATCCATTGCTCTGTTTTGTTAAGTCAAGTAGGTCACTCTCCCCAAATTCCTACCCACAGGAATGTCAGTCAGATCTTCTGAACTCGGCATCTAGAAACAGTTACTGCTTTCTGGATCTTTGGTCCCACAATAACCACGGAGAAATTTGGGACTTCCTAGGTAGTTGGAAATCTGTCTCACTTATGCTTGTCCTTCTCAGATCTGATGGCATTGGATGAGTAGGAGGCTGATAGCCTTACCAGTTTAGCAGCTTTCCCCTGACCCACACCCCCTCAAGGCTACAACCAGCTTGGTAGCTCTTGGTTCATTAGTCGTTTCCGCTTAAGAATACAGACAGGTGTTCCTCATTCACAGGCTTTGTTGTAGGGGATAAACAAGTTTCAGATATAACTTCAGAGGTTTACAGTTTTAGCACTGAAAATACAGTCCTGATGAACTCATAGGGCCATGACTGCAAACAGTTTTCTGGAGTGCTTAACTTTCTGCTGATTTTACTGTCCTAGCTTTAAAACACAGGTTAGGATAAGAGAGGGAATAGAACCCTATAGGTATGCTCAGTTTCATCCTCCTCCACTCACTCACTACCTCTCCTACCTAAAGTCAATGAATTTAGACTTAAATGTTTGTTTCATCTGGCTAAAACCATGCCCTAGGAAAAATGTTCATACTTTTTAATCCAAAGCCTTTTGCTTTGACAACCTATCCCAGTTGTTTTAAAGATACCTGCAGGTTCCTGGGACATGTTCTGCTACTGTATCAAGAAATCTGGTCTGTTGGAAACAGTCTCCAGAGCCCCTCTTTGACCCTACCTATTTTCAATCACATTTTGTAGGTTCACTCCTCTTGCTACAGGGGGCCCCCCAGATACATCAGCCTCAGCATCATCTTCGTGGATGCTAACCAGGCAAGTAATGGTATGTTGATCTCAGCCACAAGCCCACTAATAAAGGCACCATTATCTGTTAACTTTTATTAACACCTTTAGAGGATGGATGTATTCACCACCTCTGTTGAAGTAGGAGATATGATGCCTCAAGTACTTTTGAAGAACACATCATCCATCCATTTGTCATGCTACCTCCCACTCCCAAGCTCCTGGGACATCAGTGCTGGTACCACCTTCCCACACTAGAGCAGACACCTATCGAGCAACTGGGACCTAGTTTTCCAAATATGTCCCAATAAAGAGCACACCTACTCTCATGTCTCACTCTTTCAACCTTGTCTCTTTTGTACAACCAGGGTACTTATCTGTTCCATTCTTTTTTATTTATTTTTATTTTTTATTTATTAATTTATTATGTATTCAGTGTTCTGCCTGCATGCATCCCTGCAGGCCAGAAGAGGGCACCAGATCAGATGGTTGCAAGCCACCATGTGGTTGCTGGGAATTGAACTCAGGACCTCTGGAAGAACCTCTGAGCCATCTCTCCAGCCCATCTGTTCCATTCTTTCTGCCAGTCTTTTTTCTTCCCATGGCTAGCCCAGTTCATAGGGCTGGTGATAATCTATTATTTTCTTACCAGCCTTTCTTCTTACCCTCCTTAAGGAAGAGATGCTTAAGGTCTCTAGGATGACAATTAGCTGCTTTTCCACTCGTACCACCTGATAAGCCTGGGCCCACAGACTCCTATCTACCCCTTCCCCATGTTGTCCCATGCCTGCAGGAATTAGTCAGACTTGAATGTGTACCCATATACCCAAGAACTCTGGGATGTTTATGTGGAAGCCCCACCCAGCCTCATTCCTCCCATTCCAGACCCCTCCCCCTCAGAAAGCCTGTCAAGGGTCAATTCCTCCCCTGACAAGCACAGGACTGTGCTTACAATACTTATGATGCAATAACCTACCTGCCTCGTGGTTACCCCTCATGGTATTCTACTTCCTCACTGAGACCACCCAGGAGCTGCTTTGCACATTAACCCTAGACTTTTAATTCAGCTTGATCTGATTTATTGCATCTACAGAGAGACTTAATACCGGAATATGGAAACATTTCAAGTGTAAATAAGAAATTATTACATGAAGGTTTTTAAAACAATTGGATGTTATTTTAAGAAAAATGTATTCTTTTAATGTGTCTTTTTACTGAAATTGCTAGATAGCTAATTTACAGTGTGTTTTCACCACAATTTCCAGGTATCTAGTTAAAAAATAGCAGGTTTGGAGGGAGAGAGGTTTAAGCCATCCCTAGGTGAGCACTCCTTCCGTCAGGCCCCCGGCCTGGGGTGTCTGCCTTCCCTATGGCTGGACACCTGGCTTCAGACTTCGCCTTCTCGTGGGGGTGATGGATCGGGAGGGCTGGAGCCCGGCTGGTGGACCCTCGGACTTGGATAAGCTTCCAAGGGCCTCCAGGTGGGCCTGGAATCAGTCCAGGAGTTGTTGGGCCAGGCTCAGAGGTGTTGGGGATCTCCCCTTGTCCCCCGCTGTATGAATTCTGTCGAGGGATGGCATATTGTGGACCTCAGGTTGGACTGGGCCTAGTGCCCCAAGTTGGCCTGGAGACTTCGCAGCCTGAGGATCAGGCAGGAGCAGGAGCGGAGAGCAACTCAGAGGGGTCCTCCCCTGAGCCTGGCACTGTCCACCCCGGTGCAGTGAAGTTGGAGAAGGTGGAACCAAGTCCCGAGGAGTCCCAGGACATGAAAGATCTGCAGAAGGAGCTAGAGCAGTTTGCCAAGGTGCTGAAGCAGAAGAGGATCACCTTGGGGTACACCCAGGCCGACATGGGGCTCACCCTGGGTGTTCTCTTTGGAAAGGTGTTCAGCCAGACCACCATCTGCGGTTTTGAAGCGCTGCAGCTCAGCTTCAAGAATCTGTGCAAGCTGCGTCCCCCTGCTGGAGAAGTGGATAGAGGAAGCCGACAAATACGGGAACCTTCAGGAGCAATGCAAAGCGGAGACCTAGATGCAGGCTGGAAAGAGAAAGCCGACGAGCCTCGAGAACAGAGTGAGGGGGAACCTGGAGAGCATGTTTCTGCAGTGCCCAATGCCCACCCTACAGCAGATAAGCATTATCGCCAAGCAACTCGGCCTGGAGAAGGATGTGGTCCGAGTGTGGTTCTGTAACCGTCGCCAGAAGGGCAAACGATCAAGCGCTGATTATTCCCAACGAGAAGAGTATGAGGTTGCTGGGTCCCCTTTCCCAGGGGGGGGGCAGGCTGTATCTTTTCCTCTACCCCCAGGGCCCCATTTTGGTGCCCCAAGCTATGGGAGCTCCCACTTTACCACACTCTACTCTCCAGTCCCGTTTCCTGAGGGCCAGGCCTTTCCTACTGTTCCCGTCGCTGCTCTGGGCTCTCCCATGCACTCAAACTGAGGCGCCAGCCCTGCCTGGGGATGAGGTGAGCTGAGGCGAGGCAGAGAGAGGTAGATAGAAACTGGAGCCACCACAGCTTCGGGGTGAAGCTCCTTTACCGAGGAGGGGTCGCAAGCACAAAAAGGGTGGGGAAGATGAAGTTCAGTGATGCTGTTTTGATCGTGAACCTGTCACTCATTTTGTTCTTAAATAATAAATAAAGCCTGGGACACATTGGATGGCAAAAAATAAATAAAATAAAATTAGCAGGTTTGAAAGCTATAGAAGACTGGATTCCTGCTTAACTATGCTTTGGATATAATACCATGTGTTCTTGTTAACACTTAACTTTTTTTTTTTTTTTTTTCTTTCCTAAATTCAGTAAGTGCCTTTATTGGAATGAATCAGAGAGATGTTTGACAGGCGGGGAGGAAGAGTCAACATGACTGTGTAGACAGAGTTGAAGTGGCCACAATCAAGCCCCTAGAAACCAATAATCTCAAGGAAGGCGTAGAGCAAGGTCCCTTCTGAGTCACCTCAGGAATCATGACATGCCTGGATCTTGACACTTGACCTCTGGACACAGACAGGAAACATTTTTTGAAATGACACAGCTGTGCCCGTTCATGACCACTGTTCAAGAAATCAACTATTTTGTATAACAAAATTTAGAAATAAGTTATCTCTCTTTTTTTTTTTTTTTTTTTTTGTCAAAGCCTCCGTTTATTAGGGACAGGGTAACAACTTATATACCCCCTGAATGAGGGCTTGGGGAGCAGGGCACAGAAGCATGGAATCTGGCCGTGTGGTCCCAGTCACGTAACCTACATCCGGTCAGGTAGGCCAAGAAGTCAGGAGTTGCCACACCTAGTTCCCTGGATAGCTGGAATTTAAGGCAGTTCCGCTATCAGATTAGGTTCGTTAGCAATTAGCGAATAGCTAATTGGGTGTGGGGCAGGTTTTGCCAATAGGACCATTCTTAACATAATTATGGGTTTGGGGTTCCCTGCAGGCTCCCCAAGGTGATGGTTTCTGTAACAATCTTTAGGGGGGGAAACGGCTCCCAACATATTCCTCCTTTCTTATAAAAAGGCAAGTAGTTATAGGTGGAGGGCACCAAGACAGAGTCAACCATGGTGTCAGATCTAAAGGAGAAGGGACTGGGACAAGGAGAGACCCTCCTCTCGACTGGTGAAGCAATTTACCTCTTCTGGGAACAGAGGGGTGCCTTATGAGTAGCATTAGTTTCTTGGAGCTTCTCAAATAAAAGGTATCTAGTAGGATTAAAGTAAGCAGATCACAGGGCACCCTGTCTTAGGCTATGTGGAGAGCGCCCTCGTACCTAAAAACCATGCCATGTTGAGCCGGCCTGTACGGCCTCTGTATGGTTTGAAATTTAGGTGAGGATCCACACTAACTCCCGTCATTGGGCCCCTGTATCTATCATTAATGAAAAATCTGTGAGGTGCTCCTTAAACAAAAGATATGATATAATTTTGGCACCAATAACTCCATCTCCAGACAAGAAGAAAGGGGCACCTTCCAAACCCAGTATTCACCTTTTAGTCTGGCCCATGGTATGTCCTCCTTCCTAAATGCCTACTCCACAAAAAGTTACGTGTGCTTGCCTGCCATCAATTAGGGAGGTGAAAAAGGGATCAAAATCTAAAATTCTTAACATATGCATTAAACCCAAACACTTTACAGCATGTGTCAAACCTTTCCCAACATCTATAAGCAGTTACAAATATCATTAGATCAATTTCAGTAAGAGTACAATGACAACAATGTATGTCATTGTACTCTTACTGAAACACTTAACTTTTTAAAGAAGAAAGAAGCATCAAATTATCACTCCATGGATTTTAAAATATCGTGATCAATCACCAGTAATCTCCTTGACAAAAGGGTCATGCAGTTCATGATACCTTCTGACAAGAACTCCAGAGAGGTTCACTCGCACAACTAAAGAAGCCTATGAGTAGGAGAAAATCAAGTTTTACACCCTGATCAGAGCAGCGTGACTCCAGAGGGAGAAAATAAACATGATGCGTGTGAAACATAGTAAGATGGGAGGACTGTCTCCTGGTGAGATATGCTGTACTATGCCCCAGAAGCCCCTCTGACTAATGTAGTTGCTTGCAGACCTTCACTGCTAAGATACCTGTTTTATGCCTTCCAACCCAGAAACATTTTCTTCTCTTTTCTTTCCCGATCTTATCTTAGCACAATGGACCAAAGCCTAAGCTGCATGCCCTGAAACCCTAGACATTCTTTCTGAATACATCCCATTTCCCATTAGATTGTTTACAGAATTCTTTTACTAAACCCGAGAGTGTTTTTGATTATAACTTAAAAAGCCTAATTTCCCCTATTTATTCGTTGTACAAGGAGTTGGGGGCTATCTCTAGCTTGTCTACTCTATTCGTTTGTTTTGGGGTTTGTTTGTTTCATTTTTTTCTTTTCCATATTTTGATGTGATCTAATTCAAGTATCTAAGTAATGTTTATTTTATCTAAGAAGACCTGAAAAATGAAAAGATCTGTTTCCAATGATTTGGGTTTGTAAAACAAATGGAGAGGTTTTTATTTTCTTAAAGTGAGATTTGGAGCTCTGTATTCATACTAATCCTCAGAGAAATTGTTAACAATTCTGTGATCTTGAAATGTATCTTCTGGGTGGCTGGAGAGATGGCTCAGAGGAATAGAGCACTGGCTGCTCTTCCAGAGGTCCTGAGTTCAATTCCCAGCAACCACATGGTGGCTCACAACCATCTGTAATAAGATCTGGCGTCCTCTTCTGTACTGCAGGATACATGAAGGAAAAAACCTATATATACATAATAAATAAAAATCTTATTTTTTTAAAAAAAAGAAATGTATCTTCTGTAGACCACAGAATAGACTTTAGGTTTTATCACTCAAAACTTCCCTTCCTGATAATATTTAACAACTACTTTCCAAATTCACCATGCGAGCTACAATGTCTTCACATCCCCCATCCAAGGTAGGAAGGCTAATTTAAGGCCATACTTTGAAGCAAGGATTCATGATTCAGATTCTCTTGTACCAATAATATTTCCTCCTTTTTTATTTTTGGTCCTAATATTGTTTTCACTACTCATTCATACATTTGTATTTTTTCTACTCTGACAACTTTAGTGCAAATTTTTTGTCCTAACTCCTTTCTTGTTAGTGAATTCAAGGATGATTCATTTAATATTGCTATAGTCTAAACATTGTAAATTATATGTGTTATAGTCTCTGGAATGGTTTTGACTAGCTGCAGAGGGGAAATTTCAGGTGGTAATGCTACAAATAACATCAATGTTCTGTAACAGTATGTGCTAATATAGTCCCTCAGGAGGGCAGAAAAATATTTTTTTCAAGAATCCTGTGGGTTGGCTGCTATTAAAAGGTGTTGGGCAGGTGAGACTTATGTAGCTGGTCCTCTAACAGGTGAGATTACTTCTACATTGTGAGTCCAGACATACATTACTACATATTTGGTAAATATACATATTTTAATATGATTCAATACACTGTGTGAATATATGTTTACTCCACTATGCTTTGGAAAAGAAACATTAACTTTAAAAGGACAGTATACTTTTAAAGGATTATTGTTATGATAAATATGAAGTCCTGTCTTTGGAATGAAGCAAATCTCTAAAGTCAATAAATACCACATAAGAAATGGATATGTGAAAGTTAATCATTATTGTGTGGGAGGAATAGGATACATCTGATATATTAAAATTTAAGATTGTTTCTTGACCTGCTAAAGTATAGAAACATTCCCAAATGTTTTTCTGTAACATTTCTGGATGAGATTAGATTGACCAAGAACTATTCATGTACACAAAAAAACCCAGAAGATTATATCTCTAACTAAAATTTGGAGAAAATGTTTGATATGGAGTAATGGACAGCACTTCTGGGAGCAGCAGCTTTGTGATGAGCAAATACAATACTTGAGCAGAGGACTGTATATCATAGCATAGTACAAATATTCTTTACATGCTTCTAAAGTGATATTATAATAGATATACACCTGAAATTTACTTTAAGAAGTTGACTAACATCTTAAATTCAGATAAACTTCAAACAAACCAAAACAATAAGGACACATTTTATATATACAATTAACAATAATAATAAGTAATAATAATATAGGTGTAATAATAATAATGTATAGGGGTGTTCCTGAAATCTCACTGAGAAACTGCTTTTATATGAATGTCAGGTATCACCTTTTCAATCCTAAGTCCTTCACAATGTACCTGCTATCTGTCTAGTAGAACTCAAAAAAACCCCTGCATAGTAATTACTGACTATTGAGGGAACTAGATGCAGAAAGTCTACTTTAAATGTATTGAATTTGTGTGTTTCTGTATCTCTGCCCAGATTTTTCCCAGTGCTCATTTTTGATGATACAGATGAATCATGGGATTAAGTAACATAGCTTGAGAGGTTTGAGAAGGGTTTATTATGTAACTCTTTAAGCTCTAAAATGCTAAAGAAATTATGGCAGCTAGTTAATATTCTCAGACTGTGCTAACTGATGCAGAGAAGTATATTTAGGAGTGAGAGTCTCTGAAAGACACAGAGACAGTGCCACTGAATTCAGGACTGGTGATAAAACAGCATCCTGGAAAAGCAGATTCTTCCCAGTACAGTCTCTTCACAGCAGTGTAGATCCATGAAAGGAGCCAACAGACACTAATTTCCACCCTTCTGTATTTGCTGCCTTTTGTGGTTTGCTGTTATTTCAGATCTTATTCATTACATCCAATACCTACATACTCTGGGTTTACTATATTTTAACCAATGTAGCCATTCTAAAGTTATTTGATCTTATTTGAAAAGTTTAGATTAAGTACAGTTGTTCCCAGAAATTATGTTGTATTCTCCTGCTGTTTGTCTTGAGGACATTGACATACATTTTAATGACTAATAACCTGAAAAAATGAATTTTTTGCTACTTTTGGGGAGAAATGGAGACAGATATTATTTATAGGCATAAAAACCAAAGTATAAATAAAAATGATAATAATAAATAAAACTCCAAACTAAAACAAAACACCCACAAATCCAAAGATTAAACAAATAAATATGCAAACAAACAATAAACTCATAGTATAGTCAAAGGTGAATATTGTTTTTAACATTATCCTTGCACGCTTCAAGGTCAAGTACTGATGTCTCAGTTTGTTATGTTAAAACAGCCATTCTTTCGGAAGACAGCATCTCATACTATTCTAAGATGTACAGCACATGGGCCCTTCCATTCCAAGTCATTTAGGAAACTCATTAAGATATTTTATAAATCTCAGTTTTGTTGGTTCTGTTTGGATTTTTGTCTTGAATGAATTTGTTATCTTCTGTACATGAGTCTGTGTCATTGCCTCCCTGTCTTCTAACTCCCTGCCCTTGGCCCCCTGCCCCGCCCCCCAGAAACGGAAATTGCACAAGAGGCAGCACCAACAAGCCTTCAAAATCTACAGGGGGTGAGGTCATCCCTCCCTCCATTGCTCCCTCCACCGTATGACAGACAAAAGATGAGCTCAGATCTCCCAAGTGTATTCACGGTGCTGGATTACCTGTGCCTTTGTCAATGGGGTCAGCTCTGCTATGCTGCCCAGGGTAGTGCAAGGGTGCACTATTCTGACTGCTACAGCCTGTGAGGGGTAGGATCAACTCTCCCACTTTCAAGATCCTGGGACTAGCTTTTCTACCCTGCTGTAGGTGTTAAGGGATGAAGTGCAAGGAACAAGGAGGGTATCTCTTCTTCCCACACACCACAGCATGACAGACCAAGGGGCTAGCTAGCTCCTCCACTCTTGCATATTCAGGGACAGATTATGCGGATTCCCACCTGCAGGATTGGCATGGTCTCAGGATTCAGCCTGGACTGCAGTCCTCAGTATGAAGCTTAGTGGCAACAGACCTCCACATCTGCATTAGGGTCACGAACCAAATAATGACCTTTGGAAGAAGCCCAAATCAAGACATCTGACCCAGAGTTGCAAGTTGGGCATGTACCTCAATTCATTCTTCTCTTACCTCCACCTCTTCAGATCTGTCTCTCTCCTCAGCACTTGCAGTATTCTGCACCCCCCCCACTCCCATTTTGCCACTCTGAACTTACCATAAAGGTGCCCAGACTGCCTGGTGTGTTAGGTGCTGGGCAGGCTCCTGGGTGGAATTCTTTCTGTCCCAAGTCTAGAGACCGGGGCCAGGTGGCTCTAAGGTGAAATTCTGTCTGCCCTGAGTCTTATTCTTTTTTTAAAAAAAGATTTATTTATTTATTAAGTATACAGTGGTCTGCCTGCATATGTCCCTGCAGGCCAGAAAAAGGCAGTATATTTCATTACAGATGGTTGTGAGGCACCATGTGGTTCCTGGGATTCAACTCAGGACCTTTGGAAGTGCAGCCAGTGCTCTTAACCTCTGAGCCATCTCTCCAGCCCCATGACTCTCATTCTTAATAATTAAACCAGGATATGTCTTTAATCTTAATTGATATTGTGATTGTTACTATGATTAGATTATATACATTAATATATACAGCTGTCTGTCTGTTTCTCTCTATATATATGTATATAGAGATGTATATATACATATATATTCACACATACATATGTGCAGCTTAGAGTTCATACTCCCAGTGTCACACATCTTCTTGGCAGAGGCTCTACAGAATGTATCCTAATGTAGTTGTAAGTTTTCTCTGTCTTGCTTGATTCTGCCAGACAGGTTTCTTTTCTGCCCATCAGTCCCGCAACTGCTTATTAATAATCACTGAGAGGTAAATATTAAATATAATGGTTTGGCCAATGGCAGGCATTTTTGATTAGCTCTCATGCTCTGGCATCTTTTTCCTTTGGCAGCTACATGGTGTTTCTTTATTGGACAGCTGACTCACATTCCTCTTGACACCGCCCTAGTTTGTCTGTATATCTGTTTGGACTTCCTGCTTAGCTGTACTCTGTTTTGCCATAGGCCAAAGAGCTTTAATTATTAACCAATGGGAACAACATACATTCACATATATTCACAACATACAGAAGAACATCCCACCTTTTTACCCCATTTTCTGTCAAATTAAAAAGGAAGCTCATGCTCCAGACACCAGAGATAGAGTTGCTTCTACTGCTATGCCTTCCTGCCATGTTGAACTGAAGGGTCTCTGAAACCATGAGCCAAAATTACCTTTTGCTTCTTAAAGATTCTTCTGTCAATATCCTGTCATATTAACAACAAAATTATTAATATAATCTGTACATGTTCCTAATCCAGATATAAACTTTTATGTAGAGGATAATTTAATTGTGTAAAAAATTGTGGTAGGAGACTGAAATAAAAACAGATCAATCTAATCGCATTGTTTACTATTTTTTATCCTCAACACAGGAATAATTTTATCACAGAAATGAATTCTTTTAGAGTTCCTAGTATTACTAGGATAGAGTAGCTGGAGCAGATATAAAAGTATTTGAAATAAAGTATAGTGCAACCATGTAGATAGTGGTTGTAACTTTTGTTTCTGTATATCAGCAAGTTGTCCATCATTTCACGTTACTCTAAAACATCAGAAAGGTAGGTCCTAGACCAGTTTATGATCATAACTTATTCTATATAGAAAAACAGGTTAATTCCCTATTTATTATTTGGTTCCCTCATTTAAGGAATATCACAGATCACATGTCGTATATACTTTTTAGTAAAGCATTCTCATAACTACATAAAACTTTTCATGAATTTGGAGCCTGGGCTACAGTACTTAATGCTCCAGAGAAACAATTATACTCTTATTACCAGTGCAGGACTGAGTCTCCAAAGACAAACAATTCCTACAGATCTTTCTAACAAGATGCCGTGAGCATAATTAAGACTTATTGGGTGCTCAGAGACAAATAATTAGAAAACTAAATAAACGATCTGTCACACTTCTAAACAAGTTTCAGAGGAACCAATTAATAGGGACAATTAAAACTTCCTGGGTGTTAATTGGTGCTCAGCTCTGAAGTTATCTCCCAGGACTTGGTAGATAGCAAAGAGGTTTCAGTTCTGATGACAACCAGGTTGGTGAAAGGCAGAAAGGTCAATATGTAACATTATTGTTCATTAACTTATGTCTTGTCGTCTTAGCCCTTGATTTTTTACCCTACAAACAAAACAGAATACAACATAACACATTCAATTAACAACAACCAACAGATCAAATACTAAAAACAGAAAGCTGTAGGAGAAAGTGAAATTCAGATCGTCATCATGCAGAAGTCTTTCTAGATAGTCACACTGAAATACCACCTTTTGATCTGGAGAAACTGTCAAAAACTCTAGAATTCTCATTCCCTCCATGTAAAAGGAAGTTATTGATTCATCACTGAAGAATTGCACAAGATGATTATTGAGTGTATGCATGGTACATAAAAGAAATCAATACATGTACAATGTCACCATTGTGTAGTTCCCTTTTTCCTTCTCAATCCTGGGCTCACTCTTAACTGCAACTAGATCAGGTGGTTCTGGTCAATTCCAACTGATTGACTCTAGACTAAGAAGCTCTGCTCTTGGCCCTTTCCTCCAGAAAAAAATAGAAACAGATCCTATAATTTCAGTGTTGAAACTTAATTCCCTAGTATTTAAATTATCAGTCAAAACTAAGTATCTAAAGGCTTGAGAGGAGGCTCTGTGTTTAAAGTGTTTACTGCACAAGCATGAAAAATTGTGTTCAGATTCTCAGTACAAACTAAAAGCTGGGTCCTGTGGCACACATCTGTAATCTCAGGGTGATGGGGTGGACATACACATATTCTTGGTGCTTACTGATCATCTAGTCTAGCTGAAATTAAAGCCACAAACTCACTGGGAGACTAACTCCAAAATGAAGGTGGAGGCTGATAGAGGAACACACCCAACCTTGACCTCTGTCATTTACACATACATGCACAATAGAACACACATCTAAGCACACACAATTACTTATGTAGTTTTTCTTTCCATAAGACATGAGTCAAAGGTATTTTGTTGAACATAGTGGCAGAAAGAAACTAGTGAAGACAGTCAATTGCAAATATGTATTTATCAGCATTTGAGAATCCCATTGGTGCTATAGGTGACATATTTAGGTCAAAAATCCTATTCCTAGAAATTAATTGTCACAAGGTTAGACCTAATTCAGCAAGCAACAGTAGAGTCAGTCTTTATGTATGTATTAAATTCATTGATCTGAAAGCTCAAAGAATCAATCCTAAAAGAAAAAAATGCAGCAAAGCAATAGTTGGAGAGAATTAGTGTATACCAACAGAGATAAAGTTATGGGAGACAAAGAAGAAGGTTACCAAGCTAGACAGATATTCAAGCTCAAGTTTTGCAAAATCTGCAATCCAAATCTCTCAATATAAGTGTAGCTCTCACCCTTAGTTAGAGAAGCTCCTTTTATAACAGATGGAGATGATTACAGAAATCTACAAGTGATCAAAATGTATAGAACAACCGTAGGTATCCCAGCCTTCACTGGTAAACCTACAACGCAACCCCTACACCTAAGGTTGAGGGATATTGCAGGAAGAGAATGACTGTAAGAGTCAGGGGAACATCTTCTGTAATAGAGTGTCTTTCAGACATGACAAAAATGCTAGATCTATGAAATTTCAACAACATTGTCTGTGAATAAGACTTGCATAATGACAACTCCAGTTTATATGCCAATGTAGATGGAAGAAATCTCACAAAGTCCTACCCCTAGATGACGAACTTTAGGCAATAATGGCTGCTTAAGAGAATCAATTTTCTGCAGAGCTGAGGCCCCCAATAGGTTGCTCAATTCCAAGTGGTCACCTTAAAATGTGAACATTTTGGGCAGCATTAAATGGAATATATAATACATATTATATAATAATTACTTATATATGAGTGTAACAGTAATAATTAAGATATAATCAACATAAATATGGATATAACAATAACAAAAAAGTCATGAATTTGAGAAGGAGTGAAAAGATTAAGAGAAGTTAGAGGGAGAGAGAAAGGGATGGAAATGATATAAATACAGTACTTATCTATAAAATTATCAGAAAGTCAAATTTAAATTTTAAAAGAATGTATACATCAAAAACAACATTATTGGAAGAGAGAAAAGACAAGGGTGAAATGATATAATTATTATCTCAATAACTAAAAGAAATATTTTTAAAGATATCATTTTATAAGTTTCACAAAATAAATGATTATGTGTCAACAGCAGGGTTTCTTGGTCTAGAAGCATAAAGACATCAGCAATGGAGCTGTACAATTTCCTAGAAACCAGATTGCATTTTCCAATGACTAGCCAAAATGTCAGGTGAAACACAAGGTATCCTGGTGTCCAGTCATCATGGAGAAGCTTGGACCTACACTCTGGCAGGGTCTCAGGTTCATTTCCGTGTCTCCATCCTCTCACTACAGTCAATCTCACAACAAGTATTTTTGTGCAAAGATACGAAAATCCTAATTGGAATTATGTTCATCTAGTTGATAATTTAATAGAGGAATTCCTCATAAAAGAATATCCGATTTTAAAAGGATTACATTCTCTCTGTTCCTTTGTTTGTCTATCTATCTATCTATCTATCTATCTATCTATCTATCTATCTATCTATCTATCTATCTATCTATAATCTGTCTGTCTGTCTGCCTGTCTGTCTATCTATCTATCATCTATCTCTACATCTATCTACATGTCTTTCTCTCTATATCTATGTTTTTATCTCCCTATCCCTATATCTATCCCTATTTCTAGCCACGTCTCTCTTTGAAATAAGGTTTCATATTAGTCCCAGCTGGTCTAAAGCTATGTGTCTAAGGATGGCTTTGAACTTCTGCTCTTCTTTTCTCTACTTTCTAAGTGCTGGGATTATAAGTGTGTACCACCATGCTGGGCTTAGGGAGTGCTGGGGATTGAGCCCAGAGCTTCGTGCATTGTAGGTTAGCACTTTACAAACTGAGCTATGTCCTTAGCCAAAATTTCACTTTTAATTGAGGAAAATTAACCTAAGTAAATGTAAAATGTTTTACCAAGAAATTGTATTAGTTCTATTTTTCCTGTCTGGGAAGAATACTGGACAAAAGCAATGTAAACAAGGAAGGCTGAGCGTTTTGTTTTCTCCTGTTAGTGGTTTTATGGTACACGCCACAATGGCACTAAAGTCATGATTGCTGAAAATGAGGCAGCATTCTCAGAAAATGGACAGAGGTAAATTTGTGTGCTCAGTACATTTTTTCCTGTTTTTTTTTTTTCTTCCAGTCCAGGAACCCAGTCCATGAAATGATGCTGTCCACATTCGGGAAGGTTCTTCCTGGAAACCTCACAGATGCATCCAAAAGTGCACCTGCCAGACGATTCCAGATCTGATGGCAAAGGCAGCAAAGATTAGCGACCACTGAAATAGATAAGCACAGCTTCTAAAATATTAGGCAGGCCACAAAAGAGCCTTTAGTAATAAATATTAGAGTTATCAAAAAGTCTAATAGTAATTAAGAAATAAAAGATGTAGTAATAAATGTTCTATCTAAACAAATGCTAGAAGCAAACTGATCATATTGACACTGACAAGGAGGCTGAATGAAACAGTATCACTGTAATATATATTTCTTAGTCCAACACAAATGTAAAAGAAACATTTTGATGACAGGGAAGTAGTGATAGAAAACTAAGAATATAATTTGACATCCACGTGGGGGTTGTCTTGTTCTGTTTTGTTATTAGGGAGCTTCGTGAAGCCAGTGACACCCACAAGCCTCCTCCTCTATGTCTCTCAGAAGAGGATGATTCCTACTTCATAATGTCATCTTGAAGCAAAATTATTTTTACAGGTGCCACAATACCACCTTCATAGTTTTTCTGTATTCTATGCTGACAGCATATTTTAAGAGTTTGACATTTGTCGGTATTTATAAATTTCCATTATGTATCTAGCATAGTGAACATAGATTTATTAAAGAAAAGTGAGAAAGAACTACCAAGAACAAGAGTGCCACCTAGATTTGAAGGCCTACAACCTCTGTTATTGTATGTGAGCATTGCCCCACAAAAAGAAAGAAGGTTTCTCTTAGGGTACTTTAAAGTTCCTGGATGATGAAAATAAAATTTATTTGTAATAGCCAGAACCTGGAAACAGCCTAGATGCCCTTCAATGGAAGAATGGATGAAGAAAGTGTGGAATATATACACATTAGAATACTACTCAGTGGTAAAAAACAATGACTTCGCGAATTTTGCATGCAAATGGATGGAAATAGAAAACACTATCCTGAGTGAGGTAACCCAGACCCAAAAAGATGAACATGGGATGTACTCACTCATAATTGGTTTCTAGAGATAAATAAAGAACCTTCATCTGGCGATGGATGGAGATAGAGACAGAGACCCACACTGGAGTACCGGACTGAACTCCCATTGTTCCAATGAGGAGCAGAAGGAGGGAGAATATGAGCAAAGAAGTCAAGACCACAGGGGGTACACCCACCCTCGGAGACAGTGGGGCTGATCCATTGGGAGCTCACCAAGGCCAGCTGGACTAGGACTGAAAAAGCATGGGATAAAACCGGACTCTCTGAATTTGGCGGACAATGAGGGCTGCTGAGAAGCCAAGGACAATGGCACCGGGTTTTGATCCTACTTCATGTTCTGGCTTTGTGGGAGCCTACCTAGTTTGGATGTTCACCTTCCTAGACCAGGATTGAGGGGGGAGGACTTTGGACTTTCCACAGGGCAGGGAACCCTGACTGCTCTTCTGGCTGGAGAGGGAGGGGGAGGAGTGGGGAGGGGGAGGAGGCAGAAATTTCTTTTTTTTCCAATAAAAAAAAGTAGGAAAACAGAACAAATATTCTAATAACCAACTACAGGAAGAGCAATGAAGCAACAGCAAACATTTATTCTGTGCGCCTTAGAAGTAGCGAAGGACCAACTAGGAAAGATATTTGCAGCTAAGAGAGCAGAACTGTCTTATCTGTTATTGCTCTGATGGCAGCAGACACCGTGAGGATGTTTGACAAGTCAGAGCTAAACTCTGTGTCTCTAGGATGGGCATATCCAAGCTCTTTTGCATGCCGTAGGAAACCTTTTATCCTCTATAATTAGTTCCACAATCAAAAGGCATGTCAACACCCATCCATGAGGATTAAATAATTATTTGATGATGAAAGTTCATAAGCCAATTAAAGTGCAGGCCTTTTGCTAGGGAGTCAGTGCACACAGGCACACTCTAAACTTTGCTTGATCTCTCAGCCCACACAAATCATTTCTCCAAGCCTGTCATCTCCTTAATACTACAGGAACGGAAACATGGATAGGCCATTTTAAATGTTTCTATGCTGATGCTGCCATCTAATGTCCAGATGCAGCAAAAGCAAAGTAAGAAATGGCTATTTCACAACATTAGAAGGCCTTTATTGAACACACCTGATATTTCCCAAGCAGGTGATGACTTAAGAGATACAGGGAGACAAAAAGAGAGTTTCTCATTAGTTCTGTGAAATGGTTCAAGTTGTGAATACCCTCCTGCCTTTAATTTCCAATTGCTTTAAATACCCTAACCTCAAAAGGTGGGAGTAAGACAAAAACTGAATTAATATGATAAAAGGAAATGAACAAACTGAAGGTCGCAGGCTACGTCCATAGTTAAACATTCTGTTGCTAGAACAAAACAAGTCACACTCACACCCTAGACCGTTCTGTAAACCCCAGATAGATTCCAAAGTTATCTCTTTAAGGGAACTGAAACTTTGTTTGAGGTAGGAGCAAATCTACTTCTCTTTTCTGGAAGTACAAGGCCTGGCTATTAGCCACAGCTGTTGACAATAACCTTGAGAGAGCAGGACTCTCTGGTCTAAATCCAGGTGGGACCTTTGAGGAAGAAACACAATAACCTTGAAGGAATAGAGGTTAGTTCCAACTCTCTGACCTTTGGTCAACATGGAAATAGACGCACATTTTCGGGAAACAGTGATATAGAGTCATAGGATCAGTCATAGTGGAGACTTGGAGTAACCCAATACCCTTACTGGTTGAACCAGTCATGCCCCAATGCCACCCCAGTCACCCCAGTGAACATGAGTCCTGACCAAAGCTTCGTTACTCCAGTAATCAGTGTGGGTGTATGATTGACTGTTGGTCAAGTTAGCAAAATAGCTTTTGTTTTGTTTCTTTTTTATTTGAGGGTCTTAGTTAAATAGCATTGTATATTTTCTCATTTAAATCATAGAAAAATAAAATCAATATATGAATGTACTCCATAACATCAAATTCTGTGATTAGAAATTCAGTTGCTGCCAGGAGGTGGCAGCACAGTCCTTTAATCCCAGCACTAGCACTAGGGAGACAGAGGCAGGCAGATCTCTGGTGAGTTCAAGGCCAGTCTGGTCTACAAATTGCATTCCAGGACTGGCTCCAAAACTACAGTGAAACCCTGATTCAAAAAAAAAAAAAGAAAGAAAAGGAAGGGAGGGAGGGAGGGAGGGAGGGAGGGAGGGAAGAAAAAAAGAAAGAAAGAAAGTGTGTCACCTGAAAGAAGAATGCATATCACAGGGTATATATAGTTATTTTTTCTTAACCAAGTAAAGGAAGCAATAGCAATGGTGGCAAATGAGGTAGAAACACAAATCCTACCTAAACAGCTATTCCTTTGCCTGTGACTCAGAAACATCATTGAGTAGCCTGGAACCGTAGAAACATTGCAGGTGTGTTTGCTTTCCCTGGAAGCTCTTCTAAGAGTCCCCCACATGTTTTTTCTGTGTGTGTGTGTACATGTGCATGTATGTGTATGTTCAAGCTTAGTTACATATGTGAAGGTCAGAAGAGAGCCTCAATCATCTGCTTGCATTTTCCATCTTGTTTGAGATAGAATCTCATATTGTTCACCATTATTACTGGCAGAGTAGCTGACCTACAAACTTCTAGAAGGTTCTCTGTCTCCACCTCCCAAGGAAGCTGGCTCCACAGATGTGAAATTCTGCATCAATTTTACATGAGTTCTGGGACTCTGGACTCAGGTCCTGACAGTACCCACTGAGCTGTCTTCCCAGCTCTATAAGCTATTTTTACTCTATTAACCAGCTGAAGTGGATCTAGGTCCTCTTCTCTGTAGGAAGTTCTATTGTTGAATTGCTATCAGAGACATCCTAGTTCAAAATAATCATATTTTAAAAGTCAGAAAACCTCACTATACCTAATAAATAAATATAAACTTGGTCCCCATACAGGATGAATTTTTATCACAATTGCAAGGGGAGGAGACTGTACCTTCCAACAGCCGAAAGGGTTCTCAGCTTTAAAAAAAATCAGACAGTTAAAACACCAGGTTAACTACACAATTGAAGAATCACAAACTAGAGGATGAAAATATAAGACTCTCTGGTACTGTTTTATCATTTTATACAATTAAAGACATTGGATTGGGTACCAGAGTTTTCAGTGGTAGACCAGTTAGGAGACAGAGAAAATGGGGAGACAGTGAGCACATAGTTGAAGCTTGCCCAGCACTGTGACAAAATGTCAGTGGATTACCAGTGACACAGGAGTGTGTGCCATGGTTGATAGGAAGTCTGAAAAAAAATCACAGATTCAAAGAACCTTGCTGTCAAGTACAGCCCAAGCTTGGATAACTTTTTAAGGTAACAAGCAGTCACTTTTTTATTTTTTTACCAAAAGTGGCAAGCACACTCATATCTGAGATTGCTCATCCTAGCTTCCATCTAATTGTTTAAAAAAATAAATTACAGAAGTTAAATGGAAGAACTTTCTGAGCTACAGTATGAGTCCGTTTTATGTTCCCCTCTTGGCACTGTTCTGTTTCCTTAGCAACTTGGCTCAGAATCCAGGCTTTCCTTCCGAGATAATTGCAGCATACAGTCTTGTTTATGTGTCCTTTGACCTGTCTGGGTCTGCAGCTCCTGAGAGAGCCTGAGCAACCAGTCTGAACCCAAACCAGTCTATCCTCAATCATGGCAAAGTGCTGTATTTAGAGGGACTCCAGCACTTGAAGCAAGTCCGACTGCGCTGTGAAGAAAAGAAGACTATAATACTGTTTTACATCAGGGTCTAAAGACCAGGCATGCTGAACCATGATGCTGTTCTACAACAAGGTTTCCAGACCAGGCATGCTGGACCATGGATGCTCTTTTACATCAGGATTTCCAGACCAGGCATCCTGGACCACGATGCTGTTTTATACCAGGGTCTCCTGACCAGGCACGTTGTAACCCAGCGACCTCATTGTGAAATCCTTTTGAGCAGGGCTTGAGATAGATCCACAGTCTGGTTTTTCCTTGTATCACTACAGCATACTTCACGTGTTTTTATCTCCTCAGTTATAGATCTTGTTAAGAGGCATATAATTGAAATAATTATATTTCATACTATATACAACCAGCATAATTAAAAATAATGATAGATTCTGATTTCTTTCAAAACGTCACTTTCAAGTAAAGTCTTTTCAAAGTAACCAGAATATTTTATTCTTTGAACATTTCATACAAGCATCTAAGACATTTTGATCAAATATAGCTCCTTCCTTGTTTTTTAGCTTTTTAACGTTTTCAAGTTGGCAGAAAGTTAGTAAAGTTGTCTATAAACTTCCTCCAACTATTGTTTATTTTGTTTTGATGTACAAACAAAAAAGCTAGCATAAAAATAAATTATACAGGAAGAAAACTAAATAAATGAGAAAAAATTTAATTGAAATTACTTTCACTCTAAGCAAAGTCTTCTGCCTCTTATTTTCAATTTTATATGTAGGAAAAAAGGATATACATGCTACAATGTACCACTCATATCTGTTGTTTCTGTATTTATTAGATTTTACTTTGCTTACAGTAATAAATATATTTAAGAGAGAAAACACACTTATGTAGTGAGTTTTAACATTCGTAGTTACATGATTAAATAAAGCTTAATTACTTATTTAATAAAATAAAATGTATTTTATGTAGTAAAAATAAAAGCTATGTGGAAAGATAAGGAAGGTGCCAATTATGCCAATTACAAATTCTGCAAACTATTATGTTAGGATGATGTCTAGGTAGATTTGATCATGTCTATTAGCTTTGCCTTGAATCTATTTTCTGGATATTTTTTGGGAGGATGGTTTTTGTATTTTGTTTTTGTTTTGTTGTTATTGCTGTTGTTTTTGGAGGTGTATTTCTTGAGACAGGGTTTCTCTGTAGCTTTGGAGCCTGTCCTGGAACTAGCTCTTGTAGACCAGGCTGGCCTCGAACTCACAGAGATCCACCTGCCTCTACCTCCCAAGTGCTAGGATTAAAGGCATGAGCCACCACCACCCAGCCCCTGTATTCTGTTCTTGATGACAATTTAGTTTTTAAGGAAGAATTTAACCTTGGTGACTGTCCTGCCAATGGCTGCTTTCACCTCCTTATTCCTCAGGCTGTAGATGAGTGGACTGAGCGTGGGAATCACCGCTGTATAGAACACAGACACCACCTTATTGAGGCCCAGTGAAGAGATGGCACTTGGACGCACATAGATAAAAAAGAGAGTCCCATACAAAATGGAAACCGCTGTGACATGGGATGAGCAGGTGGAGAAGGCTTTCCTCCGCCCTTCAGCAGAGCGTATCCTCAGGATGGCCATGAGGATGTGGAAGTAGGAGATTAAGATGGTGGTGCTGCTGACAACCAACACAGCTCCAGCCACAATGAACACCAACAGCTTATTGATTCGTATGTCCACACATATGAGGGAGAGGATTGGAGACATGTCACAGAAGAAATGATTGATAATGTTGGAGCCGCAAAAGGGAAGTCAGAAAGCAGCTGTAGTGTGAGTCATGGTGTTGAAGAAACCAACAGCATAGGGTCCCATCACCAGCTGTATGCAGAGTCTCTGGGACATGGCCACCGAGTACAACAGTGGGTTACAGATGGCCACATAGCGGTCATAGGGCATGGATGCCAAGAGAAGGCACTCGATGGCCACAAAGAACCCAAAGAACCATTGCTGCAAGGCACAGCCCATAAAAGAGATGACTTTCCGTTCTGCAAAGAAATCCGTGAGCATCTTGGGGCCCACAACTGATGAGAAGCAGATGTCCACAAATGACAGGTGGCTGAGAAAAAAGTACATGAGAGTATGAAGACGAGAATCTACACGAATGAGAATGATCATACCCAAGTTTCCTGTCATAGTAACCAGGTAAAGCAGTAGAAAGAGCAAGAAGAGGAAGACCTGTAGCTTAGGGTGGTATCTCAAGCCAATGAAAATGAACTCTGTGATCCTTGTGTAGTTGTCATATGCCATCTGTAAGGTTGGTCTCTATGGAAAGAAAAATGAAAAACTATAGGAGAGTCATGTCTCTCAATAATACACAAGAGAAGAAACTACAGACTGAAGCTACAGCACTGAATTTTAGGCTTAACAAAATATACTAACAAATCAAATATGTGTTATCAGAAGAATAACATGAGCTAAAATATTATATAGAAAATGAGGGTGTAGTATGAAAGGGTTCAATTACCTGTAAAATCATCCACCGCCTTTTCAGTCAAAAGGGAAAAGCATTGTTGTTATTTTCATTAAATTTTTAAAAGAATTCAAGGAAAGGTAGTTCTCAATATAACCTTTTCAAACTAGACATAAAAGTGGTGATTTGTGTTTGGGTGGAAGCTGAGTGAAACAACACCTTACTTAGTAAATGTCAGACTCTAGGTTTGATCCTAATTGGAAAAGTATTTAACTGAATAAGGAGAATGTCCCTGAAAATATATAGTGTAGACACTGATCATGTCATATGAGGTTAGTAGAAATTGTGGATTGAACATGATTGAACACTCTATAAAAGCTATGAAGGAAATAAAATAAAAGAATTATAAAAAAATGACTAGGAATATAGAGATTGCTCATGGTTAGAGCACTCACTACACTTCCAGAGGATCCCAGTTCAGTTCCTAACACCCATTTTAGAATCTCCCAGACAGCTATTACTCCTGTTCCAGGAATCTGATGTACTCATCTGACTTCCTTGGATACCTGTGTACATGAGTGTACACACACATACACACACACACACACACAAATTAAAACAAATCTCTTTGAAATAAGTAATTACAAAAATAAAAACTAAAAAAATGTCATCTTTCAGCAAAATTCTACATAGAAATTTTTGAAAAATCAACTTAGATAGTTGGGGTGCTGATGGTATGGAGGAGGTGCTAAAATGTGTGGGAGGAGATAATCAAAATATATTATATGCACACATGAGATTGTCAGGTGATAAAAGTTAGCACTACAAAGGAGCTAGAACTCTTCAACAAAGCATAAACAGTGTGAAAAGTAATAAAAAATAACTGAATACAAGTTTCAGAGGGAGACTATCACATTATAAAGATCAGTCGTTAAAATCGCCATCAAGAAACCCAGAATGGAATATATATTTTTTCTGTGAAAAGAGCTCAGAATGTAGTTCAGTGGTAGAGCAAAAGCCAAGAATATTCAAGGTCTTGGTTCCATTCTCAGTGTGGCAAAAGATGGTTGTAAAAGTTGTTTTTAAAGTTTTTAATTAAAAATATAAGTTATGGAGCTCAATGAAGCAAAGAAATGACTAAATAAATTGAAAAGATAAAAGTATGCAAAAAATCTCAGTGGTAAAGATACATTTCCTTCTAGAGGACAAAACAAGCTCTTATTGTGAAAACAAACACTCACTGGTCTGTTCTTCAAGCCGGGTGACAGACACAGATAAACTCGCTGTGACATCAGAAGGAAGAGACATTTTTCATAGAGATATTTCCCACTTGTTCAGGATCCTAGCAGCATATTCTTGTCAGTGACTACACTCTTTCCTTAGTGAGAAATTTTATTTTTTCATATTAATCTCTCTATTCTTCACTGTTTGACATTACATCCATAGCTGAAATATTGCATTCTTTTGTGGAACACCTACGCTGCCTTAATAAGGTAGAACAATCTCAATTTGTGACACATGAATCAATAAAAGGAATGAGGACAAACAGGATGCTCACAGTTCTTAGTCTGTGCTTTACAAGGTGAGAATGAGTAGATGAGACTGTTTTTATGACACAATGAGTCTGAAGCTTCAAATAATGTGGGGCAATGACAAGAACTGGTCAGTGTTCAGAGGTCTGCTACCCCCAAGCTCCTTTCAGGATCAGTGCATTTGATCCCACCTACGTCAGGTTCATCATCACTGTACAGAACAAACTCTCACAGCCTTAACTGTGAAAAGGGATGCATCTAAAACACCAGGGAAGATGTTTCCTAAAAGCATTAGGAGATTGTTTTATCATCTTGACATGACTCAGTGTATCTGGGCTTTCCGCATTAAGACTTGTCTGCCGGGGAACCTAAAATCCCCCAATATCCTAACGCAACCCTACACGTTTTTGTAGAATACAAAAAAACAGTACACCTAATAGTGAAGTGATTGTTAAATCCAAAGAAATGGGGGAAATCCTGCTTGGGGATAAAGTTTGCCTAAAAATTATGCTGTCATGTGTAGCTCCCTTGTGATCTTCAACAGGAGATCATCTCTAAGTACAAAGTAGCCTAGAAAAACTTTACAGATGCCAACACACACACACACACACACACACACACACACACACAATGAGAGGCCCAGAAACTTTCCTTGCCCATACTGTGTGACCTAAAGAGGTATCAGTTTTGTGTACATGAAGACTGATTTAATTTTAACATAACTTCCTTCTTCTTTTTCCAGTTCAGAGTAACTTCTCAACCAATTTTAGTATAGTTGTGATGGGATAAATTATGTCTCTCTATGCCACTTTTGAAATTTTCTCATTTTTTGTTTCTTATAAGTCCATTTAATGCACCTCACACTTCTTAAAGAATAAACAAAGAGACAAAACTGAATTTTGAAGGTGACCTAACCTTACATTCAAATGGGTTTCTTTCTTCTTTGGAAGTGACAAAAATAATCAAACTTAAAATAGAACATAAACTGGGTTTCCTCTCAAAATGCAGCCGTCCTCAGTAGTGACTGTGCCTCTGCACAAAGAAGCCAGGTCTTCTAGGACTTAATTCTTATTTATTCTTGCTTTTCTCTCCAAAGAACAAGTGCATCTCATTTCTGGAACAAATTGTTGTTTATCTACATGAAATTCCCAGAAGTTACATCATTTCCTACCTTTAGAGAGCTTATGTTTCTAATGTGTGCTGCATCTTGGGAATTCTGATTTTGAATGAGAAGTACTTGCTATCATGAAAATTCTGCAAAGAAAACTCCAGTGAGAACAACTTAATTTGTTTTGCATATTTGAGTGAATAACCTTATTTTAGTGAGATAATTCCAAAATAATAAAAAAGTTTGAGATAAATCGCTTTAATAAGTAAAATAAGTAATGCATTTATACATTAGAAAAGAGTTTGATACAATGTCAGTTTAACCAAACCATAGTAATAAGTTCCTACTCTAGAACCTATTACTTTCATTGGCCATGGACTTTTGACCAGGCTTATAGTACCAGGTTTAGATTCCTTCTTGCAGAACAGTCTTCATATACAAGAGTTGTTAGACTAGATTGCCTAGCAAAAAACTGGGATCTTGGGGGTGTGGGGGGAGGGGGGGTAAGGGAAGAAGGGGAGAGAAATGTGAGAAGGGGAGGGTGGGGGGAACTTGGGGAAACGGGATGATTGGGATAAAGGAAGATTGGTTAGGGGAGCAGAGAAGCACACATCTTAATTAAGGGAGCCATCTTAGGGTTGGCAAGAGACTTGGATCTAGAGGGGCTCCCAGGTGCCCAGGGCGATGTCCCCAGTTAGTTCCTGGAGCAGCTGAGGATAGGGAACCTGAAATGACCCTATCCTATAGCCATACTGATGAATATCTTGCATATCACCATAGAAACTTCTTCTGGCGATGGATGGAGATAGAGACAGAAACCCACACTGGAACACTGGACTGAGCTCCCAATGTCCCAATGAGGAGCAGAAGGAGAGAGAATATGAGCAAAGAAGTCAGGACCACAAGGGGTGCGCCCACCCGTGGAGACAGTGGGGCTGATTCTTTGGGAGCTCACCAAGGCCAGCTGGACTGTGACTGAAAAAGCATGGGATAAAACCGGACTCTCTAAATTTGGCGGACAATAAGGGCTGCTGAGAAGCCAAGGACCATGGCCTCGGGTTTTGATCCTGCTTCATGTTCTGGCTTTGTGGGAGCCTACCCAGTTTGGATGTTCACCTTCCTAGACCAGGATGAGGGGGGAGGACTTTGGACTTTCCACAGGGCAGGGAACCCTGACTGCTCTTCAGGCTGGAGAGGGAGGGGGAGGAGTCGGGGAGGGGAGGAGGAGAGGGAGGAGTGGGAGGGAAATGGGAGGCGGGGAGGAGGCTGAAATTTCTTTTTTTTCCAATAAAAAAATAAGTAAAAAAAAAAAGAAATTCACATTTTAGTTCAGTAAAACTAAAAAAAAAAAAAAAAAAAAGAGTTGTTAGTTACTCCCATAAGAGATGTGCCACTCTCTCAGCAGGGGGTACATCCTGCCTGGGAGTTGGTGTAGTAGTTCTAACTGCTGGGCATTTATAGGACAGTAGTGTTTGTACTTGGGTAAGACCCCTGATGCCTTTTCCTTCCCTAGCAGGCTGTGCAGCATCTTCCATCCTGCTGAAAGCCACCAAGTAAGAATGAAGCTCACAGTCTAGTTCCAGCATTATTTCTCTATATATCTTGAAGCCAAGGTTTGTAATGTCTTCAACAACAAGGTCTTACCAATAAGCTCTGTTGAACAAGAAAAATGGCAAGGGTCTGTATAATTTGGGGGAGTCTCTGAGGTCTTCTCTTTGACTAACAAATCATAAGACAAAGCTGGATCCCTGGCACAGGGATTTGTGTTCAATAATCCAAAGCATCTAGGAACAACCATTTGAATGTATGATTCTTTATGAGCAAGAATATGTAGGACTTATCTTTCTATATCTGAGTATCATTCAGTATAATCTTTTCTATTTCCATCTGTTTATTTGTGAATTTAGCTAAATAAAATTCCAATATATACTTACACAGTTTTGTGTTTTGTGACCTGAATTAAGTACCTTGAGACAGTTGTACATGAGTTAAATTGTAATAAATATGTTAATCTCCCATCTCCGCCTCCCCCCCCCTCTGTGTGTGTGTGTGTATGTGTGTGTTTGTGGGGATTAGAGAAAGGAGTATATCCACTGGCAAATGAGTCACTCACCGGTCCTGCTTCTCAACAAGGAAATATTTTTAAATGATGTATTCCATTAAACTGGAAAACCTTTAAAAAGTGGATGGATGTCTAGTTTCAACCAAATCATCAAAATTAAACAAAAATGTCAACATTCTAAAGATCCCTACAACAAATGAAGAGGTAAAAATAATAATTTAAAAGATAATACTTTCGAAATAGCTTTAAAAAAATAAGTTCAGGGTCACTTAGATCCACAGTAGAATTCTCATGGAGATCTTAACTAGTCAATAAAATAGAAACATAATGAGTGCTCCGAAACTCCTTCTATTAAGTCAGAATCTTTCTAATACCAAAACACAGCAAAGACACAACAACAACCACAAACACCACCAAAGGAACAACAACATATAAAACTATGGGACTATATCCCTGACGAACATAGACTTAAAAATGATCAGTACAATTCCTGGGAACAGAATGCAAATATACATGAAAGGATTATCCATGGTAATCAAGTCAGCTTTATCCCTAGAATGCAGGAATATTTCAATATATACAACTCAATAAACATAATAATCCACATGAGTGGACTTAAAGACAAAAGTCACATAACCATATCAATAGATACAAGAAAGCCTTTTACACAATCCAACAAGCCTTCATGGTAGAGGGAACTTAACACAATAAAAGCCATACATGAGGAACATACAGACAATATCATCCTAACTCATGTTGCATTCTTTAATGCTGATTTTTAACTCCATTGAAGCTGTGAATATTTGCCTGTCTAAAACACCTGCTGGTCTAATAAAGAGTTGAATGGTCAATAGCAAGGCAGGAGAAAGGGTAGGTAAGGCTGGCAGTCAGAGAGAATAAATAAAAGAAGAAATCTGGGAGGAACAAGGAAAAGCAAGAGAGAAGAAGGAGAGAAGTTTACTAGGGGCCAGCCACCCAACTACGTAGGCAGCCATGGAACAAGAATGGAAGTTAGATACACAGAAGAAAAGGAAAAAGCCCAGAGGCAAAATGTAGATGACATAATTTAAGTCAAGAAAAGCTGGTTAGAAACAAGCCAAGCAAGACCAGGTGTTTATAAGAAAGAATAAAACTCCTTCCATGTGTAATTTATTTGGGAGCTAGGTGCTAGGTCCCCAAATGAGTACAAAAAGCCAAAAGAGTAAGAAGTGAAATGACCATCAATATTTCGCTGTTACAGCATGGGACTAGAATAAAAGAAAATCCAACTACAACTTGGAAGTCATAATATATGTGCAGAGGTCCTGATGCAGACCAGTGCAGGCTCTATGCATGATGCTACAGTCTCTGTGAGTTCATAAGATGTTGATTTAGAAGGTATTGTTTTCTTGGTGTGCTCCATCCCCTCTGGCTCTTACTTTCTTTCCAACTCCTCTTCCTGCACCATGAGAGGAGGGATTTGATGGAGAAATCCAATTTAGGGCTGAGTGCTTTTAAGTCTCTCACTCTCTGCATATTGTCTCTCTCTGGGTCTTTGTATTTGGTCCTATCTCCAACTAGTAGTCGATAAGTATGGTGGAGAGAAATTTTCTTCCTTTCCCTCTCCTTCTTTTCTTCCCTCCTTCTTTTCTTTTTAAAACAAGTTCTCATAATGCTGCCATTACAAACTGCAAGTTCAAGATTACCCTGCCTCAGCCTCTTGGTTCTAAGATTGTAGGTATGAATCTTTCCTTTCCACAGTTTACAGTTGAAGAACATCTACAGTGGACCTGCAAACACGTGCTTCTTTAAACTCTGAAATCTGCAGACATGATTTTGTTTCTGAATGTGGTTATATAATATTACATGACAAACTAGATCTTTGGAAGGAGAAGAAGAGAGTTTTGGGCTTAGAGATACAATCCATCACGAAGGAAGGGAAGTCAGGGTAGGAGCCCCAGGAAGAAACTTAAGCAGAGTCCATGAGGAAGCACTGTTTTCTGGCTTGAACACTATGGCTCACTTAGCTCGCCTTTTTATATGGTCCCAGGCCACGTGGCCAGTGGCTGGACCACTCACAGTGGGTTGGGCTCTCCCACATAAATAATCAGGAAATACTCTACAATAGGTCTTAAAGGAGGAAGATGCAGTATAGAGCAGAGGTTATTTGTACCACCTACAAGTTGAATAACTCAGAGAACTTTGCCATGTTGGCAAGGATTGTATAGATGTGTCCCTGTTCTTCTGAGGATGAAGGTACATTTGAGGAGGAACATAAAAGGCATAAATGTCTGGGTGAGGTTCCTGACTGGCAGCTGTTGAAGTACAGGGATGAAGGCTCCACAACTGCAAGGAACTAAATTTTCCAGTCAAATTCTTTCAGTGTTACATTCTTCCATAAGGAATCCAGAAAATACTAAACATCCTGACATGTTCATCTCAGTCGTGCATGAGTATAGAATGCAGTTGACAGTTGCCTGGACTCCAGATGACTAGGACTGAAATATGCTACATTAATATTGCTTTAAGTACTGTGTTTGTGACAATAAGCTATGCATCAATAACTATACACAGAATATTTTTCTTTATAATGTAACTGTTATTATTTTATTTGTAGAATTATTATAGATACAGCAGATAAGTCTGTAGTACATCCTATTTACTAATGGATTAAAAATGAGATTGCTTACAATCCAAATGAGTAATTCAGGATTAGCAGAATGACTTCTATCCTAAGCTATAATTTAAATATAAGTAATATAATCTCTAAGTTTAAAATCTATTGCAGAAAATAAAATGATCCTCAAATATCTTTCTAGGCAAACAAAACAAAATTGGTCAATTTTCTTTTTTTTTTCATTTATTTATTTATTAAAGATTTCTGTCTCTTCCCCACCGCCGCCTCCCATTTCCCTCCCCCTCCCCCAATCAAGTCCCCCTCCCTCTTCAGCCCAAAGGGCCATCAGGGTTCCCTGCCCTGTGGGAAGTCCATGGACCACCCACCTCCATCCAGGCCTAGTAAGGTGAGTATCCAAACTGCCTAGGCTCCCACAAAGCCGATATGTGCAGTAGGATCAAAAACCCATTGCCATTGTTCTTGAGTTCTCAGTAGTCCTCATTGTCTCTATGTTTTTTCCCAAGACCAGTTTTATCCCAGGCTTTTTCAGACCCAGGTCAGCTGGCCTTGGTGAATTCCCGATAGGACATCCCCATTGTCTCAGTGTGTGGGTGCACCCCTCGCAGTCCTGAGTTCCTTGCTCGTGCTCTCTCTCCATCTTCTCTCTTCAATTTTCAGAAATACCATTTTTAGTACAGATAATATCTTTCCCCTAAGAAAGCGTGGTATGGTGTCTTTATCCTCAAACTGTAGGTTTCCAAAGCACATAAAAGGTACAATGAATAAAGATATCTCAAGGAGTAGCACAAACCAGCTTGAATACTTTGCTCTCTTTCCTGAACTATATATAAGTCTCTGAGAATATTGTGTGGAGAATCCCTTTCACCTTTTGTTGCTTCTCTATACCATGAGAATCCATACTAAAATATATTCTTTTCATCTCTTTCTACCCCTACCCTTTTTACCTAAAATACAGCCTTTTATATAATGTCTTGGATTCCTGATATCTTTACTCACAAAATTCTACATATTAATTTTAATTTCTGATCAATTACTCATTTATTTTCTTTATTAACCCATACCTTCCATGAGGACTTTTATTCCTAATATGATAATGTCCAATGACATGTCAGACCCATAGGAGACACATTAGTTAAACTGATACCAGCATTTTTTATTCCCCCTCCTGCCATACTTAACAGAGTCTAGTAGTTTTTTGTCAGTGTTTGTTGCAAACTGGTAGGAAGCACAGTGAAGAAATAGAAACAGGCTAAAAGTTATTCTACAACATTTGTTATTATTTATATCCTTCACAGTATGTGAGCTAAAAGAAAACTCCTCAGGGAAGATCTTGGAAAAAATGCAGAAAGTGGATTTTTTTATTTTTTTATATTTATTTTTCCATTCAAAAATTTACACTTCTTCCCCTCCTCCCATTCCCTTCCTACTCCCCCATTCACCCTTCTCCTTCCCCCTCCCTCCTTAAGAGATGGCAGGGAACCCTGACCTGTGGGAAGTCCAAAGCCCTCTCCGCTACATCCAGGCCTAGGAAGCTGAGCATCCAAATAGACTAGGGTCCCAAAACACCAGTACATGCAGTAGAAACAAGTCTCAGTGCCTTTATCAATGGCTTCTCAGACAGCCCCCATTGTCAGCCATATTCAGAGAGTCCAGTTTGATCACATGCTCGTTCAGTCCTGGTCCAGCTGGATTTGGTGAGCTCCCATTAGAACAGGCTTGCTATCTCAGTGGTGGACCAACCTCTCAAGGTCCTGACTTCCTTGCTCGCTCACCTTCTCCCTCCTTCTGCTCTTCAGCTGGACCTTGGTTCTTATTTTGTTTTCACTTTTTTTTTAAAAGGGATTCTTTTTTTTAATATTTATTTATTTATTATTTATACAATATTCTGTCTGTGTGCATGTCTGCAGGCCGGAAGAGGGCACCAGACCTCATTACAGATGGTTGTGAGCCACCATGTGGTTGCCGGGAATTGAACTCAGGACCTTTGGAAGAGCAGGCAATGCTCTTAACCACTGAGCCATCCCTCCAGCCCCAGCTGGACCTTGGGAGCTCAGTCTGTTGCTCTGATGAGGGTCTCTGTTTCTATCTCCATCTGTCGCTGGAGGAAGATTCTATGGTGATATTCGAGATAATCATCAGTGTGATAGTGGGGCAAGGTCAGTTCAGGCACCCTCTCCTCTGCTGCCTAAGGACCTAGCTGGGGACATCCCCGTGGACACCTGGGATCCCCTCTACAGCCAAGTCTCTTGCTAACCCTAAAATGGCTCCCCTTAATTAAGATATCTTCTTCCTGCTCCTATATCTGCCCTTCCTTCATCTCCACCCTCCCACTCCCCCAAGCTCTCCCCAGTCCACTTCCTATGTATAACCCCAGTAGTACAGACAATAAGAGCAACATTAAATGAATGAAACTGAGAGGCAAAGGACACTGTCATTAAGACAAAAAGACATTCTACTGAATGGGAGAAGATCTTCACCAACCTCGCATCAGACAAAGGTCTGATCTCCAAAATATATAAAGAACTCAAGAAACTAGACATTAAAATTCTAATTAACTCAATTAAAAAATGGAGTACTGAACTGAACAGAGAATTCTCAACAGAAGAAGTTCAAACTGCCAAAAGACACTTAAGGTCATGTTCAACCTCCTTAGCGATCAGGGAAATGCAAATCAAGACAACTTTGATATACCATCTTACACCTGTCAGAATGGCTAAAATCAAAACCACCAATGATAGCCTATGCTGGAGAGAATGTGGAGTAAGGGGAACACTCATCCATTGCTGGTGGGAATGAAAACTTCTGCCGCCACTTTGGAAATCAGTGTGGCTGTTTCTCAAGAAATTGGGAATCAACCTACCTCATGATCCAGCAATATCACTCTTGGGAATATACCCAAGATATGTCTAATCATACTACAAAAGCATTTGTTCAACTATGTTTGTTGGAACTAATTGGGTCCTGGCCTTCAGCTGCTCTTCCATGCTAGAGCCTTCTAATTGAAGTTACTAGAAGCTGTGCCTTACCTGGATGATCAGAGGTGGGATTTTCACCTGCTGGCCATTGACGGCTGTGTATTTAAGCCTGCATGTTGCTATTAAAGAAGGGCTTTTGTACCCTTCTTTATTAGATTTATTAGTTATTAGATGTCCATGTGTCTGTCTGTGTGTGTGTTTCCTCAACCTCCAGCTCCTTGCCCGAAGCTCGCGAACTGGATTCTAGCGCATAGAGCGCAGACCGAGGGTGCAGCACATGGCAATGTTCATAGCAGCATTATTTGTAATAGCCAGAACCTGGAAACAACCTAGATGCCCCTCAATGGAAGAATGGATAAAGAAAGTGTGGAATATATGCACATTAGAGTACTACTCAGCAGTAAAAAAAAAAAAAAAAACAATGACATCTTGAATTTTGCATGCAAATGGATGGAAATAGAAAACACTATCCTTCTGCTCCTCATTTGGCTTTGGAAGCTCAGTCTGGTGCTTGAATGTGGGTCTCCTTCCATCACCAGATGAAGGTTCTATAATGATATGCAAGATATTCATCAGTATGACTATAGGATAGGGCCATTTCAGGCTCCCTCTCCTGAACTGCCCAAGGAATTAGCTGGGGACATCTCCCTGGACACCTGGGAACCCCTCTAGGGTCAAGTCTCTTGCCAACCCTAAAATGACTCCTTAAATAAGATATATACTTCCCTGCTCCCATATCTACCCTTCCTTTATCCCAATCATCCCATTCCCCCAAGCTCTCCCCATTCTCCCATTCTCACTTTTCTCTCCCCATCTCCCCTTCCCCCCATCCCACCCCACCCCCAGTTCCCAGTTTTTGCCCGGCAATCTTGTCTACTTACAATATCCAGGAGGATAACTATATGTTTTTCTTTGGGTTCACCTTCTTATTTAGCTTCTCTAGAATCATGAATTATAGGCTCAGTGTTCTTTATTTATGGTTAGAAACCAATTATGAGTGAGTACATCCCATGTTCATCCTTTTGGGTCTGGCTTAACTCACTCAGGATAGTGTTTTCTATTTCCATCCATTTGCATGCAGAATTCAAAATGTCATTGGTTTTTTTTTTTGTTTGTTTGTTTTTTTACCGCTGAGTAGTACTCTAATATTTATATAGAACATGAGCAAGGAAGTCAGGACCACAAGGGGTGCATCCACACACAGACAATGGGGCTGATCTATTGGGAACCCACCAAGGCCATGCAAAGATGATGATAATTATAAAAATAAGATTAAATCATAGAGTTCAATGTAGAACCTGCTATATGATCCATATGTGTGTTATTTCAATTTGTTTCACTGGCAGAAGAAATAATGTGTATAAATGTTTAACTCTTTTTTTTAATTGGAAAAAAAAAGAAATTTCTGCCTCCTCCCCGCCTCCCATTTCCCTCCCACTCCTCCCTCTCCTCCTCCCCTCCCCCCACTCCTCCCTCTCCCTCTCCAGCCTGAAGAGCAGTCAGGGTTCCCTGTGGAAAGTCCAAAGTCCTCCCCCCCTCGATCCTGGTCTAGGAAGGTGCTCATCCAAACTGGATAGGCTCCCACAAAGCCAGAACATGAAGTAGGATCAAAACCCGGTGCCATGGTCCTTGGCTTCTCAGCAGCCCTCATTGTCCGCCAAATTCAGAGAGTCCGGTTTTATCCCATGCTTTTTCAGTCAGAGTCCAGCTGGCCTTGGTGAGCTCCCAAAGAATCAGCCCCACTGTCTCCACGGGTGGGCGCACCCCTTGTGGTCCTGACTTCTTTGCTCATATTCTCCCTCCTTCTGCTCCTCATTGGGACTTTGGGAGCTCAGTCCAGTGCTCCAGTGTGGGTCTCTGTCTCTATCTCCATCCATCGCCAGATGAAATTTCTATGGTGATATGCAAGATATTCATCAGTATGGCTATAGGATAGAGTCATTTCAGGTTCCCTATCCACAGCTGCCCCAGGAACTAACTGGGGACATCGCCCTGGGCACCTGGGAGCCCCTCTAGATCCAAGTCTCTTGCCAACCCTAAGATGGCTCCCTTAATTAAGATGTGTGCTTCTCTGCTCCCCTAACCAACCTTCCTTTATCCCAATCATCCCGTTTCCGCAAGTTCCCCCCACCCTCCCCTTCTCACATTTCTCTCCCCTTCTCCCCTTACCCCCCCCTCCCACCACACCCCCAAGATCCCAAATTTTTGCCCGGCAATCTGGTCTACTTCCCATAACCCAGAGGATAGCTATATGCTTTTCTTTGGGTTCACCTTCTTAATTAGTTTCTTTAGGGTATCAAATTATAGACTCATTGACCTTTATTTATCTCTAGAAACCAATTCTTAAAGGCGTAATCCACGAACAATGCCACACCAGTTTGTAATTACTATTACCAGGGAAGTATTTATTTAAAGAGGAAAAACTTACAGATCAGATCCCAGACAACAGCTCTCTGCACAACTAGAAAAAGATTCTAGTCGCCAGACCAGCAGGAAGTCAAGAGAGAGCGAGCGGAAGGAAATAGAGGCTTTATGAATGGAGAGAAACCACGCCCCAATGGGCTGGTATCTCAGCAGCTATTGGTTGGAGGGGCGGAAAGACCTCCTGCAACAAATTCTGAGTGAGTACATCCCATGTTCATCCTTTTGGGTCTGGGTTACCTCACTCAGGATAGTGTTTTCTATTCCCATCCATTTGCATGCAAAATTCGCGAAGTCATTGTTTTTTATCGCTGAGTAGTATTCTAATGAATATATATTCCATACTTTCTTCATCCATTCTTCCATTGAAGGGCATCTAGGTTGTTTCCAGGTTCTGGCTATTACAAATAATGCTGCAATGAACATAGTTGAACAAATGTCCTTGTCATATGATCAGGCATCTCGTGGGTATATTCCCAAGAGTGGCATTGCTAATCAACTTTATATGGAATAACAAAAAACCCAGGATAGCCAAAACAATCTTATACAATAAAGGAACTTCTGGAGGCATTACCATCCCTGACTTTAAACTCTATTACAGAGCTACAGTAATGAAAACAGTGTGGTATTGGCATAAAAATTTTAACCCACAAACCTATGAACACCTCATTTTCGATAAAGGTGCTAAAAGTATACAATGGAAGAAAGAAAGCATCTTCAACAAATGGTGCTGGCACAACTGGATGTCAACCTGTAGAAGAATGAAAATAGACCCATACCTATCACCATGCACAAAACTCAAGTCCAAATGGATCAAAGACCTCAATATCAATCTGAACACACTGAACCTGATAGAAGAGAAAGTGGGAAGTACCCTACAACAGATGGGCACAGGCGATCGCTTCCTAGGTATAACCGCAGCAGCACAGTCATTAAGGGCAACATTGAATAAATGGGACCTACTGAAACTGAGAAGCTTCTGTAAAGCAAAAGACACTGTCACTAAGACAAAAAGGGAACCCACTGACTGGGAGAAGATCTTCACCAACCCCGCAACAGACAAAGGTCTGATCTCCAAAATATATAAAGAACTCAAGAAACTAGACTTTAAAATGCTAATTAACCCAATTAAAAAATGGGGCACTGAGCTGAAGAGAGAATTCTCAACAGAAGAAGTTCAAATGGCCAAAAGGCACTTAAGGTCATGCTCAGCCTCCTTAGCGATCAGGGAAATGCAAATCAAAACAACATTGAGATATCACCTTACACCTGTCAGAATGGCTAAAATCAAAAACACCAATGATAGCCTTTGCTGGAGAGGCTGTGGGAAAGGGGCACCCTCATCCATTGCTGGTGGGAATGCAAACTTGTGCAAATGTTTAACTCTTGACACATGAGTAGTACTCAATTAATTATGGAAGAATACTAAATGTGTGTGTGTGAATATTCTGTTGGAGATACTGTGAAAGCTTAAAATTAACCTGAATTTAGGATGCTTTTGTCTCAGTACCTTGTGGGCTTCACCGTGCTCTCCAGCATTCTTGCAATCCTCATTTCCTATTTCAACATCCTCCTGGCTATCTTCAGGATCCGCTCAGCTTCAGGAAGACGCAAGGCATTCTCCACCTGTGCCTCTCACCTGGTCTTTGTCATGCTATTCTATGGCTCCTTGCTTTTCATGTATTCAAGGCCTAGTTCAATCTACTCTCTAGAAAAGGACAAAGTGGCCGCCCTCTTCTACACTGTGGTTAATCCATTGCTTAACCCTCTCATCTATAACCTGAGAAACAAAGATGTCAAAGAGGCCTTCAAGAAAGCAACACAGACAATATGACCACACACATGAAGCTTATCCCCCTTTGCTAAGTGCTGTGTTAATTTATTGTCCCAGTAATTCAGTTTTGCATGTGCTCACACATTTGGACCTTTCAGTTAAATTCTACAAGAGATCCGCTAAACAATGAAAGGTTGAGCAAATGATTTTTACTTATTATTTTACACTGTGTGTGACATAATTTATTTCAATACTTATAGTTTAAAGTACTTGATTATTTAATGTTCTTCAATATTATATTTTGTCTCTTAATTTTTCTTGTTCATTAATTCTGAAATATTTAAGAGAAAAGGAATTACAGTTTCAAAGGATATAGTTTAATTTTAAGTTTGTCAAGACATTGTTGCTGCTCCCTGAGAAGAAGATTCAGACTGCTAATATTCTTGGGCATAACTGTAGGATTTTACTTTAGTATGGTGCCTCCTTCAATAAATTCTGTAATAAAGTATAAATGGAGTGTGTAGAAGCACACTTTGTAAACCACATATCTTTTATATCAATGTAGTATTAATAAAGACTTCAAGAGTTGTCTAGATTATGAGGTGCAGCGAAAAGTAACATTAAAACCCTTCATAAATGTACGAAAAAATATGAGTCCTTCTAGGTGTGTATCACCCTCGCTAGTGTGTAGTCTCCTAGGTAGAGTAGGTACTTGACAGGATCCCTTCTCAGGTCACATATAAAAATGGCTCAATGGGCGGAGGGGAGACAACTTTAAGATAAAAGGAAATAAAAGGTCATTTAGCATATATCTGTCCAGATCCAGCAGCTGCCTGGTTGTTTCTTGGGGACAAGCAGGGGAATTATCAGAGCATTTCCAGCCCTAACAAAGCTGTTTATGTTGCCATGGGAAAGCCTGGAGAATCAAGTAGCTGGTACCCCTGGCTCTGAGCCAGCACCTTCACATGAATTCAAACTTAACCCCCTAGTGAATGGATACCATAGGGTAGAAACCTTTGCCTAAGTGTCCTTTAAGAACCTACTATAATCACATTCATAGCTAAGTTCCATCAATAAATGCAGTAGATCAATCAGCATGTTATATAGTAATTTATTATTTTAGAATTCCACCAGATGGTATTTTAGGATAGTGTGGGCCAATAGCTTAAAGCAAATCCTCTGCTGCCTTTTCAGGCTGATTCTACTTATTTTCAGATAAATGAAACAATGCTCTAGACACAACATTTAAAATACTATACTTAAAATTTAGTGCTTAGCAGGTTTAGTTATTATGTTTCTAGATCAGAGATTAAAAATAAAAATGGGGTTTCTCTATCAGAGATTAAATTTTATTTTTACAATTGACAAAATGAGTACATTTATATATTTAGTAAAATTTCAAAACAGCCAATAAAAAACAGTTCATTCCATCAGGTGAACTAGCTCCAAGTTTCTCATCTTTTCCTTTATCTGTAATTGTTCTCTCATACATAATTGTTATCTTCCTTTCTTAAACCAGTTTTGACATTACACATTTTTTGTTCAGTAAGGAATTCCTACCAGTATCTATGAGAAATTACAGATTGCTGTACACATATTAATAATTCATAAGGTGTTTCCTTAATATATCTACAATACCTATTGTGCAAGGACAAGAACTGGATCAGTATTAGGAGAGACAATATATAAGCACCAATCCAATAATAAAGTACTATATTTACTTACTTCACATCCAATTACAAAATTTTGTGTTTTAAAACTGCATTGATAATATAAATTGATAGCCGAGAGCAAACTGAAGTTCAATTATTCAGCAACTAATATGAAGCAAATGAGAGAAAAGTACATTGTGTACAATTATGTACATAAATTAAGACACGACGATAAAATCCACAAAGTTATATTAAAATATGAAACTGTTACACTACTAAAGAAACATGCACACTAATGAGACATTTTCTGTTGAGTTTCAAACAATGGAAACTTTATCTTCAGATTCAAAGTTCCTTAATCGTGTCCCCATGTATTTTGTTATCACGTAGTCCTGGCCTGCAAAGCATGTGTCAAGCTAGACTTCAGAAGGAGCGAACTGAAGAGTTTTTCCAGAGCTTCCTTCACATCCTTATTCTTCAGACTCTATGTAGATCATGGAGTTCAACCTTGGGAATAAAACAGTAGAAAAGGTAGACACCATTGTGTTCCTCTCCAGGGTGTATCTGGATCTTGGGCAAGAGTAGATGTAGAGAATGGAGCCATAGCACAAGGAGGTCAAAGAGATGAGGCACTAGAAGTTTGTGGAGAAAGCCTTGATGTGGGCCTGACTGAAGTGGATCCTCAGAATGGCAACAATAATGAAGAGATGGAAGGCCATGATGAGCAGGTTGGGAGTAATGGCATTGGAGTCCGCAGAAGCACATCATAGGTGGGTAACTCTCCCTAACATCACACCCCATCTTCACCAGAATTGAGGCATTGCAGAAAAAGTCATCAATGATGCTGTCTCCAAAACGACCCCATGTAATGTGTTGTTGGTTAATTGTTCTTCATTGGTAAGTCCTCAGGTATAGGAGTGCACAACAAGACAGATGTACAACCTCCTTGACAAGACCTGTGCATTGGGCAGGTGCCTGTATGTGGCTACAGAGATCATAAACTATGTCACCTAGAAGGTATAGGCCAGTCTGGAAAAGAAGAACTGAGACAAACATCCAGCAAAGGAATTGCTTTTGTCTTCAGAGATGCAGGTCACTGGGAATTTTGGAGTATGGAAGACTAGTATCCAAGAGACTTACCACACTGGGCTGGGCACAGCATGTGTGACTTGAATTCAGCCTTAGAATTCTGGAGGATAAATGTGGCCTGAAGTTTCTAGAGCTTTCCAGACTAAATAGGTTCCAATTTGATTCTGATCATAAGACCCAGGAATTTTGAGTAAGACATTTATGATCTGATTTAGGATGTAAAATCACTTTGGAGATCATGAGTGAAGTACATATCAGAACCAAAACAAGGTGGTAGCAATAGCTAAATGATGAGGTGTTGGTTCCTCTCTCTCAAGTTGCAAAGAGGTCAAAAGTGTTCTCACTCTCCAAACATAAAACTGTTCCTCCTTTTTGTATTGTAATCACATATAAAATATCATCCTCATTGCTCTTTCCAGAGTCTCTCAATTGATTTCCCACATTCAGATGCATTAGTGATTCTAACATATTCTATTGTCCTTGTTTTCTGAGGCTTGGTTTCTCCTAGTAAAATCAATCCTTTGCATGATCATAAATGACAGAAAATGATACATACCTTAGATACACTGATTGGTAAGATATTACAGAGCTAAAGATTATTGGAACATATTATTTTCTATCTATCTGTGTTTTAATATTCATCCTCCAACATCTGATAATTCTTTCAGCCATCTCAGTCTCTAGTAATTGTGGCTGCACATTTAAATCAAGCCTTTAAAAATATTGTCTTTATTTTAAAATTCTGTCTATAGAAAGTGCATAGATTACATGTTGGAGGTATGATGTAGGATTCCCCTCTATATGCTGTAAATATGTTTTATTACCATTGGTTAATAAAGAAGCTACTTTGACCTTTGACAGGGCAGAATATGGTTAGATGGGAAAATTAATCTGAATGCAGGGAGAAAGAAGGCAGAGTCAGGCAGATGTCAGCAGCCACCAAGGAAGCAAGATGTGAGGTAACAAACCATGAGTCTCATGGTAAAATATAAAATAATGGAAATGGGTTAACAAGATGTAAGAATTAGTTAGTAATAAGCCTGAGCTACTAGGCCAAAGAGTATGTAATAGTAGGCCTCAGAATGACTATTCATAATCAGCTTCAGGAACAGGCAGGTGGAGAAAAGCCAGTCTGGGGGACCAGTGGGATGGAGAATACTTCTAGCAACAGAAGTAAAAGTTTTATCTTAGACACTTCTATTTGACTCAGTCTTCAATATTATTTTCCAAAAACAGTAATTCTGAAACATTCTGTAGATCTTTTGTACATCGAGGTGACTCTAGTTAATAATATTTTATATACAAGAAATTGTCTAAGAGCATAGGTCTCATGTGTTGTCATCACAAAGGACAAATATGTTAATTAAATTAATGGAATATTTTCACAATTTACACTTTTGCCAAAATATCCTATTGTATGTAGACTTTTGTGTGAGCATGCTGGGGAATGACTCTGGACTGCACATGTGTTCTAATGATGAGCTATCCCAATCTCCATCTATGCAACTTTTATTTATGATCTAGAACTTAATAAATCTAGTAACAAAAATTTATTAACATTTTCCTCATAGACCTTATCTCCTGGGATTCCAATTCCTTGAGGGAGTTGACACCAATTATTCCCAGTCTTTAGAAAACACTTTTCTACATTCTGTACAAAATTAAGTCAGCAAACATCTTATTAAAGTTCAGCTTCAGGATGCTATGATATAGAATTTATACTTCTGGATAACCAGGAAAGACAACAAGTGTAATTTCCAAGGTAAGTTGATCTTATATAAACAATTATAAATCTGATACTTAATTATTACATTAGCAGATGGTTATGTGGCAAATTTCTTCTGAAATGTGAATTAATGATACATAAACACCTTCAGGGGCCAGGTAACTAAAATGAAGTCAGAGACCTGGGAAAATATCATATGTTAGCCAACCGTGTATGGTGATATTTTGTTTGTGATTAACAAATAAAGCTTGCCTGAAGATCAGAGTGTGGAGCTAGACACAGTTAGCCATAGATCAGATGATGATGGCACAGACCTTTAATACCAGCACTCTGGAAGTAGATGTTTTTCTGTGAGTTCAAGGGCACCCTGGGCTACATGAGATTGAATCAGTCTAAAAGAGAAACAGATCTCATACCTTTGATCCCAGCACTTGGGATCCCAACATGAGGGAGAGGGAGACAGGGATGAGAGAGCTGGGTGGAGAGGGTGAGACAGAAACTCAGTTTTCAGTCTGAGGATTTGTAGGGATAGGATCACCCCTTTGACCTGAAGTAAGAACTAGTGACTAACTGCTCTACTTCTCTGATCTTCACACAAGCGTTATTTATTACAGGAGAAAGAAAATACCACCACACCATGAAAAATAAAATTAGGCATTGGTTGGTTATCCCACGTACGTCTTTTGCTTCAAATGGTGTTGCTTGAATGTACATGATAATGTGATTTCTGTCTAGGTAGGGGTATGGGAGTTATCATAGGGAGAGCACAATATGAAGAAAGGTTTATTGGCTAATCGAATGTCAGAGCTGAGAAATCTTGTTTTCACTGGGATCTAATTTATTCACCCATTTGATGTTCCTTTAATTATAATTATAAAACACACGTCTGGATCAGCTTCTTTAAATTCTCAGGTAGCTCAGGTGAGCCTGGAAAGCATAAAGTCTAATAAACTTTTATACAACCAGAATATCATTTCACGCAGCATTTCAAGTTGAACACAGAGTTTAAAGTATAATGATTATCATATAAAATTGTATGCATTTTAACATCTTTGCTTAACAGGGGCAATTATCTGATAAACAGTTTTGTGCGTTTTCATTTGCCTCAGTCTTTTCCTGTAACTTTAACAGTGGCACACAAAATCCTTTATTGCTGACCTCTTGATTTGGTAATGAAAGATATAAGTAATCAGAAGTGAGTTTCTACACCTAGAAAGTATAAAAATGTTGAAGCATTTTTAATTCTAAGAGTTTTTCTGACCAACCTTAAACAAACTCATCCCGGTGTTTTCTCACCTCCCTTTGCCTTTGAAACTGGAAAGTATTAAGGGTTGTCTCATTCACAGTTTTCAGTACATCCCACTTTTCCTGCCAGACCTTCAGACAGCACACACTGCGGTCATAGCCCATCCTGCGGCTGTTTTTGTACAATTTTTGTAATAGCTATGATAGTTTCAACTGCATGCCCCTTTCCTAGTATTACTGCACTGTTATATCTTCTCCTGCTTCTCCAAGTGATGTCATTCTTGCTAAATAAGTGCTTAAGTTAGAAAAACACACAGGTGCTTAGAAAACAAAGGGGATGTAGTTACGTCCTTGGTAAGCTTTCCCTAATTTTATCAAACCTGACTTCTTTCAGATCAGTGAAATGCTTTAAATATCCACTCATGTTGTTGCCTGTATTGTACTTGAATATTTCACTAAGTTAGGGGAATTTTGTCTGTTTCAAATTCTTGACTACTGTAGGTGAGGCTTTGAGGAACAATTATGTATGGTTTACTATGTAGATATAAATTATTTCTCTGGGATGAAGATGAAATGTCTGTTTTTATTCCTAAATCATTCACTTCTCTCTCCAAAGATCCTGTCAACAATCAGTATTTAAGATTGAACCATTCTTTGGGGGCCACAGAATATATGAGGAGTTAAGGCTGTGATATGAATGATTTAGTTGGAAAATGTGTGACAAAGAGCACATGATGTACTTATGTGACTCCTATTCAAAAGGTTTGTATTCTTTTCTTAATATACAATTCTATAGCTTAGACATTGTAAATTATGTCTTAGAAAGCATGGGGATTTAGTTCTATAGGATATGTGTGTGGGAATGGAGATTATACACATAACACTTGCCTGTCCTTAAGTTGGTTAAAATAATCTAAATTCAGTGATTCATCCAATTACTTTTTCTCATGTGATGTTTTAAAAATATCCTTGTGAAGTTAGTTAGGAGACATTGTGGCATAATCTCCAAAGTTTACATTGTAGGTCTAAAATTTTCATTCCTTAAGAAAAATGAGGAAATCAAAGACCCCAGTGAGGTTTTTTACTGGCTCAGAGGAGCCCAAGCCCTGGAGAAGGCAGCCCTAATGACTAGCAGGAGGACAAAGGGTAAAACTCAAGTTAACAAAAGTTAAATTTTAATTGTGAATTTACATCAGACAAAAGCAAAATTTTGTCTTTCTCATAATAGATTGATCAAGAAGAATGCACAGAAATCAAACTGCAGTGACAGAATTCTTCCTCATGGGATTGACCAGCTCCTTCCAGCTCCAAATTCTCCTCTTCCTGCTATTTCTCTGTTTATCTTGTCATGCTTCTGGGGAACCTGGGAATGGTCATTCTCATTCGCCTGGACACTCGACTCCACATCCCCATGTACTTTTTGCTCAGCCACTTGTCCTTTGTGGATGCCTGCTCCTCTTCGGTCATCAGTCCTAAGATGTTGTCCGACATCTTTGTGGAGAGAAAAGTGATCTCCTTCCTAGGTTGTGCTGTCCAGCTTTGCTTATTCGACCAGTTCATAGTGACAGGATGCTTCCTCCTGGCCTCCGTGGCATATGATAGGTATGTTGCCATCTGTAAGCCTTTGCTGTATACACTCATTATGCCCCAGACGGTCTGTGTGCTACTAGTAATAGGGCCTTATGGTGTAGCCCTTATAAGCACCATGGTACATATAACTTTTGCCTTTCTCCTGCCCTACTGTGGTCCAAATCTCATCAATCACTTTTTCTGTGATCTTCTTCCTGTTTTATCAGTGGCATGTGCAGATATGCAGACGAATAAACTTTTGCTTTTCATTTAGACTGGGATCCTGGGTGTATTCAGTGGTATCATCATCTTGGTGTCCTACATTTACATTGTTATGACTATCCTGAAAATCCACTTTGCTGATGGGAGGCGCAAAGCCTTCTCCACCTGCTCTTCACACCTGACAGCTGTCTCTATCCTTTATGGGACTCTCTTCTTTATCTATGTGTGTCCGAGCACCAGCTCTTCTCAGGATATCAATAAGGTTGTGTCATTATTTTACACCACTGTTATCCCTATGTTAAACCCATTCATCTATAGCCTGAGAAATAAGGAAGTCAAAGAAGCATTCATCAGGACATTCGAAAAGCAATTTTGCTACAACTTACAAGATAAAATGTTATAGATATAAACATTATTAGATAACAGTTATCCTATTTCAGATTTTCCTTTCAATCACAAGAAGCTCAGATCTTTACACTGAGATGTATGGATTATAGAATGTTCAACTTTAGCAAAACTATGAGGATTTGTGACCAAAAATAACAGACTCTGTTAAGCTCTGAAACAATAAAACTTAGTAAGCAATGAAATTCATACTTCAGCTATGGTTTACAGGTAGCCAAGTCCCTAAATTATCTCCTATAATAGGATAATTCATAATGTGTGGTGGTTTGAGTAAGAATGACCCCCATAGACTAATGTGTTTGAATATTTGGCCCATAGGTAATAGCACTATTAGGAAGTGTGGCCTTGTTAGAGTGGGTGTGGCTTTGTTGGAGGAAATATGTCACTATGGAGTTGAGCTTGGAGGTCTCACTTGCTCAAGCAAAGCCTAGTGTGGCAGTCTCATTCTGCTGCCTGTAGATAAAGACATAGAACTCTCAGCTTCTACTCCAGCACCATTTCTGCCTGAATGCTAACATTCTTCTTGCCATAACGATGATATACTAAACCTCTGAAACTGTAAACCAGCCCCAGTTGCATGTTTTCCTTAGTCAGAGTTGCCGTGGTTATGGTCTCTCTTCACTGAACTAAGACAAAATGCTTAATGTTGAATCTGTTCAAACAGCTATAAAGAGTTTGATCAGGTAGTAAGCAAACAACCCTTTTTAAAAGTATTTTCATACGCAGAGTAGATACTGGACAAAGACATTGTATACACACTGTAGTCTCTATTTGTACTATACTGGTATCTTTGGAGATTGAGGCAATATACATTTGCATTTGTAGACCTAAGATAAAAAAATGCATGGACTTTTAATACAATGATAACTAATATGTCCATTAGTACAATTGTAAATATTATTTCATTTCTGGATATATAACAATGATTTTGACTTCTATGAAGCAATATGATCCCCCAAAACATTATTAAATGATTTTATATTTTGAGATTATAATATAATCACATCATTTCTCCTCCGTTTCTCCCTCCCAAACACCCATGCTCCCCCTCCTTGCTCTTGTTCAGATTCTTTAATTGTTGCTGTATACATAAACACAGCACATTCAATCTGTATAATGTGACTTGCGTATGCATATACATTTTCAGTACTGATCATTTGATATTAGAGAACCAGCTGATGTGGTTTTCCCTGGGAAAGACTGTTTCTCCCGCTCTTCGCAGAGAAGTCCTTAGTTTCCTATAGTTCTTTGTTAGGGTAGAAGCCTTGTGAGCTTTCCCACAACCACACTGTTACTGTTTTGGAAAACTCACATTTTTGCTGTATTTGATCATGTATGTTTTCTACTAAAAATGCCTGTTCACATTGACTGAACTTTAAACTGATTTATCACAGAATATAGGGCTTTGAAAGTTTGCATAGAGAATTATTTTAGTAAACTCAAAACTGTACATTCTTTCTTAGTTCTTTCAACATGCTAATAAATATTTCCAACGTATGGTAAGTCCTACAACCCAGGTCTAGCATTCTCAAGACCTTGGGAGTTAGATCAGAAAGAGAATGTCTTTTGCTTTCAGTCTCTGGGAGAATATAGGAGCAATAATTCAGTTTTAAGCAATCAGAGAATGTCTTAAGAGGCCACTTGTTTGTTCCTGGATGCTCAGCCCCAAACTAATCACACAGAGACCATATTATTTACAATACTGTTTGGCCAATAGCTTAAGTATATTTTTAGATAACTCATATCTTAAATTAACCCATCTCCTTTAATCTGTGTATCACCATGAGGCTGTGGTTTACCAAGTAAAGTTCCAGTATCTGTCTCTAGAGGGGCTACATGGCTTCTCTCTGACTCCACCTTCTTTCTCCCAGCATTCAGTTTAGTTTTCCCCTCCTAGCTCTATTCTGCCTGTGCAAGCCCAAGACATTCCTTTATTAACAAATAGTATCCACAGCATACAGTGGGGAATCCCACATAAAAAGAACACAAATAAACAAATAAACAAAGAACAAATAAACTGTCACAAGTGTTCTCTAGTTCTCTTCCTTAGCTCCTAGTTGTTTGTTTGTTTTTGAGATTGTATTTTAATCACATTTCTCTGTTTCTTTTCTTTTCCTTCTAATCTTCCGGTATATCCTTCCAAACTCTCCTTTAAATTCATGGACTCTGATCATCAATTGTTATTAAATGCACATATGTATTTATGCAAACATGTATATTCCCAAATGTAACCTGTTGAGTCCATATAATCTGACTTGTGTGTATGTTTTGGGGCTAACCCTGTGGTATGAGACATCCAATTAGTTTGTTATTTCCTGGGGAAGGCCACCTCTCCTGCTTCCTACTTTTCTCAGTTGCATATGTTATTTGTGAAGTGCACAAATATCCAAATTAACAAAATTAGAAAGAAAAGGGGGGGATATAGCAACAACACAGAGAAAATCTGGAGAATCATCAGGTCATACTTCAAATACCTGTACTCCACAAAACTGTAAATTTAAAAGAAAAGGACAGTTTTCTGGATAGGTACCACATACCAAAAATAAAATCAAGAACAGATAAACAATTTAAATAGACCTATAAACCCTAAGGGAAATAGAGGCAGTCATTAAAAAGTCTCTCAACCAAAAAAAAAAAAAAAAAAACCAGGACCAGAGCAGAATTCTACCAAAATTTCAAAGAAAAGCTAATACCAATACTCCTCAACTTGTTCCACATAATAAAAACAGAAAGAACATTGCCAAATACCTTTCATGAGGTTACAGTTACCCTGATAACCAAGCCACACAAAGATGCAACAAAGAAAAAGAACTACAGAGCAATCTTCCTAATTAACATTTATGATAAAATACTGGCAAACCAATTCCAAGGATACATCAAAACAAAAAAACAATCATCCACCATGATTAGGCTTCATTCCAGAGATGCAGGTTTGGTTCAACATACAGAAATATGTCAATGTAATCCACCATGTAAAAAAACTGAAGGGAAAAAAAAACATGATTATCTCATTAGATGCTGAAAAAACCTTTGACAAAATCCAACATCCATTCTTGGTAAAGGTCTTGGAGAGATCAAGGATAAAAGGAACATATCTAAATATAATAAAAGTAATAAACAGTCCTCTAACAACAAACATCACATTAAATGGAGAGAAACTCAAAGCAATTCCACTAAAATCAGGAGCAAGACAAGGCTGTACACTCTCTCCACATATGTTCAAACCTAACCCTAACCACATCTTTAATCCCAGCACTCAGGAGGTAGAAGCAGGCATATCTATGTGAGTTTGAAGCCAGCCTGGTCTATAGTGGGAGTTCTAGGACAGGCTCTAGAGCTACTGAGAAACCCTGTCTCAAAACAAACAAACAAACAAACAAATAAATAAAGATTAAGGGGATACAAATTAGAAAGGAAGAACTCAAAAAAATCACTGTTTACAGATGATACGATAATATGCATAAATGACCCCAAAAATTCTACTCGGGAACTCCTACAGCTGATAAACACCTTCAGTAATGTGGTGAAATACAAGTTTAACTCGAAATGGTCAATAACCTTCCTATGTAAAAATGATTAATGGGCTGAGAAATAAATCAGAGAAATATCACTCTTTAAAATAGGCACAAATATAAAATATCTTGGGATAACTCTAAACAAACAAGTGAAATACCTGTATGACAATAACTTCAAGTCTTTGAAGAAAGAAATTGAAGAAGATATCAGAAAACGGAAAGATCTCTTGTGCTCATGGATAGGTATGATCAGCAAAATAAAAATGACACTCTTACCAAGAGCAATCTATAGATTCAGTGCAATCCCTATCAAAATCTCAACATGATTCTTCACAACCTTGAAAGAACAATACCCAACTTCATATGGAAATACAAAAAAGCCAGAATAGCCAAAACAATCTTGTACAATAAAAGACATCACCATCCCTGACTTCAACCTCTACTATAGTAATAAAAAAATACAGAGCTATAGTAATAAAAAACAGCTTAGTATTGGCATAAAAACAGACACGTAGATCAATGGTATCAAATTGAACATTCTGATGTTAATACGTACTTCTATGAACACCTGATTTTTGACAAGGAAGCCAAAATTGCACAGTGGAAAAAAGAAAGCATCTTCAACTAATGGTGCTGGCACAACTGGAGGTCAAGCAATAAAAGATTACAAATAGATTCATATCTATCACCATGCACAAACTCAAGTCCACGTGGATCAAAGACCTCAGCATGAATCCAGTTACAGTGAATTTGATAGAAGAGAAAGTGGGAAGTAGCCTTGAACTCATTGGCACAGGAGTTATTTGCTAAATATAACACTAGTTGCAAAGAAACTGAGAGCAACAATAAATGGGACTTCCTGAAGCTGGAAAGCTTGTGTAAAGCAAAAGACACAGTAAATGAGACAAAAAGGCAGCCTACAAAATGGGAAAAGTTCTTCTGCATCCCCATATCTGACAGATGGCTGATCTCCAAAATGTCATGCTTTGTTGAAGCCATGGGAATTCTGCCCCTTTCTGAGCAATTAAAGAGAAGGGGCGAATTGAGAGGGTTACTGAGGGCTAAAGGGGGGGGGGTAGTGGGAAGAGAAGAGGAAGGGGAGGCTGCAGTTAGGATATAAAATAAATAATTAATTTAAAAATCGTCAGCTTGGCCTGGGTTAAAGGTCAAGTGAAAAGTCAACCCATCCTTTAAATGTCAACTTGGCCAACCACAAGGAATACTAACTAAGTGGGCTTTCTTTTCCCAGTTTTGTCTCTGCAATTAAAATTTGTAAAGTTTGTTTTGTTCTTATTCTCTCAACGATTCCTTTCTTCTCAGATCCTTCCTTCCAGTATTGATTTGAATCATCTTTCTTTGATTGTTGCTTCTGTGTGTGTGTGTGTGTGTGTGTGTGTGTGTGTGTGTGTGTAGAGAGAGAGAGAGAGAGAGAGAGAGAGAGAGAGAGAGAGAGAGATTTTATGCTCGAAAATAATGGAGAATTATCATAGGAGGAAGTGGAGGGAAGAAACAGAAAGTGTAAAATGACGAATTTTGGTGATGGTGGGAGGGGCTTTTACTGATTCAGAACTGATCCAGGGTGATGCTTGAACATCACACATAAGCTATATTCACAATGAAATAGGCATAGCCTACTGCAAAAGCTCAACAGATCCACATCTGTTCCACATGTGGAAGCAACACATTCCATCCCAGCAATACTGTCCCAGCCCAAACCCCAAATAGCACAGAAAGCTGACAGCGTCAAGTGGTAGGCAGAGCAGAAAAGGGATTTAATCAGCACAAGCAGTCCTGTCGCTTATGATACAGGAGAAATTGTGAAACTCAATCCTACTACACGTATTGGCTTTGTGGGAGCCTAGGCAGTTTGGATGCTCACCTTATTAGACCTGGATGGAGGTGGGTGGTCCTTGGACTTCCCACAGGGCAGGGAACCCTGATTGCTCTTTGGGCTGACGAGGGAGGGGGACTTTACTGGGGGAGGAGGAGGGAAATGGGAGGCGGTGGTGGGGAAGAGACAGAAATCTTTAATAAATAAATAAATAAATAAATATGAATAAATAAATAACCAGAAAAAGAAAACAAAACAGGATGAAGCTCATTTGAGCCAAAGCGGTAAGTTAACTTGGGTCATGGATTCAAAAGCAAACCCGTGCAGTTTGCTGGCGAGAATCATACAAATTTTGAGAAGCAGCTTCTGGTTTATTCCTACTTCCTGATAGATAACTAACTTTTGTTTATGAAGTAGTTGCCATGCATCCAAGCATGCCCCCAGTGAGCAGAATCTGGTCATATACTCCAATAAACAAAACTAGAAAAACACAGGGGTAGACCATCCTAAGGTGAAAGGGTGCATGCGAACTGAGCCTAGAAGAAGTAGAGAGAACAATAGAACTGAGATCCATATAGCTGAGCAAAGCTCTAAATTTCTGTTAATCCATTCTTGATAAAATAATCAGTGTAATGTGTGTTAATCAGCTAAATATATCATCAGTTAAATGAGTGTTCTTTCAACATTTCTCTAAATTCTCCACAAATGTATGTATGTGGGTTTTACTCTTTTGGAAAATCTAATAAGTACAGCAATATGATTTGCAATTTGATTTTTTATGTTACTAGAAAAATATAAAATTGTTCTATGTCATTAATCTTGTAAACTGTACAATATTTATAAAAATTAATGATCTTTCCTTATAGTGCTGGGTATTTGAGTTATTTTCTCCTAGTCTTGTTTTATTACACATACTATTGCAATATGTATAATTGTATGCACTGGCACTTATGTATAAGGGATAGAGATATCTAAAAGAGTCTTCTTAAGAAAAACCTATGTAAAATTATCATTTCCAATAGAAACTACCAAAAGTCTTTATGGGTTAGGATTGGATCATCAGCAACACCAGTTAAGTATATAGTCAAACAGGGAACTCATCAATCATCAATTTTAAAAACATCTTGTAATGTTTCATGTGAGTTGGAACCTACTGCATTGATCAATTAATTATTCTTCCTTAGTTGATTGAAATACAAAACAAGATTAACCTTCTTTCACATATTTGGTAATTTATGCTCTCATTGATGTTCATTGTTTACTCATTTATTTTCCAAATTAACTACTTTTAACCTTTGATTTATCAATGTAAAACTCTTTTACACATTATAAATATGATTCATGATGGAACATATATAAAAAACATCTTTGCCTTTATTGTATTTAATTTTACATGCATTGATCAACTATTTCTAACATTTCTCATGTCTATATTAAGAAATATTCATATATTCAAATAATATTCATCTAAGTTATCTTCTAGTATAAATTTACATATCTCTTCTCAATATACTTCTATGATTTAACTGGAACTGTCACATCAAAAGGCTGGGTATAAAAGTACTTAGAAGAATCTTGACTTTTGAGGAGGGCATTCTCTATGTACCCTTGGCTATCCTGAAACTAGCTCTGTAGACCAGGCTGGCCTCAAACTCAGAGATCTGCCTCCCCTCTCTCCTGAATGTTGGGATTAAAGGTTTTTGCCACCACCACCTGGCATGACTTCATTTTTCAAACGAACTACAAACTGCATTACCAGGCTCCTTATGTGGCCTCTAATTCCCATTCCAGGTGTCTTTAACATAAATATTGCACCATCATCTTAAGTCTGACACAAAAGAATTCTATCTTAAGCACCTATTAGGAAGTGGTTCCTCTCCAATGTTCTTCTGAATGCATCTTTCACCTCTTTGTTCCTCAAGCTGTAGATCAAGGGATTCAACATGGGGATCACGAAAGTATAAAATAGGGAGATAACTTTATTGATATCCAAGGAAGAACTTGCGTTAGGTCGAACATAGATGAAGAAAAGAGTCCCATAAAGAATGGAGACAGCTGCTAAGTGAGAAGAACACGTAGAGAAGGCTTTCTGTCTACCATCAGCAGTCTTGATTTTCAAGATAGCCCCCAGGATGCAGATGTAGGAGATCAGGATGATCAGACCACTAGGAACCCCTATTATTCCAGCCAGGACAAAAAGCACTACCTTGTTAATCCACGTGTCTGCACATGCTAAGGAAAGCAGAGGGGAAACATCACAGAAGAAATGGTTGATGGTATTTAGACCACAGAATGGTAAGCAAAAAGTCAAGGTTGTATGAGTTGTGATGTTTATAGCAGCTAGGACATACGGTCCTATGACAAACTGCACACAGACCCTCTGGGACATAATGAGTGTATACAGCAAGGGCTTACAGATGGCTGTATACCGATCATATGCCATAATGGCCAGGAGAAAACAATCAGTTGTCACAAAGAGACCAAAGAACCACATTTGTGCGGCACAGCCCACTAAAGAGATGGCTTTGTTCTCTGCAAAGATGTCGCACAGCATCTTCGGGGCTATGGAAGAAGAGGAGCACACATCTACAAAGGACAGGTGGCTGAGAAAAAAGTACATAGGTGTGTGCAGCCTGGGGTCCACCCATATGAGAGTGATCATGCCCAGGTTACTCCCCAGGGTGACAAGATAAACAAAGAGAAAGATGATGAAGAGGACAATCTTCTGATGGAAGTCATCTGTGATGCCAAGGAAGAGAAACTCGGTCACTGCAGTCTGATTCTTTTCTTCCATTGGTCAGTTGGGATCTATCAAAAGAATAAGAATGATGCCTTACCAAGTTCAGTCAAGTGATATTTGAAATCAATGTCAACTTGTGCTCAATAGGTCTACTACAGACTACTCAGCAACACTGTTGAACTGTAAGGATAGATCTAGGCAGTCATGCAAAAAAACCTATGCAACTTCAGTATCTTACTCTTGAGCTCTTTGGATTCTCCACTCCTTTCTCTTCAAGAGTTGCCCATCATGTGATGCAAAGCTCACTCACATTATAAAATTGTGTTATACTTACTTTTTAGTTTTTAACTTACTATGTGAACTGTATTACTTAATAATAATCACTAAGTTATAACAATTTTTAATTTATGTTCTTACATTAAGTATTCTGTAACAGATGATTGGAAATATTATTTAACTGAGAAATAATGACCATTCTTAACCTTTATGTCTGTGTAGTTGTGCAAATACCTTTCAAAACCTTGGAGATAGCTTACTCTTGATCTATTTGGAGTCTGTAACTATTCCCATCAAATTGTCTTTTATATCTATATAATCTAAAATATATATTTATATGATCTAAAATCCTTCAGGTTATAAAATAATATTTTAAATGGTAATCAAATTACTATGTTTAGAAGTAAAGTTACAATAGATCATGGTCATGAAGTTCTTCACTTAAAAGTATAAATTATAGTTCCTGGCAGATATAATTCTAAAAGCAGCATTATAAAATAGAAGAAATCGAGTAAGGAATGGGGTGGTAGAAATGTCTCCTGACTGCACAATTATACCTAAAGAATATGATATCACTAAAGACGTCAAAGTCATGCCTCTAACATCAACAAATCTGATAAATGTTGGCAAAAACTTGTAATGAAAATTGTATGGGAAAGGAAGGGTTACTGAAATAAAACAAAAGATTTCATGTGATTTGCATTATCTTATATAAATTCTTTAGTACAAATATGAGATTTAATATATGGGATATACAGAGACCCACAGCCAAACATCAGACTGACCTTGGGAAATCCTGCTGAAGAGAGAAAGGATTGTATAAGCCAGAGGGGTCAAGGATATCACAAGAAAACTCATAGAAACAACTAAGCTGGGGTCATAGGCACATGCAGAGTCTGAATCAATAACTAGGGAGCTTGCATGGAGCCAACCTATACCCTATACATATATGTGACATTGTGTAGTTTGGTCTATTTGTGGGACTCCTAACAGTGGGAGGAGGAGCTTTCCCTGATGGTATTCCTGTTCTTGCCTCTACTAACCTTAACACAAGGGGAGGTGCTTAGTCTTATTGCAACTTAATATGCTATGTTTTGTTGATACTTATAGGAGGCCTGCTCTTTCTTAGCAGAAACAGAAGAGTGGAGTGGTGAGTGGGTGGAGGGGAGGTGGTGGGAAGGAATGGGAAGAAAGGAAGGAGGGGAAACTGGGGTAGGGATAAAAAAATAAATAAATGTATTTTTTAAAATATTGAGGCAAATCAATTCAGAAAAGTTGACATAAAGCAGTAGTTTAATCGATGTGAACAAAATGCAGAATCTGCAGGAGGATTTATGAATTGAAACCCAAGCCACGAGAGGAACCAATGCCAGACACTGCCTGGAAGACCAGGAATAAGAATTTGGATAGCCAAGAGATGAAGGATAGAACCAAACATGATTGGAAAAAAGTTAAGGCAATGAATGTATTCTTAATGATATTATGCTATACTCATAGACCAGAGCCTAGCATAATCATTGTTAGAGAGGCTTCATCCATCAGCCCATGGGAGACACGCAGAGACCCATAGCCAGACATTATGTGAACCTCAGAGAATCCTGAAGAAGGGACCCAGGAAGGATTATAGGAACCAGAGGGGTCAAGCACACCACAAGAAAACAACAGACTCTACTAACCAAGGCCCTTAGGGGCTTAGAAAGACTCAACTGACAATCAGGGTGCCTGTATGAGTTTGACCTACACCCTCTGTGTATATGGTATGGTTGTGTAGTTTTGTGTTTCTGTGGGACTACTAACAGTGGGAGTGGGGGCTGTCACTTACTCTTTTGCATGCTTTCAGGACCCTTTTCCTCCTACTAGCTTGCCTCATCCAGAATTAATATGAGGGGAAGTGCCTAATTGTATTATAACTTGACATTTGATGTTTGGTTGATATCCCTGGGAGGCCTGCCCTTTTCTGAAGGAAAGGAGGAGTGGGGGTGGGGAGAAGGGGATGAAGGGGTTGGGAGGGATGAAGGAGGGGAAGCTGTGGTCAGGATAAAATATATGAGAGAAGAATAAATTTAAAAAATCTTTATTTTAAAAAAAATCAAAGTTCAAACTGAACCTGGTGTTTCCCCTCAGAATTTCAAGCACATCCTATAGTCCAAATACAGTGTACTCACATCTTCAAAGATGTCCTTTCTGCATCTTCTTTGGTTGCTTCAAAGGCCATTATCGTTTTCTAAAACACAGGAAAAAAATTTAACAGCCTTCATGGCGTTAACCCTTCTGAGATGGATGGCTTTCTAGGCAGTTGGCAAAAAAGATGAACTTCCTATCTTGATGGACCTAGACACAACGGGAGAAAAATTGACCTGATCATTGGCTCCCTTGCTTCACAAAATAAGGGACCTGATACTGAGATCTTAAAATTATTCAGAAGCAGGTCCCCAAAGAACTTAAGCCTCAGGGGCTTACCCCTGAAGGGACAAAATCAGCTAGATATCAACATCATGGACAAGTACAATTTGTTTGAGTGCATCTTTTCTCAAAGAGAATAGTCCTAATGAAACTGTGTGAGAGTGGTGTGTGTGTGTGTGTGTGCACGCACGTGTGTGCATGTGTGCATGAACATTCCTTCCTGTGACCCTCATTGTCAAAACTTCCCTCTTTCCTTTTATTTGTAATTATTCTTAAGTAGAATATGTTAATTAAGCAAAGCTGCTGTATCATGACATTTCACTCATGCATTTGAGTTTCTTTGATTCCACACTGAGACTAGTATTGTTAAATGTTATTAATATGCTAAACACTAATAAATTCAAGTCACGTAATTTTCAAATGAAAACATGACATCAAATAAAAAAGGGGAGAAACTTTCGTTTGACAAATCATTATTATTATTTTGATTGTAGAAGTATATTCATAACGTACTATGTTTGTTGTGAGATCGGGTAGAATGCCTCAATTCATGTATATTTGGGAAATTGACCTCTGGGTATAAACATCTTAATTTCATATCAAGATTTTATATGTTTGCATTAAACTCCTATCTTCTCACTTTTATTGAAATAATTTCTTTCATACAAGATATTTGGTCACCATTTTCACTCCCTCCTTTCTTCCTAGATGTTTCCCTACCTTCCACCCTCCAACATCAAGTCTTCTCTGTCTTTAGAAAATAAATAGGCAAATAAAGAAAAAGAATGAAACAAAACAAAACAAAACAATGGGAAACAAAATTGCACATAGGCACAAAAATATGAAATAGAAAAGCTTAATATATGGGGGAAAACAGTAAGATAAAGAAGATGACCAGACAGAGAAATGTGAGTCAAAAAATTGCCCCCAAAACATCACTGAGTTTTTGCATTAGCCATCTACTGCTGGGCATAGAGCCTCCCTTAAGTGCAATTTGTATATCCAATGATATACCATTGGAAAAAACTACTAATTTTTCATTAGCAAGTACATGTCAGCTGGAGACAGCTTATTGATTAAGAAAGGGAGTTAACAATCTATTTTTTGCTCTCAGAGTTGGGACACCATCTGCCTTGGACTTGTCCATACTTGTGTATGTTGTCACAGACTCTGCGAGTTCATAGTTGCATCAGTGCTATTATTCCAGAAGATGTGGCTTCCTTGGTGTTACCCATCCCTTCCAGCTTTTACAATCTTTCTACATCCTCTTCCACATGTACCCCTGAGCCCTGGGGGGAAGGGGTTTGATAACTACATCTCATTAAGTACTGAATGTTCCAAAGTCTCTGACTCTCTAAACATTGTCCAGTTGTGGATCTCTGTGTTAGTTCCTATCTCCTGAAGGAGAAAAGTTTTCTGATGATCTCTGAGCAAGACACTGATTATGTATCTAGAAAACTGATATCCTAGTCATTTTATTGCTATATTACTCTAAAGAGCAATAGTATTTTGTTTCCCACTAGGTCCACGCATATCTAGTTTGAGATTTTTGGTTACTCAAGAAGTGTTGGGGATGGGTTCCAGCTAATGGAGTGGGTCTTAAATCCAACCAGATAGTGGTTGGTTATAACCATGACGCCTGTGTCACTACTTATGCGGGAAGGCCACTGTGGTAGATTGCATGGTTTGGTGTATACCTTGCTCCTCTGGGTACACGCAGAGGACTTTCTGCTGCCGCGCACCGTGCCCCCGTGTCTGCGCTCTGTGCCCTGGCACCCAGTTGGCGAGCTTCGGGCAAGGGGGCTGGAGGTTAAAATACACAGACACACACAGACAGAGAGACAGTGACAGGGATCATCCTTGAATTCCCCAAGAATGCCCCCTTTATTGTGTTCAGGGGCAGATTATATAGAGATAGCCACACCCCAGCCTAACCCATCAGAAACCACTCTCCTGCCATCAGGAACTCCTGAAGGTCTCGTGCTCAGAGCAGCTGTAGGCACTCAGATCAGGGGATTTCAAGAAATTCAGGTTCTGGGGTCTCACTGCTCCTAACATTCTGCCACCATGAACACTAATCAGCAGTGATGAAGGCTCTAGTTAGACACCAGCTCGTCTTTTCTGTGTGCAATGAGTTACATAGCAATAGGTATTGACTATAAGCTTGTGGGTAGCAATTAATAGCCACAGCAATAGCCTGAATTGTTACATGTGGTGCCGTTGGTCAACACTTCCATTAGATGTAGTTCATTCCTGGCAATGGGAGCTTCACTTGGTGGGGGAAAATGTCTATTTAGGGCTTTGTCTTCCCTGTTATTTAGTGATTCTTTCATATAAGTGTAGTTTTTAAGAAGCTACTCCTTTAGTAGGTTTCCATACGACCCCCTCAAATAGACATTAGTGTTAGTTGTCCCTCCATAAATCCCCTCCATTACCAGCCTCTTCATTCCCCCTCTTCATTTAATCTTACCATTTAACTATATATTTTATTTCCCTTTCCTCAGGAGATCTGGCCCCTACTCCCTTACTTTATACAAAATGTTTATAGTTATATGTGTTATACCATGTTGTACTAATAGAAGACACAGCCTATAACACACATGTAAGAAAATGCATGACATTTTTGTCATTTTTAAACTAGGTTGAATTTAGAAAAAATCTTAGGATAATTTTTTTTTCTAGTTACATCTGTTTACCTGGGATTTTCACAACAGCTTCAAAAAAATTTCCTCAGTATAAATCTATAAATCTAAACAAGTCAGTGAAAGACCTATATAATAAAAATTTTAAGACATTTAGAAAGAAATTCAAGAAGATATTAGAATTTGAAAAGATCTCCCATGATAATAGGTTAATATAGAGGAAATTTTCTCTGCTCCCCTCCCTTCCTCTCACCTCTCCTTCAACCCTCTCCCATGGTCCCCATGCTCCCAATTTACTCAGGAGATCTTGTCTTTTTCTGATTCCCATGTAGATTAGATCCATGGATGTCTCTCTTGATGTCTAGATTCTCTGGGATTGTGAATTGTAGGATAGTTTTCTGTACTTTATGTCTAAAAGCCACTTATGAGTGAGTACATATGATATTTGTCTTTCTGGGTCTGGGCTACCTCACTCAATGTGATGTTTTCTAGATCCATCCATTTGCCTGCAAATTTCAAGATCTCATTATTTTTCTGCTGTGTAGTACTCCATTGTATAAATGCACCACATTTTCCTTATTCATTAACATTGATGCAAAAATACTCAATAATATAAGATTGATTTTATTTGCTTCTTTCAGATTTATACCCACTAGCAATATTGCTGGATTCATGCTATTCTATTTTCATTTCTATAGCCTCTATGCTACTTTCTGTAAGGAATGTACTGAATTTACCTGGCTACTATATAATTTATTCATAACCTCACAAGATACTTTTGTCTTTCTAATAATAACCTTTGTTGGTATAGTAAGAAGGAATATCACATGGTTTTGATTGCCATTTTTATTATGAGTAATGATATTAAGTTGTCAGTTACGTATATTTTCTTTTAAGATATTTCTCATATTTTATAGTTAGATAGGAATCATACTGTTGTTTAAAAATATTCTTTTACAGTCCGATATCAAGCAACAGGGAAAGAAACCTACATTATTAGATGGTGAGATATAAAACAGAGGGGCTCTATTCGGAGCTTCTACAAGTTCATACACAAGTCTGGACTCTGAATGATTTAGATGGTTTACAATAAGATATATGCGTACATGTGCTAAGATATCGTCCTTTAGAAGTCTTTGAAGCTTCAGAAGGTGACTTCAGTGATGTTTGGGGAAGGAGCCTTCCTTTATCCACAGATGGCACATGATTTTCTTTACATGAATCATGTGCTTCACAAGAAAATATTGTTTCTCTTTATATGTAGCTTCTCATTTATATTATTTTATACACATTTGCATGTATGCATGTGTATATGGTGGGAAGCATATGTGAAGAGATCTACCATTGAATGTCTTCCTCAATTTTGCCACTTCATTCTTTTTTCATGGAGTCATTCACTAAACCTGGGCCCCACTGAATGGACACACTAAATAACCAATAGGCTGTAGGAATTCTTCTTTCTCTACCCAGCGTTCATAATATAGTCATATCACCACATCTAGTGTTTATATGGGTCCTGGGGATCAGAATTAAAATCCTCATGATTATGCAAAGAACACATTGCTGACTGAGCCATCTCTCTAAACCCTTTAATAGAACTTACACCTAATAAGCAGTGGCAATGTTCAAGGTGGTGTTGTGTGGGGACATAAGAAAAATGGCTCTAACTAAACAAAATAATTAATTATCTAGAAAGTTACAAGATTTGGTTTATATACCAGCTATAGAGGTAAATATTTGGCAAATAATATACTTGGAATTAGAGCAACATAAGATTCTATTTGAATTTCCTATGGAGAATTCAAAAATCAAGGAGAACACCAATAACTCACGAAAAAATATGTAGCCAAGACATTAAGTACTGTTCTTTAAATTTGTTTATTATTATTATTATCATTGTTGAGTTTAGAGGAAGAATTTCCAAGACTTAAAATTCCCCTATGGGAATGCTAAGAGGAATTTATTATACAAAATCAAATAATATGTCATCTGATGACTATAGTCCTTGAAAAGACCTAAGAAACAGTCATGCCATTATAACAAGGAAGGAATACACTAGTGAGACAGAATCAAGATTGGTGAGAAGCTGTGGAGATAGATTTCCTGTTGTCAACGTGGGAGGTATGGTTTGGACACTTATGTCAAAGAATTACCACCACTACAAAAGACATAATGTTTACAGCAGAGGTCACCATTACTCCTGTCTTTTTACATATGCTTTCTGAACATTAAACATTCAGTTCCTGCATAATGATTAAATAACTCTTTGGTTTCAATCACTAGTCCTGGTAGCAGTGGAATGCCATGTGTGCATAGCTTATAAAATCTTAGAAGCAGGGCATATGCTTGGAGGTTTGAGAAAGTGTTCTTTTCTATTCCACATGGAAGATGTTCATTCATATAAGATGAACATATATTCCTAGATTTCTTCATAATATGACCTAAAGCTATTTGAACAATCACCAGAATGGCTACTACATGGATCACATTCTTCTAACAAAAGAAGTTACATGTGTAGTTGGTAGACTATTGCAGATTTAGGGAAAATAATGTGATTCAGAGAGTACAAAAACAAACCCCATTAAAATGTGGGAAGTCGAGGTTGAGTAGACAGCACAGCACATTGGCTACCTAACCCAGTGACCTGAGTTTGGTGCCCAGAACGCATATGGTAGACAGAGAGAAACAACTCCGACAAATTTCCCTCTGACCACATGCATACATGCACCTGGGCATATACACATCTGTGTGAACACACATACACACAAAATTAATAAATATACAGAAAATTCAGGAATGTGACACTCTTTGAAGTCTTTTACAGAGCCAGAGCTAAGGGCCATATCTGAATAATCCTTCCAACTTGGTATTTCATCTCCCCTAAAATGAACTGCAATGATCTTTAAATTTGACCTTATATGATCAGGAGACAGATCTAATAATTTTTTGTTTAATTTTCCATGTTCTTTTTAATAATTATCATTCTTGTTTCTGAGTTGCCTGTTTCTTCCTTTATATAACTACTTACCTATTTTTATTGTTATGATTTTTAATTTGAAGTTATCTTTATCATGGATGTGGTTTAATTGATAAAATATGTATAAAAATAATTTCTGCCATTTGCTATTTTCTTTTTTAATTTATTTGTAGTATTGTGAACAGTTATCATTTGGTTTTTTATGCTTGAATTTAAAAAGTATCGGCAGATTGAATATCATACAAACATTGCAAATATTGACTTCTAGTAATCTTTTAGTATAAACTCATATTTGTGTTCCATATCCAACTTTATATAATTTTATAATGCCAGACATATCACAAAAATACAAAGGAAGCAGATAAGTAATTAAAAGCCCCCAAGTTTTCAGATAAACTACACTACACAGTGGCAGAACTAGGGTCTTCCAACAGCCTCTACCCCACTCCAGTGTCCTTTTAAGAATAGACTAATGCACTGGCATTGAAGGCACAGCACTAACATAATGCGACCCTTACCTGCCTACTGGAAAACGTTTCTTTGGCATCTTTCTCCTGAATGCCCTTTTCACTTCCTTGTTCCTCAGGCTGTAGATGAGGGGGTTCAGCATTGGGATCACCACAGTATAAAACAGGGAAATCATCTTATTGATGTTCAAGGAAAAGCTTGCACTGGGTCTAACATAGATAAAGAAAAGAGTCCCATACAGGATGGAAACAGCTGCCAGGTGAGAGGAACAAGTGGAGAAGGCTTTTCGTTTCCCTTCAGCAGTTTGAATCTTCAAAATGGCCATCAAGATGCAGACATAGGAAACTATGATAATCAGACCACTGAACACTCCTATTGCTCCAGACAGGACAAAAAGGACAATCTTATTGATCCAGGTGTCAGCACATGCTAAGGAAAGCAGAGGGGAAACATCACAGAAGAAATGGTTGATGGTGTTTGGGCCACAGAATGGTAAGCAAAATGTCAAGGTTGTATGAGTTGTGATGTTTATAATAGCAAAAGCATAAGGCCCTACAACCAGATGCACACAGACCCTATGAGACATAATGAGTGTATACAGCAAGGGCTTACAGATGGCTGTATACCGATCATATGCCATCACCGCCAGAAGGAAACATTCAGTTCCCACAAAAAGGCCAACAAACCACATCTGTGCGGCACAGCCCACTAAAGAGATGGCTTTGTTCTCTGCAAAGATGTCACACAGCATCTTCGGGGCTATGGAAGAAGAGGAGCACACATCTACAAAGGACAGGTGGCTGAGAAAAAAGTACATAGGTGTGTGCAGCCTGGGGTCCACCCATATGAGAGTGATCATGCCCAGGTTACCCCCCAGGGTGACAAGATAAACAAAGAGAAAGATGACGAAGAGGACAATCTTCTGATGGAGACGATCGGTGAGGCCCAGGAAGAGAAACTCTGTCACTGAGGTCTGATTCTTTTCTTCCATTGTCAGTCGCCTTCTGCTGTGAGACAATTGTGTATTCTTTTACAACAAACTATCATTAACAATTGCAAATGTTTTAATTCAATAACAGGTTTCCTTAAAGAGGTTTTTTAGCAGATTATTGGCCAATGTTATTGAACTAGAAGAGGATTTTTCTAGCTTCTGTGGGCGGTTTCTATGTAAATACTTTGTAAAATGTTGGTGGACGGCCTTGGTTTCTATCGGTGCTGTAACACTTCCCACAAAGATTGCATGACTATGTGACCTAAAGCTCCTGCAATAAAACTGCAGTTTAAAGGAGAATTTCTTTGTTTAGGAGTAATTATGCATGTTCATGCTCCTAAATATCTTTCCATAAAAAGAAAGAATGAACAAAGTCTTTAACAGATAGGTTGTGAAAAGCAGCTGATGTCATAAAAGGACATGAAACTTACCTAGGAGATGGAGGACTCGGATGTTGACAGTCATTTGCCACAGAAATTATGCAGAAAATCAACCATATAATAAGCTAAAACAATGTCAAATTGTGCCTTAATATTTCTGTTATTTTATATAAGATCCCCAGGTATACATTTTTAATCAATCAGCAACATTCCTGAAATGCTGAGTATGCCTCCTAGTCATGATAGTTTTGTGACTTTAATAAGAGCAACTTGTAAAAGTCCTAGAAGAAGATTATGTAGAATAAGTATTAAAATAAAATTGGTTAATGTGCCATAATCAATTCATGTGCTCCCTAAATAAAAGAAATACAGTATCGAACTTATTAGTAATTTTTGTATATCAATATATAACACTTTCAAGTAGCTAACAGTTACTATATTTTTCAAACATTTTCAGTAGTATAAAGTGATTGAAATTATTTAGATGATGTTAATTAGATGTTTTTTCAGCAATCACAATCATTAATCTGGAATTTGGGGCTGGACTGTCACCCATTGCAGAGATGTTTGTGTTTATGATTGTGTTATGATTTATGTTGTGTTATGTTTGTTCTCACAAATAGCTATGTGAAGCAAAAGCCAGCACAAGCACACATAGCATCTAGCTTTGGAGCAATCATTATGTATTTGATTGGTTTGTTTTTATTTATTCATTGCAAGTAATTCTGAACCACCCATAAAATACGTTGCAAAATCTTTATGTCTTTCATATGCCCTTTCTGCTAGCATCTAGAAAGCCTTCTGTACACCTAGTCTTGAAAAATTTTCCATTTAAAACTGACAAAACTACATGCAAGTTATATACAATGTATTGTTTTAAGATATATACATATATATATTATGGATAGGCACATTGATCCAATTATGTATCAGTCTTCTTACATGTTTTTCTTGATAAAGACATGTCTAAAACTTTAAAGACACAGACCAGGTGATTGAGGTGCGTGCCTTTAATCCCAGCACTCAAGAGGCAGAGAGATTTCTGTGAATTCGAGGCTAGTCTGGTCTACAAGAACTAGTTCCAAGACAGGTCCCAAAGCTACAGAGAAACCATGTCTTGAAAGACAAAAACCAAAAAAAAAAAATGAAGACCAAGTAAAATCTCTTTGCAGTTTTCAAAACTACAATATATTGCTATTAAAAATATTTAAATTATTTAAAATCAGGAAATTCTCCCATACTTGTTCAGGCTTGTGGGACTCTGTGTTTCCAAAGTTTAAGCTGTTACTGGTCTTTCTCCCCCACATTTCATCACCTTCTTAGAGTTCAGCCTCCAATGCACTCACTTCTTTAAGGAGCTCCTTTCTGCATATCCTTTTGCCACTTCAAAGTCAGTGACCATCCTTTGAATAAGGAAGAAAGATTCCTCAGCCTACATGGTGATAACCTTCCTGCAAAGCATGGCTTCATAAGTTCTCAGTGAAGAAGATGAACTGCCCGTGCTGATGGCCCTGGCCATGAAGAGAGAATTCCTGGGCGAGTGTTTACCCACTCACTGCACAGAATAAAGAATCTCCTCTGGAGCTACCAATAACTGAGAGTCAGATCCCTGAAGAACTTGGCCTCAAGAGCTTACACCTGAAGGGACAAAATTAGCATGGTCTCAGCAGCATCAGGGCCAGTGTTAATTTATAACAGTATTCCATTCTTAATGAAACACACAATTTCTCTCTCTCTCTCTCTCTCTCTCTCTCTCTCTCTCTCCTCTATTATCTTTTATTATGTCTTCCCCTCTTTCCTTTCACACATCTTTGATAGTCTCCTCTCTACTATCATATCCTATCTTTCCCCAAAGATTCAATGAACTCGTAGAAGAACCCTATCTTTTATCAGCAGAGACTAATGCCGTAAATAGTCATTCACTTGGCCTGAAGTAATTTTCTGTCTTCATTCTGAAGCCAGACTATATAGGCAGAAATATTGAAGCCACGGTTTACACGCTGTCACTTTCAATAGGATTCTAATTGTGTCTCAGTCTTCCTCTAGTGTTTTGTTGCTTCCTTAGGTGCTGGTATGCTCACTGAAGGCATAAATTTAGAGCATCCAACATAGACTAACACAACACTCTCTGATGTATTCATTTTTATAAGGTCATCTAAAAATATATAAATGAGGGACACGGAGCCTGAACTGACCATATTCTGTAACCAAGGAAGACCTCAAGTGGAAGGATTGGGACACCAACCCAACAAAAGTGTCATCCTATGGTTTGTCCTGCCTGCAAGGTGTTCAGGGACTGAGTCTACCTAGCAGACTCTTCATCAAAGAGACCAGAAAGACTTCATCCAGAAACTGGTGGAAGCAGATGGCAAAGCTTTGGGAGTCTTTCAGAGGAGGGAAAGGACAGATGTGAGGAATCAGAGGGGTCAGGGACACCATAAAAATGCAGCCCACAGAATCAACCGAGTGGGAATCACAGAGACTTGCAGAAATCACTGAGCCTGGTCCTCACCATGTGTTATGGCTGAGTGACCTGATGTTCTTGTGGGATTCCTAAAGTAGGAGTGGGAGCTGTCTCTGTCTTTTGCCCACTTGTGTGACCCTTCTCCTACTGGGTTGTCTCATGTAGCCTTGATGTGATGATATGTGCCTGGTCTTATTTCAGCTTCTTATGATGGATGTCCCTGGAGAGACCTCTTTTGTGAGGGGAGGTAGAAGGGGGTGGATCTGGAGGTGAAGGGAGGTGGAGGAGATACTTGAGGGGGGAGGGAGGGAGGAAAAGCTGCACTCAAAATGTAATATGTGAAAAAAACGGATAGTGCCTTAGAAAAAACACCTAAGATTGCCCTCTGGCATCTACTTCATGTATACAACTCTAAACCCACACCACACAGAAAAAAAAAGGAAGAGACTGTTAATGAGCAAGAAACATTATTTGCCAAATGACTCTATGCAAAATAACTTTGACACTAAAAGCATGCAAAAAAAAAATCCCAGAAAAATACAGGTGCAAAATAGCATTCTTCACAACAATAAATGTAAAAAATCCTTACAAAGCCACAGCAGATTGAATGCAAATACAACCAGATGAAGTATATTACAGAAGAGCATCTTTACAAAGACATTGGGAAGTTTCGGTGCAATTATTCATATTCTCTCAGGTTTTCAACAAAACTATGTCTGTGGATACAGAAAATACATTTGAAAAAGTCACCAGTATCCATTTCTAGTGTCTGATAATTTTCTCTGTCCTTTTCTTCCATCTTTCTGGTGAAATATATTTCTATAAATTTTAATTTGTCATATATGAAAACTACCTAGAAAATTACCATAGTTTCTCTTTTAGTTAAACAGTTTTAGTGTGTAGAACAATTGTGGGCCAACCCTGTATTCTTCAACCTTATTGTATTAGTTTACAGGTTCTCACACTTTCTAATGGAGTACTGGGGGCTTTAATTTTTTAGACTTATTTTCAGTTTTTATTTTAAATTTTAATTCTGTGTACTAATTTCTAATTTAATTCTGCACATTTTTTAACTTTTATTGATTCTTAGTGGATTTTGCATCGCGTGTTCCAAACCTCTTTTCCCCTTGCATCAGCCCACTGTCCTTGCAACAACCCTCCTCAAAACAAAATCAAATTTAAAAGAAAAACCAAAGAAACAATACAAAACAAATAAACAAATCAAAATATAAAAAAGAGAAGAATCTCGACGTGGAAGCTGACGTGTGGAGCATTGAGTCACACAGTTTACCCTTTAATCCAATCACCTTTACTTGGATGGATCTAGAAAACATATTGAGTGAGGTAACCCAGGCCAGGATGACAATTATCGTATGTACTCACTCGTAAGTGGCTGTTAGACATAAAGCAAAGAAAACCAGCCTACTTGCATGTGTTCTTTGAAACAGGTTCGAGGTCTCTGGCTTCTTCCATGCTACTAATAATGGGCTCTAACTGGAACCCCTCTTTGACATGCTGTTGTTAACCTGTGTCCTGGAGATCCTGCTGTTTTGGACCTGTGGATTCATCCTCTTCACATGCTCCAATAGTTCGTAGATGAGGTGGATGCTGGGGTGGGCCAACTCATAGCCCTGGTTCTGGGCCGGGGTGGTAGTAGCTGGGTTGGTCTGCCTGCCAGGTTTCCCTCATCATCACTGTGCAGGTGAACTCTCCAACACAGCCTCAGCTAGCTCACCTGACGCAGCCTACAACAAGCAGTGGGGCCAGTTCTCCTCTCAGGTCTGCAGATCTGGGTCCCCCTCACTCTAATTCCAGGACCATCTCTACCATTCTCTTCTGCTCTGATGAGATGCAGGGCCCACTCAAAACCGCTTTAGTGGGCATGTGGGGGAGGGGCTAACTCTCCTATTTGCTGCAGCTGGGGAGGAGCAGGGCCAAATAATGTATGACCCCGGGGCCTGATCTCTCACCCGCCATAGCAAAGGGGCGGAGAAGGGGGGGCACCTTTTCCTCACCCGTGTCATGGCCTGGAAGGCAAAGGGGAGAAGCGTCGGTTCTGCTCCCCTCACGCCCTCATGGCTGGCTCACCTGTGTGTGCTGCAGCCCGTGAGGGTCAGGGCGAGCTCTCTCACTCTTGTGACCCCAAGGCCGGCTCTCTCACCTGTTGCAGGTGGTAATGGGCGAGGGGAGAAGGGCACCTTGGGCATACCACCAACCACATGGCCGACGAGAGGAGGAGAGGATCCCTTCCTCTATTCTCACACTCTCAGGGCTGGCTCATCTGAGTCTCCTACCACAAGGTTAGCTCTAGTGTGCAGCCCAGGTAAGATGCACACCCATCGTAAGAGGATGGGGCCATCTTTCCCAAATGCAGGATGGGGATGAATGGAAGGAAGCTCTTCCCTGAGTGGCGGAACCAGCTAACCTGCTGCATTAACCCCAGCTAGGGGCAGGGCTCTCTCTCCCAAGACCAGTGACTGGTGGAGATGGCTCAGCACAGCACAGTTCCAATGACCCCTTGTGCTGACACAGGCCCTGGAAATCGTCGCAAACCATGGACCCAGACATGGCACCCGGCAGTAGCTCGACCAGACATCTCCATGGTGCTGGTGGCAGCACAGGCCACCCAGATCAGTACGGCCCCAGCAGCAGCACGGCTCTAGGGAAGCAACATGATCTCATGTAGCTGATCAGACTCTGGGCAACAGAGGAGCCCTCAGTGCTAACAGGAGCCATGGACATCATCTCAGATCTGTCTTTGTTTTTGTTTTGTTTTAATCTTTGACAGGTTGGTATATGTAATAATTTTCTCACTTTTCACATACACACACTGTTGTAATGAGGAACCGGCTGCATCCCGCCACCCAGCTAGCTTTACACCCAAAATAATTACACAGAAATTGTATTCTTTTAAACACTGCTTGGCCCATTAGTTTCAGCCTCTTATTGGCTAGCTCTTACATATTGATCTAACCCATTTCCAATAATCTGTGTAGCCCACAAGGTGGCTTACCAGGGAAGATCTTAACCTGCGTCTGTGTCCGGCAGGAAAATCATGGCGACTCCTTGAATCTGCTTCTTTCTCCGAGCATTCTGTTCTGTCTACTCTGCCTACCTAATTTTCTGTCCTATTAAAGGGCCAAGGCAGTCTCTTTATATAACCAATGAAATTAACACAAAACAGAAGATTCTCCCCCATCATTTCCCCTTTTTCTATTTAAACAAAAAAGAAAGGCTTTCACTTTAACATAGTAAGATTACATATAACAAAACAGTTATCAAGCAAGAATTACAGTTACAATATTTATATCTACTTTATCTTTTATCATAACTAAGGAAAACAATAACTAAATATCTATTCTTCAATTCCATCAAAGACTACAGAAGGATATAATATTACCTAAGCAAACAAGAAGTCCAAAACTCTAGAAATGACAGAGACATCTCGCTGTCTGGACAGTTACCCAAAGTTCCTCTGTACCACTGGGGCATTCATCTTTGGCCTTCAGGCCCATGGTATCCAGCAGACATTTTCATGAAGCAGGAAATAACAAAGACAGTTTGGTCACTATCTGCTGTGTCCTGCAGAATGTCTCGTAGACTCTTTCATGAATCAGAAACCCCGAAAGATCATCTCACCTTTAGGCAAGTTCAGCAGTCCTCTCTCTGTGGGTTCTTTGTGTCCAGTTTATTCAACAGTCCAGGCAAGAGCAGTTTCTTGCCCAAATGGCTATCAGACTCCATAAGGATCTTTTTCTTGAAGTAGATTGGTGCTGCCAGGAGCAGATGTGTCTCATTGTCATGAAAAGCCCTGTTATTAAAACATTTAAAATGCAATATTCTGTAGTCTTTGAAAGATATGAAGAATGCCTATCTGAAATATATCTATGCACATCTAGAAAATCTAACTAACATGACTACAAGCTTGACTATTATTGATGATTATCCATTAACAACCTATATTTCCTAATTATATATTTTTAAATGAACTACACAATCACAATACCTTAATCAATATTAGAAATACATATACATAAAACAAAATTGACCTTAAAATCCATACCAATGCAAATTATTCATATCTATATCATATCCCTCTTTAAATATAAAAGAACGTTTATAAACAATATTTGGGAATATGGGCACAGTTTTTTTCTCTTCAAACTGCATCATGCTGAATGGGGGCACTGTTATCTAGTAATTTTACTATGTTAAAATGAAAGCCTTCTTTTTTGTTTAAACAGAAAAGGGGGAAATGATGTGGGAGTGATTTCTTTCTAATCTGTTGCTTTCATTGGTTAATTAATAAAGAAACTGCCTAGGCCCATTTGATAGGCCAACCCTTAGGTGAGTGGAGTAAACAGAACAGAATGCTGGGAGAAAGAAGCCGAGTCAGTGAGTCGCCATGATTCTCCCACTCCAGACGGACGCAGGTTAAGATCTTTCCTGGTAAGCCGCCTCGTGGGCTACACAGAATATTAGAAATGGGTTAGATCAATAAGTAAGAGCTAGCCAATAAGAGGCTGGAACTAATGGGCCAGGCAGTGTTTAAAAGAATACAGTTTCTGTGTAATTATTTTGGGGTATAAAGCTAGCTGTGCGGGCGGTCAGGTGCCTGGAATGTAGCGCTGCCACTCATATTACAACATTTCCCAGCCCCTATTTCTTTGCTCTGTTGTGGATCTGAATGTTGGTCAACACATATATTGACTCTGTGAAGTCTCCCTCTTTATGTTTTGGAGAGTGAGTTATTCTTCTGCTATCCCAAAGTCATGAGGGCTTGGAAAGACATAGGTGGTTTTTCCTACCCTGCCCTCTGCCTATAAGCATTTTTAACTGCACAGGGGAAAGAGGCAGCCCCTGGGATCCAGCAACAGCCAGGCAAGTTTGAGACCTTTCTGAGGTCCTCACAGCTGGTTCCCATTTGCTATGGGCATAACTTAGTGTCATCGCAGCCAAACAGTGATGGAGCATGCTGGCTCCTCTCCAATTCCATCCAAACAAGGACCTCCCACCAGAACATCCTGTCAAAACCAGGAGGGATGTGGGCATCCGAGCTCAAGGCAGGAATACGAAGTTCTGATGGACTTAGACGGGTGTGGCTGCTCCAGAACTGAGAGAGGAGCAAAGTCAGGGGAGAGTGGTGGCAGAGGGCTTGCTTTTCAGCCTAAGAAATCTGAACTTCTCTTTCTGCCCTGACACACACATCTCACAAGAAGCCCGGATTGCTTTCAGAATGAAGCTCCAACTCCACCCACGCAACCCATCTAGAGGGTAGCTAGACGCTTGACAATGTAGTGATGAGGCAAGCAGGTCTGCTTTCATCCCACATGGATCCTGTATGGTTAGCTTTACACCCGAAATAACAACACACAAATTGTATTCATTTAAACACTGCTTGGCCCATTATAACTAGCCTGTCCTTGGCTAATTCTCACATCTTGCTTTAACCCATATTTGGTAATCTGTGTAGTACCACGAGGTGGTGGCTTACTGGGAAATATCTTAGCTTGTGTCCATCTCAGAGAGGAGAGGCATGGCATCTGCCTCACTTCCCTTCTTCCCACATTCTGTTCTGTCTACTCCACCTACCTATGTTCTGACCTATCATGCCAAGCAGTTTCTTTATTAATTAACCAATGAAAGCAGCACATAGAAAGAAGACCCACCTACATCATGACAGGGTTATCCCATCTAAACATTTTTGCTTGGATCATATTTTCTATAAGAATTGTAAAATACAAGTGTTAGGGCTTGCAAGCCATTGTCCTGCATCTCCTTGCCAGCCTAGTATGCAACCAGCATCAACATCTGTCCCCTTGACTGCTGGTACCCTGGACATATTCATTTTCTCAGCTCCCTTTTTCTCTCTCAGGAAATCTGTCATACAAACACCTTTCTTTCCAGCCTCTGCCTTTTTCTTTTCTGAGATAAGGTCTCATGTATTGGAAGATGAAGCTAGGCTTGTTTTATGTCTAAGGATGACCTTGAAGTCCTGCTCTTCCTGTCTCTACCTCCTGAACACTGAGAACTCGGATTACAGGGTACACCACCTTGATTAGTGTATGAAGTGCTGGGAATTGAACCCAGGGCTTATGAACACTAAGGCAATTACTCTACCAACTGAGCCATAAGCCCAGCCCTCAGACTTTGGCTTTTGAGTGTAGTTGTATAGTTAATTTGGAGTCCAGGGTGAATGTATACAGCTGTTTCCTTCCTAGACAACTTGCATCTAGGCCATAGGAGACCTCTCCTGTTCAGTTACATGTTAAGGTTATCTATGTAGGACGTACATAGATGGCACAGTTCAGGTGCATTCAGCAAAGAGAGCTGTCGCAGAGCAGAGAGATGGGCTGATCAACAACAGAACATGACCAGCCCTCCCAAATCTCCAAGCTTTCTTTTGTTATTTCCATGTTACTGGAGGTTATTGTTGTCCTGACTCAGAAGCTGTAGATGGTGACTATCCCAGAACACTGTCTTTATGGAATTTCCATTGTGTACTGTTGTTCTTCTGAACTCTCTCTCACTGAAGTGTTTTTTTTTTTTTTTTTTTTGATTTCTCGAGACAGGGTTTCTCCGTAGTTTTTGGTTCCTGTCCTGGAACTAGTTCTTGTAGACCAGGCTGGCCTCGAACTCACAGAGATCCGCCTGCCTCTGCCTCCCGAGTGCTGGGATTAAAGGCGTGCGCCACCACCGCCCGGCACTGAAGTGTTTGTAAAGCTTCATTCTGTTGGTTCATGTCTCTCTAGTCTGCTCATTTTCGCTGCCCTCTCTCATTCTCCATTTCTCTCTATATACAATGCATGTATCTTATTTTCTTCATTCTCCTCTTGATGGGAATTTGGATTATTTTCAACTTGAGTTGATGACAAATCTGCTGTGATTAAAACACTGTTTACATGCTTTTTGGTAAACACAATCCTTTCCTACTGCTTTGCTGCTTGTGAGAGGAACTGGCACCCCTAAGCCTGGCAGATATCCAGCTTCAGAAGCCCTGTTTCAAAAGTTGATTTACTAATTCATATTGCCCCAGGAGGGGCTCAAAAGCTCCAGTTGCAGGTATAATGTATCAGGATTGGTGTCCAGGGACCATGCAGATAAATATTCATGTGACAAACTTTCTTTTCCTTCTGGTGTGGTTGCTCTCCTGGTTTGCTTCACTGTTGCTATGCCAACACCGTGGCCACAAACAGCTCAGAAGTCAGGAAAGAATTTATTTGGCTCATGCTTCCATGCCACAGCCCATCACTGAGGGAAGCTAGGGCAGGAATTAAGGCAGGAACCTAGAAGCAGGAACTGACGCAGAGACCATGGAGGAACACTGCTTACTGGTTTGCTCCCCGTGGCTCTCTCAGCTACCTTTCTCTTACTACCCAGACCCATCTGTCCAGAGATGGTACTCCCTACAAGGGACTGGGTCCAACTACATCAGTTAGTAATCAAGAAAACTCCCCAGACATGCACAATCTGAGGGGAGACAGTTGCTCAGTGGACTTCTCCCTTCCCAGGTGTGTCGAGTTGACAACCAGGATTAGTTTCCACAAGCAGGAATCAATTAGTTGTCCCTGAAAGACCCATATGTTAAGGTATAGACTCTAGCCTGTGGCACCCTCTTCCCAAGTGTGTCGAGTTGACAACCAGGATTAGATTCCACCATCAGGAATCAATTAGTTGCCCCTAAAAGACCCATATGTTAAAGCATAGCACCTAGCCTGTGGCACTCCTAGGAACCGAACTGGTGGACCCTTTAGGACAGTGATTCTCGACCTTCTTAATTCTGTGACCCTTTCATACCCTTCCTCATGTTGTGTTGGCCCCCCAACCATAAAATTATTTTTGTTGCTACTTAATAACTGTAATTTTTGCTACTGTTCTGAATTATAATGTAAATACTGGTGTTTTCAGATGGTCTTAGGTGACCGCTATGAAAGGGGTCATTGACTACTAAGGGGATCGCGGGTTCTGGTAGGAAGAGGTTGGGGCATTGCTCCTTCCCTTTTGTGTCTCCCTTTCCTCTTGGATACCATGAGACAAGAGCCTTTCTCTCTACCACCTGCTCCTCACCATGATGCTTTGTTTGGCCTTGGGCCCAAAGCAGCAGGCCCAGATGATCATAGACTGGAACCATGAAGCAAACAAACCTGTTCTCCTTTTAAGGTGCATCTCAGGTGTTTTGTCCTGACAAAAGCTGACAAACACATCTCCCTTCTCTCACATCCAAACCACGCTTTCTCACCCTGCCCTTTGGTTTCCTTTTGTCTTGATGGAGTATTACAGAAGTTTCCAGGTTGTTCTATTAAACTCCTGCTCCAAAGGAAAACAGACAATCAAGCTAAATATGTGAGAAAGTCTTCGTCCAAGACCATTTTGGTAGGAAAAAAGGATGATGTGGACTCTTCTGAGATGAAAGGGGAGGGAGTTTGAAGCCTGGGCCGAGCCAAGGGAAGAATACTGGAAGGTATTGACGGGGTAGTTGAAAAGTCAGTTTCCATTAGCATTTGCTACTTGGTGCTTAGGAGTCAGTTTCCTAAGGTCCCACAGAGATGAGGAAATAGTGTTCCTAGTGATATAGTAATCATGTTAAAAGGTTAGCTTCCAGGCTCTTGGGAAAGACATTGCTGAGTTATAATATTGGCAAGCCAGTACCCAGGGAAGATTTACACTGTAAAGGGATAAGAAAGAATTTATATTAGCAAGTCTTCTAAGGTGCAGCCTATAAGAAAAGAGAAATCAAAATTCTATGGTTAGGCATATGTCAGTTTAAATTTTAGTCAACTCCACACTAGCCACCGAATGAGCTCGCCACTCAGGGTATCCAGGCTTCTTTCTATGTGTTTCCTGATCTTGAGTAGCTGGATTACTGAGAGGGTGTGAGAAGGCTGCCACTCACGGTGCTAATGAGAAGTGTGAGGGAGTTAGCCACTGAGAACTCAAAGAGGCTTTCAAGTGGGTACCATCCTCTGGTTCTAGGCCAGGGTAAGGAGTCTACCCCTCTCATGGGAAACTGTGCTTGGAACTGTGGGTTGTATCAATGTAACCGTTGATTCTGATTTTCTTTTATCTCTCTGAGGATGTTGACTCTAAGAACTAGAAGACAGAATCATAGCCAAGTCACCATGTGCAAACGTGAGGATCAGAATTTTATTCTCAGGACCCACATACAAGAGCCAGGAGTCACAGCACATACCTGTAACCCAGCACTGTGCAAGCAGAGACAGGAAGACCCCAGGGCACCCAACCAGCCCAGTGGATCAGTGAACTCAAGCTTGCGTACAGGGCCCTGTTACATTAGATAGGGTGAGAGTGACTGTGGTGGCCATGTCAAACTTGAGCCTCTACACACATGCATAGGTGTCCCCCAGCAAAAACACATATACACATGAACACTATATGCATAGGAGAAATAAATATTAAATATAAGAATAAGAATGGTTTTATCCAACAGTTGACCAACGGAGCCATCTCCCCAGCTTCACCAGTTCTGTTTTCAAGGGGAGGAAACTGAGGCTGAGAAAAGCTGACTTCAGAGTATCACAGGGTGATGGAAGGTATTCAGTGAGGATGGAATAAAAGAAAGGAGATCAGACCCAGGCGGTGGCGGCACACGCCTTTAATCCCAGCACTCGGGAGGCAGAGGCAGGCGGATCTCTGAGTTTGGGGCCAGCCTGGTCTACAAGAGCTAGTTCCAGGACAGGAACCAAAAGCTATGGAGAAATCCTGTCTTGAAAAATCCATTAAAAAAAAGAAAAGAAAAAAAAAAAGAAAAGAAAAGAAAAGAAAGATCAGATAAATGCCCTGCTACATAACTTCAGCTAGTGTGTCTGGAAAGACAGGATTTCCCTACTCTCTAGTGGGTGCTCAGAGGTCAGACCACCTGGATTCCTGAGGGACAGTTAACCTCAAGGTTGTGGCCAGTGGGAGAACTGAGTCCCTTATCTGCTCTCTGAAGGTCAGGGATGTGGATGTGGCTCCCCTTTTATGTCTCCCAAGTGAAGGGAAATTTTAGCTTCCCACCTTCCTGCTCCATGGAACACACAGAACTCAATTGAAAAGCCATAACACATTTAAGTGTCTAAAATTAAATCCAGAGTCGAAGGAGCGGCATCTTTATTACTTTTAATCAGTGCAGTGCAGGAAAGCTGCTTCAGAGAAATCATTATTTTACTTCTATGTGTGGAAGGCAGGGGCCTCTTTATTTTCCCTGGTCTCTGCAAAAGAAGAAGGGGCCTCCTCACTTTCTCTGTCCATCACACTTGGGAGCTTCTCTCCACATCTACCCCAGCCAGTGTTTGGACAGATTTTATTCTTAGGATAGCTTCCTTAAGTTCTTACTTTTCCTGATTTCCAGATATGCCTTTTGTAATAAAGGAACAAAAAAAGCTCAGGGATTAGTACCTATAGTTACCGTTTATTAAGGAGATTCCTTATCAGTTAATGTTTTAGTAGCACACAATCAGAACTAGTTTGAGCAGAAAGGCAATTTATTAGGGGGTATTAGTGTGCAAAATCTCTGCCACAGCTAAAGACTTCGGGGTGGAGGGAGTGATGTCTAGAAGCAGTGCAGCCAGAGAATATAATATCTCAAATCTCACTGCAGACTTCGAAGTAAAGGGGCCACCATTGCTGCTTCTCTCGGGCACATCTGCACAGATTAAACTGCCGTGCTGAGCCGTGAAAACCAAACTAACTTTCCTTGCAACAATCTGAGGTAGATACCATTATCTTTATTTTACAGGTGCAGGAACTGGAGCTGGGTGATTAGATTGCCTGTAAACAAATTTACCTGGCTGTGCATCTATGAGGCTCAGGAGTATGCTGGTTTTGCTCTGCTAATCTCAGTACTCAGTGCAGGGTCTGGACTGTTGGGGGAATAAAGGGAGAAGTAACATTTGTGGTACAGATGATTTGGGGTGTTCAACTTGAACACAACTTTGCTTTTCTCTTCATCCTAAGCAACTTCTTTTGTCTCATGTCTTCAGACAAGGACTGGCAAATGCTTCAGGTTGAACTAATTGTATTATTTCCTTCTGTCCATGGTGCTTGGTTCCAAAGTTGAAGAAACACAGTTTTCCTTTGGTTTGTTCCAATATATGGTAAAAGTAAGAATGCAACATAAAAGAATAAAACTGCCGAGTAGGAGAAAACCAAATATGGTGGTTTGAGTGGGAAATAAATTGTCTCATGTAGTCAGACACTTGGTCTCCAGTTGGTGGCGCTGTTGGAGGAGGTTAGTGAGCCTTTAAGAGGTGGAACCTTGAGGGAAGAAGTGCATCACTGGGTATGGGCTTTGAGGGTTTATAGCCTTATCTCCATTCCTGCCCTCTCTGCTCCCTGTGTGTAGATAAAATGTGATCAGCCTGCTCTCTGCTCTTGCTGGCCCATGCCTTCCCTGCCATGATGTACTCCAGCTCTTGGGAACCCTAAGCCCAAATAAACTTTCCTTACTTGAGTTGCTTTTAGACATGGTGTTTTATCACAGTAACAACAACAACAAAAATAACTACTGTACAAAGTTAGGAATTATGATTCAGTTTCCCCCTATTACTAATATGGACTCCTTTACAAGCAGTTGATACTGATTTAGTCTTAAAAGGTAAATTGATAATGGTGACTTGTCTCGGAAAGGGATTTTCTTTTAGATGTCAGCTCCTAGACTTCATTACATGTATGCACTTTAGAACTGACCAAAGTATACATCCAGTCAATTGTCCCATTGTTTCCACAATCCCTCCACATCATATCCCATTCTTACTTGGATGGACTCTTTTCCTATGGAAACAAGAGCAAAATCTTTTTCCAAAAGTAACATATATTTTGACTTAATTTTGAAGTCAAGGTATCTTCAAAATATATTGTTGGATTAATCCAGCAGCATTCATAATCAAATGTTTTATTAGCAGCTCTTGCTTCAACCTCAGTCATCAAACAATTCCAAGACAACACAATACCACATAGTATACAGATTCTCTGTGTATTTTCCATCTTTGTGTGGCTTTATTTTAAGCTCTAGTTTGTTTATTTTTATTTTTTATATTTGTTTTTATGAGACAGAGTTTCTCTGTGTATCTTTGGCTGTCCTGGAACTCACTCTGTAGACCAGGCTGTCCTTGAATTCATAGAGACCCTCATGCCTCTACCTCCCAAGTGCTGGGATTAAAGGTGTGTGTGCCACCACACCCAACTTCTTTCTTTCTTTCTTTCTTTCTTTCTTTCTTTCTTTCTTTCTTTCTTTCTGTCTGTCTGTCTTTCTTTCTTTCTTTCTTTCTTTCTTTCTTTCTTTCTTTCTTTCTTTCGTTCTCTCAGGATGTTATCCTTTTTCTCTTCTCTCCTAAGCCTACATATATTTTTAAACATACTGTAAATCATTTAGAGCTTTTTTTCCCATCTGAATCTATCTTTACTGTATATCTTTCTTTTTCTGACCACATGAATCTTTAATTTACTAAACAATATGACTAGGACTAAATCTGTGGCTTTGACGGCTGGATATATCCCATTTCTTGTCTTTCTGAGAGTCTAGCTTCATGGTGGAGGTACTGGCAGAAGCCACGTTTATTACCAGAACTCTATGGAGTTTCAAGGTCCAGGTCACCACCAAGAAGCATGCTGTTGGCTATCCATAAACACCATTTAAGTGTTTGCTGGTGGGTTCCCTTAAAACAGATACAAACTTTTTGCAGCTAAAGCTGAGTCAGGAAGCCTCTTTTAAATGAGACATGCTTGCCTCTAGCAAGCAGAGCCCACCTGAGAAAATGCTACTACCCAGAAGCCATTCTTAACTCTGTTCTCTTTGTGTCTAGAATTCTTTCTCAAGCTTTCTCGTGTTTTAAGTGGACTACTTTCCACGTTGGCACCATTTGTTGATAGATGTTTCTGTCCCACCTGGTCCCACAGCTGTTCAGTCCCGAAGAAACACACAGAAGTCTACATTAATCATAAACTGGTTGGCCTATTAGCTCAGGCTTCTTATTAATGCTTATATCCTACATTAACTCATAATTCTTATCTGTGTCAGCCACATGGCTTGGTTCCTATTATCAGCAAGGCAGTCTTACCTTGCTTCCCCTGCATCTGGGTGACGACTGTGGACTGAGCCTTTCCTCTTCCCAGAATTCTGCTGTTCTGGTTGTCTCACCTCTACTTCCTGCCTGGTCACGCTGCCTATACTTCCCACCTGTCTACTGGCCAATCAACAGTTTATTAAAGCCATAGAAGTGGCAAATCTTTGCAGGGTAGAAGACAATTGTCCCACAACAATTTTGGGAATTCTTGTGCTGGCCAAGAATAGAGACTTACTTAGGCTGGCTTCTTTGATGGCATTGTTATGACATTTGTCTCTGTAGCAAGACCTTATGTGGGGTGACTGTGGGAAATGGATCATAATTCCAGAATCCAACATTTGCTCTATTCAAAATAGCTCTTCCCTTCGGTCATCACAACATCCCCTTGTCACACCAGGGCTGCTTTCTTATCAGGATTCCATTGTCCTCTATTTCTGGCCCCGATTTCCCCATCTTTACTCACATATGTCACTGGCTCACCCACAGATGACTTGCTTGTACATTAATATCATTTCTGCTTTTACTAGCTCTTGCAAGAGGACTCATGTGTCTTGGTGTGAGCATCATGGTTACTTGTTTCCAATACATCTTAGAGTTGTGACCTCTGTAGGGACCATAGGTAGAACCAAGAGGGAAAAAAGGCATTTCTAAGGTTCCACCATGCCCAACAAATGACTTATAGATGGCTCCAGTCTAAGAATGAAAGTGGGGCTACTTCACATAGGACATTGAGATTCCTGAGTGCAGATAATGCCACATCCTGTCCCTTGTCTTGATTAATTTATGTCTATGGTGTGCCACATCAAGTTTATAAGTCTTTAATTTAATTTAATATTATTTAATGCTGTAGATATTTCTATGAAGACAAGGGGATTATTTAGCTTTTTTCAGGTACAACAGAATGGTGGAGAAATTAATGGTCTCTCTCCCTAGAGTCACTCTTAACCAACTGGGGGAGAATTTTAGTGGGAGGGTATCCTGGCTGTCCTGTCTGTGGAGATGCACCCTTTCTAGCTCCTTCTCCAACAGCCTACAGATGTAATGAGTTGTTAGATTACCATGTAGTTTATCATGTTTACCTGTTCTCTCTTGCTTTCCTCACCCTCTACCCTGGCCTCATGTGGTAGTATCTTAAGAACAGCATCCATTTTTTTTTCCTTCAAGCTGTTGTGTTCTGTTACCAACCAAGAGTCCTTATTATTAGCGCAGACTCCATGAATTGAATCCTTCCCAAGACTGCCTCCATGTTAGATGTCAGTCTGGAGAGGCCACTAGAACTGCTGATAGGGTGACATGCTGCTACTGAATTTAAGGGCCACATGATACCCCTTCTTGTGTTTGGCAATTCTCAGAACTGTTCTTGGAGCCTCCTGATGGTGTCATACTTATAATTAAATTTCTATTACAAAGGACACAACCCAGGAACAGTCCAATGGAAAATTTGCTAAGGGCAAGATTGTGGTGAGGAGAGACACACTGAGCCTCCATTCATAGGGGTTGCCAAGGCTCACTCTGATGCATGTGTGGCATTGAAAACAGGTGACAATCACTCAGATTTCTAAAGTAAAGAATAATAGAATGGATGTGCTGCCCACAGTGACCATTAAAATCATACACATCCTGGAAATCCTGATTAAGACTTAGGCCTGGGGAAATGACTGGGTCCTAGTGCCTGCTACCCTGATGAGACCCGAGTTTGGAGCTTGAGCACCCAGGTCAAAAGTTGGGCATGATAGAATGCACCTGTAACCCTAAACTGTAAGCTCCTTAAAACTAGCTGGTCAGAAAGTCTAGACAATTAGAAAGTACTAGGTTCAGTGAGAGACCCTTTCTCAAAACCCACGCTGGAGAGTTGTAGTGGCATTTCAATTGTCCCACTGTCTGACTTCTACACTCTGCTTCCTACTCATCTTCATTATCTTCACGGCTTCCACAAATGCATCTCTGCCTCTCAGGCCCAAGTTTACATCCACACTTTGCAGACGACTTTCCCAACTCTATCTTTCTGTCTTCCAACTTCATTGAACATCGGCCTCCGAGCTCTTGCTTCCTGCTCGGATCTCTGGCCTTCCTCCCTTTTGCACTGGGAGGAAAGCAGTGTACTGCAGCTTTGCCACACACCACTTGCAACAACTCTGCTTTCTTCAATGATGCTTCATTGTAGGTTTTATTGACAGACTTATGTTATGTCCCCAGGAACCGTCTAGAATCAATTAGAATCAATTAATCACACTGAGAGATTAACTTTAATTGTGGGATATTTCCTACACCCAGCAAATAACCATTCACATATGTTTCAATTAATATTTTACCCCCCCTTTCTTGACAAATGATCTATTGTACTTGAGATTAATTAAATGTTAGCATGGTCCCAATTAACACTGTATCACCAATAAAAGCTGCCTTGACTGTCAATACCGAACCAAATCTGTGACGGTCTATCATTTACAGTGCACGGCGTGTGTTATCTCAGCGCCACGGGGCCTTGGCTTCTTGGTATAGATACTATGTGACCTAGTTGAAATAGGAAACTGCATTTAAAGATATTGTGAACCTTGAGTTTTTTTACTTTCTCTTTAAATGAAACCTTGTCTACCTATAGAAATATCTCTTTTTCTCTGTCCTTTATTGCTGATCCCACAGTTATCAATTTATACATTTTTTTGTGTCTTTTGTTTATTTGTTTGCTTTTTGAGATGGGGTTTCTCTGTAACTTTGGAGCCTGTCCTGGAACTAGCTCTTGGGGACCAGGTTGGTCTTGAACTCGCAGAGATCCACCTGCCTTCCTACATGGTTTGTTTTATAAGTGATGTGGGAGTGACTTCTTATTAATAAAGAAACTGCCTGAGCTCATTGATAGGCCAACCCTTACGTGGGTGGAGTAAACAGAACAGGATTCTGGGAGAAGGAAGCTGAGTCAGGGAGTCGCCATGATTTTCCTACCAGAGGCAGAGGCAGGCTAGAATCTCCCCGGTAAGCACACCTTAGGGTGCTATACAGATTATCAGAAATGGGCTAGTCCAGGTGCAAGAGCTAGCCAATAAGAGGCTGGAACTAATGGGCCAGGCAGTGTTTAAAAGAATATAGTTTCCGTGTAATTATTTCAGGGCATAAGCTAACCATGTGGGCGGCCTGGTGCCTGGAACACAGCCCTGCCACTCCTATTTTAACAGAGTGGCACCCAACGTGCTAATGAACTCCACATAAAATCTGAGAGGGCTTAAAAATGAGAGAGAAAAAATTTAAGACAGCTTTTTGCTGTTTGTGGGTTGCGTGCCGCAAAGAAATTGTCCTGACTCAGCAACAGGAAAAAACTGGCTGTTTTAAAATGCCGGCTTTCTGAGCTGTGCCGCCATTACAATTTCTGTCTGGCTCCTGTGGGAGACAGAGCTTTTGAATGGAGCATTTGGATTAAAGTGCTACTATTTGTTTGATGGCAACTAAACTGCTGTGTGCCTAAAAGAGGGACATTGCATGCCACAGCTCAGAGGCACAAGCAGCTCCACCATGCTAGTGGTGCAATGTGCAAGGATCAGAGGCATGAGCGGCTCTGCCATGTTGGACTGGGCGGGGCCAGCAGGCAGTACCTGTTTTTGACCTAGGAATGTCACAGTTTAGATTCTTAAGCACTTAGTGATTTAAAGGCGCAAAACAAAGTGCTCCTGGATAGTAAAAGAATTACAGATTCACAATAAAACAGATTCAGACAAACCACTAAATGGATCACAGTGTTGGATGAATGTACGTAAGCTTGAGAGAGAAAAATATATAGAGAGAGAAAAAATAAAGTTAATGCCTTTAAAATTAAAAAGGTAAAGTCTTTAAAGAAACAGAGTACAGATAGTTATAGATTAAGAGAAATAAAGTAAAAATAAGCTACGTATAAATGGAAAATTCACAGAGGGTCTGGATTATGTACATTGTGTTTTCTTTAAAATTTCTGACTGTAAAGGAGCTAAGTACAGACAGACATTTCATTATATGGGCTGCCAAGTGGAACCAGAATGGATATCATGAGGGTATGATTTCAAAATTTGGGTCTAAGGATATGATGCTTCGGAGAGGGTCTTCTTTTGTTTTCACAGAGGACCAGACCCTATGGATTGCATCTATTCCGATTTGGTATGATAGACCATGCCCTCCTGAAAAGTTGCTGTGAACACCCTCAAAAAATTACTTCACTCAACTGCCAACTGAGATGACCCTGGCACACAGGTTATACCATGAAAGACCTAATTAACGACGCCCCCATTCAGCAGGAAGCAGTTTGGAGAGAGAAACTGCACCCATGTTCCCAAAATGTTGTTTATAAATGTTCTTTTACATTTAAAGGGGGATATGATATAGATATAAATAATTTGCATTGGTGTGGATTTTAAGGTCAATTTTGTTATATGTATATGTATTTCTGATCTTGATCAAGGTATTGTGATTGTGTAGTTCATTTTTAAAATGTAATGTATAATTAGGAAATATAGGTTGTTGTTAAATAATCGTAAATAATAGTCAAGCTTGTAGTCATGTTAGATTTTTTAGATATATAGAGATATATTTCAGTTAGATAGGCATTCTTCATATCTTTCAAAGACCGCAGAATATGGCATTTAATGTTTTAATAACTTAGGGTTTTTTATGAAAATGAGACACGTCTGCTCCTGGCAGCACCAATCTACTTTGAGATGAAGATGGGCATCGAAGAGGATCCTTATGGAATTGGATAGCCATTTGGGCAAGAGACTGTTCTTGCCTGGACTGTTGCATAAACTGGACACAAAGAACCTGCAGAGAGAGGACTGCTGAACTTGCCTAAAGGTGAGATGATCTTTCAGGGTTCCTGATTCATAAAAGAGTCTACGAGACATTCTGCAGGGCGCAGGACACAGCAGAAAATGACTGAACTGTCTTTGGAATTTTCTGCTTCATGGAACTGTCTGCTGGATACTATGGGCCTGAAAGCCGAAGATAGATGCCCCAACGGTATAGAGGAACTTTGGGTGACTGTCCAGGCAGCGAGATGTCTCTGTCATTTCTAGAGTTTTCTTATTTCTTGTTTAGTATTATATCCTTCTGGAGTCTTTGATGGAGTTGAAGAATGGATACATGTTGTAATTTTCCTTAGTTATGATAAAAGGTAAAGTAGATATAAATATTGTAACTATAATTCTTACTTGATAACTGTTTTGCTATATGTAATTTTACTATGTTAAAATGAAAGCCTTCTTTTATGTTTAAACAGAAAA